>RXPK01000136.1:743852-945942 GCA_004143645.1 Protaetia brevitarsis
AACGCGTGGTCGACCAGGTCCGTCTCGAATCACAATCAATGCTGATGACCAGCGAATCGTTTTAATTAGTAAACGAAATACCGACAGCTTCACAAATAGCAGCAGAATTCAATGGCGATCGTCAAAACGCGGTGTCAGTAAGCACTATTCAAGCCGAGGAAATGAACAAGTCATCACGTACTTCACTATCACTATTGGAGATATGGTGCTACAAGATCACGTTTGGTAGTTTATTTTAATATTGCTACAAATTATTGAATTAATAACTTCTACATGCCTTTCTGCAAATATTCTTTCTGCTATTTGCTAAATAGCTTGATTACTGAGCACAATGAATTATATATTTCATTATTTAAAACCCAAACACCATTTTCTTATTTATTATCCTAGTGTGGTATTAAAAATTGATCCTTGGCATGCTGTTTTACGATATATGAAGCAAAGCATCGAGGTTTTAAAAGTAATTCTGCTGTCGGTTTGATATACGAAAAATATTGTATATACACATGGACTGAAGCACCAAATAAAATTTTATTAGACAACTAGCAAATAATGGGCTGAATGATTCAATTAGTATTACATCCTTTCCGATCTTCGTTTGATATGAAAACCAAAACTATGCTGTGCGAGAGTCTTGTACTTTATTTAACCATGCTGTAGCGGTCTATGGTCCATGTTTAGATGCGTTTGATAAGTGTCGAGTACAAAGGGTCTAGAACTCATGCATGAGGTTTATATTTGGTATTCGAAAATATGAGAGAATTTCCCGTAAGCTATATGATCTACACTGGCTCAATATGAAAAATCAAAGACATATGTATGCGGTAAAACTGTATCATAAGATAATTAAAACTTCTACTCCACCTCTCTTCACGAGAAAATTATATTCCGTACTGATGTGCATCACATTAATCTAGAAATAAGAATCTCATCACACTGCCGACGCCGTGGCACAGAACAGCTTTTTTTTCGCGTTTGATATTTACTCAGCTTACGATCACTTACCGGTGGCATATAGATTTTTGGATCAGCGGGCGTTTGGATGCGCTATTCATTCGTGTAGTGCACGTTACAGAGTAAGCACGTGTGTATCACCCGCGTCTGTTTATTCAAATATAATACAATGTTAGACGGTTTGTTTCCAATATAGTTATTAGTTTAGTATCGATATCGTCTCTCTAAAGAATTGTGACAAGATGCCATCTGAAACTGAAACAGGAATAGAGAAAAAGAAATTTATTAAGTCGATTATCCTCGAAGTATTTAAAGAGGAAGATATTATTTTCGATGTTTACGGAAAGTCTCGCTCGAGTAGTTGAAAACATGGTTGATAAAAAGTTGGAGGTGTATGATAAGAAAATCCGTACACACGAAGAACAAAATGAAGTGTTATCCGATAAATTGGAACGTGTCGAACAAAATTCACGTCGTAATAATTTTCGTATCACTGGCATGGAAACGATTAAGCAGAATCTAACTGAAGAAAAATTCTGGATTTGTTTAACTCTACTATTAGAACACACACAAATAGAGGAGAATTTAAATAGGCGGGTAAATAAAAACACTGTCGAACTCTCACAAGTTTTATTGGACCCTCTCGTCGGACGGCCCCAAATATAATAATGCCCCCTTTCTCTCGTTTACCCCGACTTAGCACCGGCAAAAATATACCCACACGTTGTTGCATCCCTTAAATAAAAAACTCATAAATTATCTCTTTACATGGTCACAGTTGACACTAATGTATCCCTATACCTATCGCTAACCGTGTTCTTATGGGCGGTGTTGAGTGATGCAAGCAATACCGGACAAGTGGATGAGAGAGGTATTTACAAAAGGCAGTGACAGCAGTATTTACACTAATATCCAAATAATTTTATACAGAAAGTTATACAACACAAATAAAGATACATAATAGTAATAATTAATGATGCTTACCAGCTATAATGTCCGTAAGAGTATTATCGCAAAGAGAAGTTCACTGAAAGGATCAGGTATTTTCATATCCGAAGATCTCACTATTGGCACTATTATTTTCCAATAATGGTATTTCCCAATATTGATAAGAATCTTTTTCACATGTTTATATTTATTTGAAGATTTTAACCTAATTTTTTTTTGCGTAAGATAATATAGATATGTTTAATTTTTGCTATGTTTTCGTTAGGTAGTATATTTATTACTCATACGTATTGGTAGGGGCATATTAATATTGCTCTTTTGTATAAGAAGTATGTGTTTTTGTTGTTACCCTATTTTCAATTTTTCTTTAGTTTATTGTACAAATATAACTGTGTATTTTCAATATTATAATTTCATTAAGTTGCTTGCAGCATTGTACTGCCTCATTTTTTTTCTTTCTTTACTTTTTCACGCCAAAGAATTCATTTATTTCAATTGATTCCTTAATTTTAATTCTATTTCTAATATTATATTGTCCTGGTTTGTTCTATGCTTAAATTTGCTCGTTCGAATATACGTTCATTATTATGTAAATTTGCTGAGTTTTGCACGCTTTTTCATTCGGTTGAGGTTGATATCTTTGGGGTGAGTGAGACATGGTTGAATGAGTCAGTTCTCTATCATGCAGTTAATATCCCGGGTTATCGACTCGCAAGGAAGGATAGATTTGGTAGGGGTGGAAGAGTGTCTATATATCTACGGGAAAATTTAAAATTTTCTGTTATTAATGTGGATTCCATATATAATTCCATTATAAACATCTTGAGCAGCTGTGGCTGAGTGTCAATCTGGGTGCGACTTCCCTTTCCATTGGAGTGCTTTATCGGCCTCCGAACACTGATATAACGAGGTTTTATGATCATAGATGTATCTTGTGGTTTTATTTTATGTCTTGGGGACTGTAATTCTCGTTATTCTCAAATTTGAAAAAAAAAACATGTGATATTATAAGCCTTTCTTCAAATATAACTTACTCAAGAAAAAAAAAATTGGGTTCGCACTAGACATTCTTTGAAAAAAGTTTCACATGAAACATACTTATGCGAAATTAGCATTGGCAGGTATGCTGGTGCCCTCCAGAGGCAATTTTTTTTTTATCTCCCATCGAAAATGTTTCAGAAAGCATATCCGATAAACGAAGGGTTAAGCCGCTGCAGAGTAAGTCTTATTCCGATGGGCTGGGTGGACATGGGCAAAATATGAAGCCGGAAGGTTCACAGGAAACATATTTATGTGAAATTAGCACTGGCAGGCATGCTGGTGCCCTTCAGAAGCTATTTTTTTTTTAGTTCTCCCATCGAAAATGTTTCAGAAAGTGTATCCGATAGACGACGGGTTAAGCCGCTGCAGAATAAGTCTTATGCCGAGATGCTGGGTGAACATCGACAAAATGTGAAGCCGGAAGAGTTACAGGAAACATATTTATGTGAAATTAGCACTGGCAGGCATACTGGTGCCCTTTAGAGGCAATTTTTTTTTATCTCCCATCGAAAATGTTTCAGAAAGTGTACCCTACAGACGAATGGTTAAGACGCCGTAGAGTAAGTCTTATACCGAGGTGCTGGGTGAACATCGGCAAAATGTAAAGCCGGAAGGTTCACAGGAAACATATTTATGTGAAATTAGCACTGGCAGGCATACTGGTGCCCTTTAGAGGCAATTTTTTTTATCTCCCATCGAAAATGTTTCAGAAAGTGTATCCGACAGACGAATGGTTAAGACGCTACAGAGTAAGTCTTATGTCGAGGTGCTGGGTGGACAAACTGGTCCGTCGAACTCGAAACAGCGATATCCTAATTGAACTGGGCCGGGAAAATGCCGATAGCCGAGGTTTCTCAGGTCGACTCCGGGAACTTCTGGGAAAAAGAGCCCAGATTAACACCCTCCAGGCGAAGACCACATTGGGGTTCAGGGACCTGAACTACCTTATCGCGGAAGAGGTCAACGATGCGGTAACCGAGCGCTGGCTGATTTCGGCGGACCCCTAAACGGCACTTATAAAAACGAATAGTAGAGCCTCAAGGATGGTGATCATGGAACGTGAAGACTACTTGAAACTGCTGCTGAAGTGGCCCGCATTAAGATCGGCTGGATAAGTAGTAGAATCCGTAAAAGAGTCGAGGTTGTTCCATGTTTTCGCTGTAAGAATTCGAAATTCCAATAGCTACAATGAAAAAGTATTTAATTTCATTTTCGTATCAAGTTGTTGATAAGTACGGTGGGATCTATTGCAACAGTTTCTTTCCACAGGAAAGGCAGCCTATTTTGTTCAAATTTCACGTATTCGTGATAATACGATATTTATATTATCGTTATCTTACACTTTGTCCATTGTAAGCAACAATTGCTGACCAGCGAATCACACGTTATTTGAATGAACAGGTAAATATGGAAGAACAATAATTAATTATTTTACACAGGAATGTTATTTGAATACTTAATAGAAAGAAAGGAACCATCACTACTTATCTTTCATAATTATTCCAGGTGTACAATGTATGGGTTGAGAGATTGGCAATTCCAGGACTAAAGAAACTTGATCCTCAGATAGCGCATAAAAGGTACCATGTTTGCGATCTACATTTCAGTGAACACTGCCGCAGTTCAGAAACAAAAACATGAAAATTTGAGAGTTTTTCTATCCCTCAATACACTGGCACGAGACAACACGGTGTCTCTGATATGGGTGCCGGGACATGAGGATATAAAGAGCAATGTAATAGCCGACGAACTAGCAAAGGAGGGCTCTAAAAACACTTAATAATTCCAGAGCCCGTATGTGGGATTACTAAGGACTCTGCAAGAAGGGAGATCTGGACCTGCTTAGATAAAGAAAGTACAACGAAATGGAGGTCGACTATAGGTCAACTCCATACTGAAGCAGTAATAGGGGATGGAGATGCTAGATTAGCTGATTACCTACTCAGACGCAGCAAGAAAGAAGCTAAAACCATTACTGGGCTGGTAAGTGGACACTGTCCCCTGAAAAAGCATCTATACAACCCAGGTCGAGTAAGCGAACCACAGAAGGAAACGAGTTTAAATGTAATCTGCTAATTAAAGTAAACACAGAGTGTCGAAGTGGCCGAAGAGAAGTCATTTTGGATATACATATAAACGAATAAAGGTGTTTTGAAGGAAGAGTTTGGAGTTTTTCTTATATAAAGTAATAAGATAGGTGATACATGTTTTCAACTCTTTGGAACCAGATGACGTTAAAGAACTAATTCCTGAGATAGGTACTAGGAAGAGATCCGTTACTAAATACAGATCTTATCAGTGTGTACTACAAGTAAGTGTGGTTTGATATTAACCCGTAACCGGTGACGTGAAGTCTGGATGCATGAAAACTACTATTTTGACGTGTCAAAACAGTAGTTCTCATGTTCTCAAATGTCATGCAGATGTCGCTACTTGCGGGAATCTGTAATGTTCAATTCAATGTAAATTTGAATGATTCGACAGGCCGTATAAAGCAAACTGTCAGAGTCATCAAGCAAGTCGTGGTTCATTCATAACAGTACCTTTTTACCTTTGCCGCCAGATATCAGCACCTTACGGGGATAGCGCATAGATAGTGGTTGAACAGAGGGCTGGACTTCCATATTAATTCAATAAATACTAGTTAGACGCCCTCTACTGGCTGTGTTTTATGCTAATATCTACTATCTCGCTCACTGGCTATTCTCTACACAGATTACTCGTCTTTTGTTTATTGACGCAATTTGTTAGCATCGTTTTGTGGTTATTTTAAATGTTTTGTAACTGTGAAATGGATATTATAACGTCCAATATTCCAGGTAATATATTGATTAAACAACTTGCAATAAGCAGAAGTGTATTGTTAAAATTTGTATTTTAATTTTGATTAGCACACAGCATGAAAAACTGGAATGATTTATTAAATCTATAATCGGCTATAATGATAATGTAAATTTATGTTTACATTATCATTATGTTTTCCCTGATTTGGCTCTCATCCCACGACTGCCTTATAGATTTCCTAATATATGGACCCATATCTGAAATGAAGATGACATAATTTTAAATAAAATGTATAAATAGACTAATATAAAACAGATACATCAGATCCATCGATAATATCAAGAAATGTGTCCTCTTCTCTCCGCACACCACGAAAATATACACGTAAGTTGTAAGTAGAAGGAACCTTTCCAGGACTTACAACCCTAATCAAAGATATTATTTTAGGTAAATACAACGTTATTCGTTAATGCTGCATGACAATGTCATTTAACTCCTTCGGAAAGAAGACTAAGCTGTAGCGAAACCTATTGTGAAAAACCAGCAATGGACATAGGGCTTAAAGCATAATATCGGGGCATAGAGCAAAACCCCAGAAGCCAAAAAAAAGTCAAAACCAAATTTACATATAAAATATTTTTGACAGTGTGGTATTATGTGTCATTGGACAGTTTGGAAAATTCTTAAGCGTTCTGGCACTACTACCTGCTTATTTTCCTCCACGTTTTGCATTATGTCAATGGATATTGCAAACATTAGTTCGCATACCTCTATTCTTGACACAGATTCTTTTTACCGATGAAGCCAGTTTCTCAAGAAATGCAATAAGGAATTTTCATAATAACCATGTGTGAGCAGATGAAAAACCGCATGAGGTATTTGAAGATCGTTTTCAACATCAGTTGCAACACATGCTGCAAGTGATGAATGACATCAAACAGAATGATCATCAGCAAACCCCTCGGACTCGCACTACACCGCGTTGTAGCAGGGAGGTCAACACCAAACCAGTTACATTGTTTTAATTGCAATTATACCGGTCACATTGCTAGAGGATGTCCGAAACCCAAGAGAGAACGTAGGACCTGCTATGACTGCGGTTCATCAGAACATCTACGGCGTGACTGTCCTCAACACAAGAAGGATGAAGTTTTGCCAGACAGTACGACGTATATATGATGCAAGAAAACACTACAAAGAAGCCATGTACAGTAATCATCGAGTTTAGTTTAAGTTCTACGCACGAACGTTGTACATATAGTATGTTAGCATTACTTGACAGTGGCTCGCCTATCAGTCTTATCAAAAACAAACTATATTTTGTCTTTCTTATATGCTCTTAAAGTTAAAATTGTTTTTCAGCGCCTACTATTAATTAAATACTAATTATTAATAACTACATTCTCTAAAAATCGCTAAAAGACGGGCTAGAGATAGATATAAGAACATCTACGGCTTTTCGATAGAGGATTCAATTCTACATCACATGGTGTAAAAATATACAGGGCGTTCCATTTGAAAAAAAAATACTTTTAGTACTAACAAGGGGAACACCGGCGGGTGTCCCCCTTCGATTTCAATGAAACTTAACAGATTGAAAGAGTACCTTAAAATAAGAGACACATATTTTTTTTATCGGCGTATCCGCACGATTTTGGGGTACAGCCCCCTCCAAAGTTTGGACGATTTTTCAATTTTTGCAAATATTTCCTAAATTATAACAGATATTAAATTTTCTTCTTAACATAATTTTGCAGCATATTGCATGGCCTAAGGGTGGCGTCGTCCGTATTCGCAAAAGTTAATAACGGGGGACGGGGTACCCCGTACCCCCATTTTGATTTACATTTTTTCTTTTTCTTATTCATCATAAGGCCGATTTTACATAGATTAGATTAGATTAGATTAGATTAGGATTGGGGTGGTATATCGACCTGTTTCACCGCGACCTTTTCAGATCTATTGTGATCCCCTTTTTTCCTAGAGGACGCTCTCTAATTTTGCCCTCTTAATTAGGCCTATCATCTTTGAGAGCGACTTCTTTAAGTAGCTACTAGCTGTGGGGTTCTCCTCCCCCATTACTAGAAACCTTGTCCTCGCCAGGCCTTCACATTGGCACAGCACATGAACTGGTGTTTCTTCCTCCTCTTGGCAGTATCTGCAGGTTGCATCATCTGCCAGGCCTATGTTATACATATGCCTATTCAGTCTACAGTGACCAGTCAGCAGACCTACAATCATTTTGACAGTCTTCCTGTCTTTATTCAGTAGATCTCTTGTGAATTCAGGTCTCTGCTCCTTTAGGAACTCTTTTGCCTGCCATTGTCCCGGTGATTTTTGCCACCAGATTTTACATAGAATACGATGATGTATAACAAGTTTAGAAAATTAATAATTGTAAAAATAGAAAAATAATAATAAAGCTTCAAAATTAATAAACTTGTCTATGGATATAAATAATAAATGAACTATAACAGAAATAAGTTTTTATCCTTAACATAATTTCCAGCATAATACATGGTCTCAAGGTCTCAATCTTCATAAAAAGCTAATAACGGGGGACGGGGTACCCCATACCCCCGCATTTTTTTAATAACAAGTTTATTCATTATTCATCAAAAAAAGATCGCTTTTACATAGATAACGGTGATGTATAATAAATTTAGAAAATTAATAATAGTAATAATAACTGAAAATAAATATATGTACGTGTATATTGTGATGAATTTGATATGCACTTATCTACGCATACGTGAGTTTAATTAATTATTCAGTCACTTCAGATATAATTGGTAATTTGCATTATAAATTTAACGCGATAAGGGATCTGGTGATTAATCATATTATTATATAGATAAAAATAAATCCTCATATACCAGCCAGGCAGAAGTTAAAGTGAAAATAAACAGTCTTCGAACCAATTTCTTGACAGAAGTGAGAAAAATAAAAGAAATTAGAAGTGGTGCAGGCGAAGAAGAAGTAAGCATGAATGTAATATAATTAAATGTAACAGTTAATAACTAAATTCTTTTGTTCTAGGTGTATCATACAACATTATGGCATTTCGAGTTAATGTTTTTTTATATATGAACATTCGCACTCCCCCTGAAAGTAAAGATACCATATCTGACATGGTAATAGCAAACGCAGAAGTAGTGGTGGGTAGCGAACATAGCACACATTCTGAAATGGATATTTATTTAGTAAGTATATTTTATTAATAAAATTACCCATTTTTCTAACTGTGTGTATTACATAATTAGGAAGAAAGGAATTGAAACAATGATTCACTTTCTCACAATTTTTTTAATCAAGTTGTTTTGACGAAATTGGTAGCTTTAAAACGTTTAAATTGTGAAAAAGTGGACCATTGTTTCAATTCCTTCCTTTCTAATATTTTAAATAATTTGATTTTTAATTATAAGGATGAAGAAAATGGTCATCTAATTGAAAAAACAGCACACGAGGACCTGCAATGGAAGTTGGACTTTCTACACCATCTACTTCTACAGCAATATATAACAGAAGTACACCAACCACCAGCAACACCGCATCTTTAAAAAGGAAGCGTACAGCAGAGGATGATATATTAGCAGATGTCTCTACAGCCATGACAAATATTTCGGAAGCTGTAGGTGCTGTACGGGCTCTTCGGAAGAGAAAGCAGACGATATTAATGTATTTTGTGAGTTTGTGAATACTCGGTTAAGGTCGTTAGGAGATCCTGAGCTACAGAATGATGCGATGGAAGAAATAACTATGTATTTGTTTACAGCATATAGAAATAAATAGTGTAGTTGTGTTTTATTTTACTATGCAAAACAGATATGTTACAACTTAAAAATGCTCCAAGTATTGCGTTTTCTTTTTCTTAATAGAATCACAATAGCTGCTTGCGCCGAAGCAATACTAGCTAATAGTAAAATATCCATTTTTTTAAACTTTCATATATGTACCAAACAAATACATACAAATATAACCTTCAAAAACAAAATTCTGCGCTTGCGTCGAAAGAAAAATGACGAAAAATTGAAGGGCTCTGCATACAGAAAAATTCTAGCTTCAATGTTTTTGCACTAGTTTCTTTCAATTTTTTATTACATGAAAAAATTACAAAAAAATGTATATTTAAATTGATCGTGTCAGACGAGCTTTACAGAATCCCGCTGCAGATGTACCTAGCTAATTATTACTGGTCATTGCAGATGAGCGGTATTCATTTGAAATTCAAATATTTGAATTACGGAACAGTTATTAATTGCATTTTTATCGCTTGTTTAACAGACACTGCGAAAATCTGCGCTTACTTAAAACATATATCTGACTGATAATTATCATTTTATTTTAAACTATAATAGTAAAAAACTATTCAAATTGTTGTTAAATTATTTTTTCTGTATTTGTTTGTTTATTAATTGGTTTTAAAACATTTTTATTTAGTTTCAGAATATGTTCTTAGTTGCAACAGAATCACACCGAGCGAAATTGTAAATCCCATTGAAATTAAGAATGACGGGCAAATTAGGACTGTTTAGTATCATATTGCGGGATATTATTTCCAATGATAACTTATCTTGCATTTATTGGCTGGTAAAGCACCGTTTATTAAGAAATACTTGTTTTTGCAGAAATTGTGAAGTACGGATGTCATTTGTAAAGAAGAACTCGCTGAAGGATGGGTATCCCTGGGCACTGCATAGCCATTGGTTCGTGGAGCAATGAGAGTTACGGAATAGTGTTAGGGACGGTTCGTTCTTTGCTAAAAGCCATCTGTCGCTTAACCAGGTGTTAATAATCATTTATTGTTGGTGCTGTGGCATGAGCCAGAAAAACATCATTCGTGAATCTGGACTGGGGCCACGATCAACCCACGCTGTTATTGATTGGTGCAACTTCTGCAGAAACATTTGCGAGCAGGGCCTCATCGGCAATCCCACGGTGATACGAAGATTCGATGAAGATCTCAATCCGAAGATGGTGGAAATTGACGAATCCAAATTCTTCCACCGAAAATACCACCGCGGCCAGTGGCATGAGGGGCATTGGGTTTTTGGAGGCATTGAACGAGGCTCAGCAATGTTTCTTGTGGAATCCGAAGAAAGCGGACATTGACAGCCCACATTAGAAGGTATAAATCGAAGGAAATGAAATAGTACCTATAATGTAGCATTAGTATCTATGTATCTTTTGTTTTTAGATTTTATGGTCTTTTTTTCAGAATTGAGCTTGTAGTTTCCAATGTTAAATGTTCTTTCTTTGCTATATGAATATTTTTTTATAGATTTATCCTGGTTCGGTAATAGTTAGTGATGCCTGGAGAAGCTACAATAGCATCGATCAAATCGATGGAGGAATTTATCAACACTGTATCGTTACATACGCGGAAAATTTTGTTCACCCGGGTGATCGGAATATTCACACTCAAAACGTCGAGAATATATGGATAGGATATGGAGAATTTAGATATTGAGATGGATGCTCAAGTTTGTTTTGTAAATATGTATTTAAATGCAACGGAAAAACGTAGAAAGGAATTAGTTCATTTAACAGATGAAGACCCAGTTTTGAAACAATTAAAGTTACAAATAAAAATAGGTTGGCCTAATAAAATCAAAAATGTACCACACAATATTAGAACTTATTTTAGGGTTTAGGGATGAAATTACGGAAATAAATGGTTTAGTGTATAAGGAACAGAAATTACTAGTACCTAAAAGATTTTCAACCAGAAATACTTAAGAGATTGCATTACGGACATTCAGGTATAAAAAAGTGTATCGACAAAGCAAATTTATCTTTTTTCTGGCCTGGTATGAATAAACAAATTAAAAATATGATTTTATCTTGCCGTATATGTCAGAAGTATCAGAATTCACAAAAATCAGAGCCCATGATTCCTCACAAAATAGAGAGAATCCCATGGTACTAATTAGGATGTGATATATTTCATTTTAACAACGAAGCGTATTTAATAACAGTCGATTATTATCCAATATTTTTCGAAATCACAAATTTAAAACATGACATGTCTAGCGAAAATATAATTTTATCTTTTTTTTTCAAGGTTTGGTATTCCCCGTATAGTTGTATCAGATAACGGTCCTGAATTTAATAGTGCACGTTTTAAAACTTTTAGTCGAGATTGGGAATTTGAATATATAACTTCTACTCCTCGCTATTCACAATCAAACGGGCAGGTAGAGAGAACAATACAAACTGTAAAGAAATTAATGAAGAAATGTTTTAATGATAGTAAAGATATATATTTAGCGCTTTTGCACCTAAGAAACACAACTCTAGATGGACAGAACTGTCCAGCAAATATTTTGTAAATAAATATTTGAATGTGGTTTTCTTTTGCAGAACCTGTAAGTGTACAATAAATGTATTATGATTGTATATTTTGTAATAAATAAATTTTATATTTAATTTCTTTTTCTCTTAGTTTTTAGATCGTAAATATTGAAAACATGAGTGAAAAAATATTAAAAACACGTAATATACTTGAAATAAATCAAATTTATAAACATAAAAATGCAGTCAATGATAAAACCGATATACAATATTTCACAAAATTATATAATTTAATTTTATAACTAAATACAATATTTTTAAAGAACTATTTAATTACAGAATTCAAAAACAAATAATCAAAACATCCTATTTTAAAATGCAATCTTTAAATAAAACATAATAATATATTCAAAATCGTAGTAAACAAAACATTTTGTCATTTATTAAACAAAAACATTTTATTTATAATTTACACTTTTTACATTTATTTATATACTTGAAAAAGCTTTGCAATAAAGCGAAACGTCGTACTCATTCATGTTTTCAATATTTACGACCTAAAAACTAAGAGAAAAAGAAATTAAATATTATATACATGGTCAAGAATTGAAGCTTTAAAAATAAATGTTAGGTATCTTGTCTATCCTACGTTTACACTTTCTAATATTTATTTAAATTCTTTCCTCCTCTTCTGTCATCCTAGATAAATTCCTGCTGCTGATTTCTGTATATTCTGCGCGAAATTCTTTAACATCTATATATGAAATACTGGATATTTTAAAAGAGCATTTACCACATAGTAAAACGGGTTTTACATTACTTCAAAATAACCATAAAGACTATTTCTTGTTTAAAGATTTGAAAGCATTAGCACATATTTTAAATTTAATATCAGAAAATAAACTTCACTCTAAGCATAGGCCTATACTCAATATACATGTGCGTATCACAAATGCAAAAATTGTTTGAATTTTGCCGCGTAGAATTTGTTTTCAAGATTTTCGTGCGTGTGATTTTGGGGCTGGGGGATGTTCAGAAATTCTTCGCTCTACTTTAAAAATAGACATTACAAAATAGCAGTTTGCTTCGTACCAATCCATCACTAATAAAAAGTTCAATACATACTAAAATATACTTATTTAGATTGTAAAATTTAATTTCAAATCAAACTTCGCGCGCCAAACGAAGTGAAGTTAGTTGTATACGATGGGAAGGAGGAGAGGTGCGGAGATTATGGGAACTACGGTGGTACTGTATTTTTTTATGTGACTTTATGTAATTTTGTAGTGAGATGTTTTAAAGAGTAAATATATATTCCGCAAAGCCTACAAGTTATTTTCGTACCGCGCAACATTCAAAAGCAAGAGAACCCTCTACAAGATATTACTCAATTACTATTTTGTAATTTGATAAGCAATTTTAAAAACAAGTAAAAGCCATAATTTACAACAACAAAAAATGGATCTAGACAGCACCGAAAACCAAAACGAGCTTTTAATTGGATGTTTGACGTTTTGTTATGATTCACAGTGAGATAAAAGTCGAGTAATAATGAATATTGTATAGAAAATGTACGTACATTACGTAGGAATATGTGGTATATATTCCAATGCCAAACAATCGCCATCGAACATTTAAAAACAAACGGGAAATCTTTTTATTAAAAATCATGTACAGTGCACTCTCGATTTTCCGGGGGCCGATTATCCGGTTTGCCGCTTAACCGTGCTAACATCTCAAAAGTGGATTAACCGTGCCGGCACGGTTAATCCGCAATTCCCCCACTAAAACCGTGCTGCAGACAGGTCCAGACACGTCATTTACACAACCGCCTAGACGATTCACATTGTTGTAAAGTGACTAGATACGAGAGCTTATAAATGGAAATAGAGTTTTACCGTTCTAGTAAAATAACATTGTGCTTGCTTAATGTCGTCAAAACGAAAACGTGTTGTTTGTCTATCCAACAAAAGCTGGAAATTGTAAATAAACTAGAAAATGGAGTTGGTGTTAAAAACGTAGCAATAAATATAATGTGGGCGAGCAAACGTTGCGTGATATTAAATCTAATAAAGAACACCTAATAAAATATGCGGCTAATTCTGATTAGTGCCAGTGGTTTATCAAAACGAAAAACGATGAAACCAGCAACCTATCAAGAATTAGACAACGCCATGGTAACTTGGTTTAATCAGCAAAGAAGTGCGGCAATTCCCGTTCAGGAACCATTTGTGCAAGTAAAGCAAATTTTTCTTCGATGCACTGGGAATGGAAGGTGAATTTAATGCGTCTTCAGGGTGGTTGACGAGATTTAAAAAGCGCCATGGTATTCGTCAAATAAGTATGCACGGAGAAAAGCTAAGCAACGATGAAGTCGCAGCTCGGGCTTTCGTAAAAGAACTTTCGTTTGTTTATTGAGAGTGAAATTTACTCCCCGCACAAATATACAATGCCGACGAAACTGGTTTGTATTGGAAATGTCTGCCAACAAAAAGCTTGCTTCTGTGAAGGAGCGTCAAGCACCAGGTCACAAATCTTCGAAAGAACGTTTAACTGCTATGTGTTGTGTAAATGCTGACGGTACCCATAAGTAAAGCTTTGTGTTATTGGGAAGGCAAAAAGACCGCGGTCTTTTAAAGAACGGATGTTTTAAACTTGCCTGTAGATTATTCAATCAAAAGGGGTGCGTGGATGGATAGAGCAATTTTTAAAGAATGGTTTGATAAAAAGTTTGTGCCCCAGGTAAAGACGCATCTCAAATCTCTTGATTACCTCAAAAAGCTGTACTGCTATTGGACAATGCTCCATCTCATCCTCCCGAATTAACGTTGAAATCAAGCGATGGGCAGATATTTGTTAAATATTTACACCAAATGTAACAGCCCTGATTCAGCCGATGGATCAGGGCGTGATAGCCACAATGAAACGTCATTATCGTAGTGGTTTGCTTCAAATAGTGAGTGATGAAACATTCTGATCTAAAAACGTTTTGGAAGAACCTAACCTTATTGGATGCAATTACGAACTGGAAAAGGCTGGGGCAAAGTGCGGTCAACAACACTACAAAAATCTTGGAAGAAATATTCCGTTATGATGAAGATCAAAATGAAGACATTGATTCTGACGACGACGATGCTGAGTTTAACATACCACTTGCCGAACTGCGTAGCATTTTACGTGCCAGAATAGATGCGAAAGATGTTGACATACAAAACATTGAAGAGTGGTTGCATATTGACGAGTCTTTACCAGGGTACATGACACTTACAGAAGAGGATATTGTTAATCGCATTTGTGACAATGTGGAAGAAGGTGGAAGTAGTGACAACAATTCATACGGAGATCTTGTAATCGAAAACCGAATTCCACACTCCCGTGCTCTTGAACACGTGCAAGGTCTTTTGGAGTACTTAGAGCAGCAGGGCAATGAGTTGTTACCTATAAAACTTGCTTTACATAATCTTCGTGCCGACATTAGGTGCAAAGCCAAATAGGAATACAAAACAATCAACAATAAATGATTATTTTGGAAAAGATTAAAATGAATAGATCACAAATCACATTAAATCATTAAACGAGTGAAAAATTAAGAATTACTTTTCATTTTCTTGTATTTTTGGTTGTTTCTTCTAAATTTCATACTTTTTGTTTGTTGTGTATTTAAATCCGTACATTTATAGATACGTGTCTACATGTAACGTACAGATATCTTTTTAAATATGTATTTTGTACATTCAGAATTTAGAGAAAACTTACAAATAGATACATATACATAAATATAGAGTTTTTTGCGTTTCGTCTTACCATTTATCTGTGATTCCCGATTATCCGTGATTTCCGATTATCCGTGCACCCCTTCCCGGTCATTACCCCGGATAATCGAGAGTGCACTGTAGTATAATTTCTAACTTTTGAATTAGCCCTTCCTGTGCTATATTTTTTGGTTGGATAGTAGTTTATGACATAACAGGTTTGCGCAGCTTAACATCCATGTGATTTGACGAGGACTCTACTTCAGATTGATGGTTTAAGAGATAATTATTCCCTGACATACACAGTGTGTCAGGGAAAACATGTGTCTCAAAGAATTACTGTCAAACGCTGTCAAAGTCACAATTGTGGGTGATTTCCGGTATGACGTTAGCAATCAGAAAGTATTTTATTTAAAAAGAATGCAACCGTTATATTTAATTCTGAATTTTCGAATTTTTATTTTGACTAGAACCCCATAATCTTCCAACGAATGGTCTCGCTGAGACACCCTGTATAAATGTGTATGTACAGTTGCTCACAGTGAAAATCGTACGGTCTATAATGTATAAATTTTGTAAAAATTGTCGAATATATATTCGAAGAAAATAAATAAATAACTGCGAATTACGATCGTATAATACGTGTATGTCGATATTATACCGGATATAGAAAAAAATAAATGGTGTATCCTATTAATTTTTTTTATCAATAGTAACATGCAAGTCGTGCACCTCACATTCAAAATCGTACAAACAAAGATAGCTCACATCATGAATCCGTCGTGATGCAATGAAATCTTCAAAGGATTTTTTTTATAGTAGAAGGTTTGTATAAGTTTCACAAAATACCTTCTTGAAAGATTAGTTCAAATTTGTACTTCAAGTCAGCAAGAGCGTTTTTAAAATGAAACAAACTACCGTTGCAGTACGTGAACTTGCGATCCATCATTTTAAAAATGGAAAATCATATAGAGAAATTGCAAAAATTATTAATCGTAGTTCTTCCACGGTGTAAAACATAATTAAACGTTATAAAACTGATTATCGTGTTGTAAATAAAGCAAAAGTTAGTCCAAGAAAAAAATTAAATGATCGCGATGAAAATTGGATTATTAGAAAAGTTGAGAAAGATCCAAAAAATAGTGCACCAAAAATAGCTGCAGATATCAAACAATATCTAAACAAAAAGGTAAACCCAGAAACGGTGCGAAGAGTGTTGAGAAGACACAAATATAAAATATAAATAATATAATAAACTGTAGGATTGCGCGAAATAAGCCCTACATAAATAAGAGAAACAGGATTAAGAGAATAGAATTTGCTAAAAAATATATACACGAGACATTTAACTTCTGGAAAAACGTCATCACAGACGAGTCCAAGTATAATATATTTGGATATGATGGTAAAGTTAGAATTTGGCGTAAACCAAATGAAGAGATGAAGGTGAAAAATCTGCGTGCGACCGTAAAACATGGAGGTGGATCACAAATGGTATGGGGATGTGTTTCTGCGAGTGGTGTAGGAAATCTTGTGTTTGTGGAAGGTATTATGAATAAATGGGGTTATTTGAAGATTTTAAAAAAGAATTTGAAAAGCAGCGCTGAAAAAAATGGGGATTTTAGATAGATTTCGATTCTATGCTGATAATGATCCCAAACATTCTTCGGGCATTGCGAAGTAATGGACATTGTATAATTGCCCAAAAGTCATTCAAACACCGCCACAATCACCAGATTTGAATGTGATTGAACATGGCATAAACTTGAGGGCGGCATCCGGAAACACGAAATTTCCAATAAGCAACAATTAAGACAAGTCCTTCAGGAAGAATGGCAAACTATCGATGAGGAGCACCTTACAGATTTAGTCAAATGGACGCCTCGAAGAGTACAAGCGATACTTGATAATCGGGGTTATTCAACAAAATATTAACTTATTACTTTGTCTTGTTTTGGTAATTTTCCAGAAGTGTACGATTTTGAATGTGACCTTTATTTTTGGAACAGTTTTTATTTTTATTTAATTTGCAATTATGAAGAATAGGAAGTTGAGTTGATCTGTGATCATTTTATTCTCATGATGTTGAGAAATACATTAATTATTAATTTCTTGTTTTAATTATTTCTAAAACTGTGCTTTGTCATAAAATATAGCTTAAAGTACAGCTGTACGATTTTCACTGTGAGCAACGGTATAAGTAAAAAACCAGCATACCCAAGGAAGATTTATAAAGTAAAAATGATATTTACAGTATATCGACTTTTGAGTTGAAGATATAACTTACACATTTCTTTTTTAAATCATGTTATAACAAAATGATTGTTGTTTAAAGACTACCTGGTGGTAATTAATAAGAAAAATACCATGTGTATGGTTCAATCAATCACCCCGTCTACTACAATAGAACCTATTGTAGAGCGGATGGTATCCTAGTGTTCATTCAACTAATTCAGCCCATTAAAGGATCTTGTCGAATGAATTATTTTCAGGCCTCCACAGAGAAGTTAACCTTCTCCAAAGCTCACATACCTGATTCTCATAGCAGCCGGACAGCGGCAGAAGATGTGCTCTACTGTTACCCCCTTTTCCTAACACAGCCGGCATTAGTCTCAATTAGAGAGTCCGATTCTGTGTAGGTACTTTCTCAATCTGCATAACCTGCAAAAAAAGAAATAATCACATCGACACTTTTAAGGTAAAGTTCAAATAGTTCCCGGTTCTGACATGATTAGATGAAAAGCACTTTCTTGCATATACCAAAACCAGGGCAATTGTTCCAATGTTGGACCGTTTTCTGATTTGCCCAGGAATTGAGTTGCAGTTTCGCTACTACATATACCATGGCAATGATAGTCTCTGAAATTGCTTTCAGGTTCTTTACATCAATTTCACCTAATACTAGAGATGGATTGTTAGCCATCTCAATATATTTAGGATGTTTCAACAACTACAGATCAGTTTTGAGTTGGATTTATACACCCCCAGTTTGCCTGACCGTAAACTAAATTTTTTACTAATTTCTGGCCAATGTTTTCACTAAAAATGTTTCTAGAATATATGCCAAATATAGCTTTCCGTTTATATCAAATTGTGACAAAATATGCCCGCCCCCAGATTATGACATTTTCGAATCGATTATAAATCCACAGGTAGCTATTTGTGAAGTATCTTTGTTGAAATATACCTAAGGTGCATTAACTAAATAATTTACAATTTATCTCATTCACTATAAGATGTAACTGTTTGAAAGACATTCTAGAAAATATATACAACAAACAAATACATGTAAGTAATACAAAACATACATACACAATCATTTTGATGGCCATTGTAACAAAATGGTTTATAGTTATGGGTTCTGTGCACCCTTTTGAAAAATAAATTTACATTGTACATACAAAATTAATATACTAAGATTTCACACGTGATCCGAACGAAGATTGTCGCCATTTTACATCACCTTCAGCATTGAATTCAAATCAGTGTTCCCAACCTTTAAGCATAGAATTTCACACGACAACTATCAAAATTTACCTTTTTTTAACAAAATTCCCACGAATACAGAAACATAGTAAATACCATGGTACAAATATCACAAGATTCTGCTTGCGTATTCGTGATGACGCAATGGGATCCAGTCCTATATTAGTAAAATAAAATAGTAGTCGCACCACTCTGTAAATAACGTAAACAAATAATTTATTAGTAAATAATTTCTGATATATAGAATAGCATGCATTTGTGTTCTATCGGCGAGTTTGCACTATATGCAATTCTATTGTTAATTAAATATTTTACTTTTAAAATGCATCACAAACTATTATCCAAACCGATTAATGAATCATTAATTTGATTAAATAATCTTTAGCACATGGCTATGCAAACAAAAAATCCCACGAATCGGGAAATATCCCACGGGTTGGCAACACTGATTCAAACAATACATTTGTTCGTAAGTCATGTCACCGGAATTATGCCCACCACCCACCAGCACCACAGAATATCGTAACAACAGAATGCAAACTCTTTGTCGGCTCTTTTGATCTGAGTGGGCAAAATTTCGTGACCTTGATGTCAGTATCTCGGGCTTCGATAAAATTCCGTGCCTGACAGGACCTAACTGAAGTGAATTTCGAGAATATCATACATATCTACGATAAAATGAAAGAATATCGCTTATTTTTACAATTATTTTACTTTCTTTTCCATTATTTTCATATTTTATCGATTTGCACTTAATAACATTATTTAAATTAACATACGAATATAAACTTGAAGTCAGTGACGTCAAAAGAGCGAACATAGCCGGAACCACAAGCTCTCGCCCGATTTAATGGCGGATCAAGCTACGCGTTGAGAATGCGCGAACCCTTCCCGCCAAGCCAAGTTGATGTTCTGGTTGTTAGATATTCTGTGCCAGTACCACTAGTGGAGTGCATAATCGAATTTCGAAAAGGCATCATTCGATAATTCGATTATGACGTTTGAATTATGAATGATCATTCGATTATGAGTAATGAACGATTTGCACGAATGATGAGGAATAATACATAGAAAAGAAAATGAAGTGAGGACCTAAAAAAAGGTCATAGGTATGAACAATTGAAAAACAAAATGCACAAAAAAAGAAAATGAGGACCTAAAAAATGGTTATGATATGAACAAATGAAAAACACATGCACAAAAAAAGCAAGTCAGGACCTAAAAAACTACTCTTCTTCGAATGAGTGATAATCGAATGATCATTCGATTATCGAAATCGTTTGATTATGCCCATCACTAGTAGGTACACTTTAACGAAGGGTTGCTAGACTTGCTTATTTTAAAGCTGGCCTAAAAGTGCGAAGCAGGGATTTCATTGCGCAATGTTTAATATATGTACATTGTAATAATCTAATAATAAAAAAGTAAAAAGAAAGTATTTTAATGCTACGGTGAATAAGGTAGTCGACTACTTTGGGTTTTTTTCTTTTTATTGCTTACTTTGTTAGTTCTTAATCAGGGTTATTAAGAACGTTCTTGTCAGTTTCATTAGTTCCTTTGGTCAAATTTGGTAATTTGAGTTCTTTGTTTACAGGTGGCACTCATGTGGCACTTGTTTGCACTGGTGGCAGGCTTCATGCCAATATGTTTGTTTTGAAATTCTGAAATATTATTCCATACATACACGTTGCTTATAAGTTTTTGTGGTTTTTGTGTTGTCAAAGTCAAGGATTAAAAAGTATTCATAGTAGAGATACATAGTTTTTATTGTTTACATAATACATAAAAAATGGTGAAGAAATTATTTTCACGCAAGTGCTATTTATGCAATTATAAACAACTTCTGGGAATAACTAATACACACACATTATTTCGGTGAGTTTTAACATTGAATCATGTTAATTATCATTGAAACGATATATATTTCAAACCCTTAGATTTCCCAAGAATCCAGATTTGCGTAATGCTTGGAAAAAAGCATGTAAGATGAATATTGACGATCATGTTCAAAATTGTTACATATGTGAAAAGCATTTTAATGCCCAAGATTTTCAAGATAAAGATGCAAAGGCAAGAGGAGGTAGATTAATATTGAAAGATTACGCAGTTCCTGTGAGAAACGTGAAACGTCCTGTTCCGGCCCAAACTATAGCTTCTACATTTAAATCGGAAGTAAATGTAGATGAAGGAATGAACGCAGACATACCAAGTAAGTTGTACAGATTCATCTATGAAATGTTAATAGATAAATACTAACTTTGTCACTTTTAGCAGAACAAATTAAAGAAGAACCAGTCGATAATTTAGCAAGTTACCCTGCTACAAGTATAGAACAATATAAAGTGCTTGCTGAGATAGGTTAGTCTTTTTAATTTCCATATATTTATTATTATTGATTTATATTCAGAGGTAGGTTGTTTTAAACAAAGTTTTTAAAACAGTGAAAAAACAATTAAATTCATATTTATCCAAATTGGATCTTAATCTATGTAATATGATATAACAGAGGAAACGAACACAGCTGAGGATGATCATGCAACAGATCCATTAAATTTAAGTGCCGAAGATACCAAAGTATCTAGTTTAACAGGTTAGTTCTGTTTACATAGACCTTTTCATATATATTTATATTCCAATTTTTCTTTTACATAATAATAATATAGTTATATTTCTTGCAATGCAGCAGAGCATAGATCAAAAACTCCTGATTTATCAACTCCTGAAAGAGCCAGAAGACACTTTAAGTGCGCACAGGATAAAGTCAGAAAACAACGCACTGCAATTAAGACTCTTCAACAAAAAAATAGAAGACTTCGTGGACGTGTTCAAACATTACAAGACCTTTTTCAATCGTATGTAAAACAGAAATCTCATTTCAGATGAAGCAGACGCTAATTTAGTGCTAAGAGTTTACAGTTTTGCATAATGATTGAATTAAAATTTCTAGGAAGATTTTTCAGAAGAGCTGGAAGTGTTAATTGCTAGCAAATTGAGAGACATTAAAAAAAGGCAAAGTCTCACCCATTTTATGAATGTCTGCTTTAACTTTAAAATTTTCTTCAACAAAGGCCTTAGGACTTACGCAGGAAGGTTTTGAAGCAATAAAATTACGTAATAATCACAATAAATAAACAATTATTAAACCTAGTTTTAGACGAAATGTCTATACGTCAGGTAATAATTTTTGCAAAAAAAATAAAATATATCGATGCGATTATACAGGGTGTCGCAACGCGAACGTCATCTCTATATGAAAAGCTATTTAGCAGAAAAATTTTAGTGCGATAAAATATGGATTTGGCCTAATCGAGCAAAATATGTACAAGTTTCTAGCACTTTCGGTTATACAGGGTGTGACATTAATTTTCTTATTTTAAATGCTACATCCTGTATATTTTTGAATTGCACTTACAATTCTAGTTAAAATTTATGTAGGGATCCCTATACCTAAATTCATTTGTTTTTGAGATATTTCGATTCTTTGCAAAAAAGTGACTATTGCAACCCCTTACAAAAACGTTAATATCAAAAAACATATATATATAGTGACCGGCATAAATGTTGCAACATATGGAAAAAAATTTTATTATTAAAATATACTAAAACTTTTTTTTGGGGATAGGTTGTGCATGTCTGGGAACCCCAAAATCTATTTTGACACACGCCTCATGACCACTAGTATGGCGCTAAATTTAAAAAATATGATGTTAATCTCCAAAAAGTGAGGTTAGATGACATGATATCCAAAAAAGTTATTTGAAAAAAGTTGTTTAGAATTCAATTCTGAGGCTGTGTGCAAATTCTTGTAAAGATTCTTTAAAAAAATTAAAAATCACAATTTTTTCAAATATTGTTTAATTGAATTACATATTTCCATTGTTTTCGTTTTTAGCAGCTCATCTACAGTAATATTTCTAAATCTTGTTCATACTCAAACAATTTTGTCAATGTTTGCATAATTAACACAGTGAAAACTGAAAAGTACATTTTCGTAATGACAGTTGCTGTTGCAAGGGACTGTATCTAGAATAATAAATAAAATTTTACAAACATTTTTCTTTTAAACTACTTAATAAACACTACCTTTAATTAAAAATTATAACACTTTTTTGTTTTCTGCGTTTAAGTGGAAACCGTTAGTCTAAAACTAATAACTTATAAGAGTACATGCGCGCACCGAAGGTATCAAAGTAGGTTTTGAAATTAGAGAACAAGGAATAATAAATAGTAGGTAAAATAAAAATAGTTTAATGTCTATGAAACTCAATAGAAGTAAATGACTAATAATAAAGTACTTTAAGCTAATGATGTGAATTGTTATTAAGCAAAAACATTTAAACAATAACTAACAGTAGTGAACAACTTGTTAAACACATATCTCGTTGTGTTTCTAGTAAGTAAGGTAGGCTTTGAAATTAGAAACAACAATAAATGAGTAATTACTACTATTTTTATTTTACCTACTGTTTATTATTCCTTGTTCTCTAATTTTAAAATCAACTTTAATACCTTCGGTGGGCGCATGTAGTGTTACCAGTTTTGGACTAACGCTTTTCACTTTAATGCAGAAAACAAAAAAAAATATTATAATTTTCAATAAAAATAATGTTTGCTAAGTGGTTTAGAATGAAAATGTTTGTGAAATTTCATTTATTGGTACTATATACAGTCCCTTGCAACAACAATTGTCATACCGAAAACGTACTTTTCAGTTTTCACTGTGTTAATTATGCAAACATTGACAAAATTGTTTGAATATCAGCCAAATTTAGAAATATTACTGCTGTTGAGCTGCTAAAAACGTAAAAAATGGAAATATGTAATTCAATGAAACAATATTTGGAAAAAATGTGATTTTCATTTTTTTTAATATCTTTACAAAAATTTGCACAGAGCCTCAGAATTCAATTCTGAACAACTTTTTCAAATAACTTTTTTGGATATCTTGTCATCTAACCTCACTTTTTGGAAATTCATGGCATATTTTTTAAATTTACTCCCATACTAGTGATCACGTGACGTGTGTCAAAATAAATTTTGGGGTTCCTAGGCATGCACAACCTATTCCCCCAAGAAAAATTTAGAATATTTTAATAATAAAAAAAAGTCCCATATGTTGCAATATTTATGCCGGTTACTGTATATACCTACAATTTTGGGCGTTTATTTCCAATTCTTGTAACTTTATCTGCAGTTAAAGGTGGAAGAATATTATCTTAATAAAAACGAGAAATTTTTTTTAGCGGGAAATAATAAAAAAGTGTGTCTGTGAAATTTATATATTTTTTAATGATTCACTCTCAGAAATACTATAACCTTTGAAAAACATCAATTCATGCTTGTTTCCAAAATACTTGTTACTATTTTCATAGAATAATTGGCGAATCTAATAAGAATATCCTTATTTTGTTTAAAATATAACCTCTGAAAGATAGGTTATAGTACAAGTTTCAATTGCAAGAGACTTTTCAAAAAAAGAATGTGCAATATTCTTATTATCCAGTTAAACTTTGGCATTTTCCTCAATGTTGTTTACATCTAAATGTACAACATTTGGTCACTATTTGTGAACTGTTTCTGTTTCTTTGCCTGTAGACTCGGTATTGAAAATGTAATTGTTGGAAATACTACTATCAGTACTATATTTTACAGTGGTTAGGGATTTCAAACTCTACATTTGTAACCAACAAAAAAAAAAGCGAGCAGATTTTCTTTTTGTTTTCACTTGCTGCTTTTAGGAAATCTATTATATATATTATATTATAGGTATACAAGTAAGTGCCAGTAGATACAGACGATTTATAGTATCTTAAAATTGGAATTTTTAAAATCTTTGATGAATCCATCAGTTATAGTGTTGTCTCTGTTTAGTTCGTTAAGTAAATAGTGAAAAAGTATAATCGATTGATTCATAGATAAGTTTAAAAACTCTCCAAACGTACATCCATTCTGTAAAATAACTTGGATAAGTATAAACAAATCTAGTAACATCCCAGGTAGCATACTGACGTTATTTTAACGTACAATATTAGGCACTCATTACGTTTATTTTACGTCACTTGTTAGGTGAAATTAACATATCAAATACGGCACAATGTCACAGTCATTATGACGTCAATAGAAAACGTAAATATGACGTATGTTTATGAGGTTTATATCACGTTTAATTTCTGACTACATTTGCGGGAATTCGTGCTACCAGCAGTGTCGCCGACTATATAGAGAAGCGAATATTAACGTCGACCGCCGAGTGGAAATATTTCAATAGCATATGTATGAC
The DNA here is from genome assembly GCA_004143645.1 of Protaetia brevitarsis. Taxonomy (NCBI): domain Eukaryota; kingdom Metazoa; phylum Arthropoda; class Insecta; order Coleoptera; family Scarabaeidae; genus Protaetia; species Protaetia brevitarsis. The sequence goes on from RXPK01000136.1 coordinate 769,392, forward strand.
ATTTGTGTATTATAAACCACAATAATTTAATTTTTATTAATTATAATCAAATGATGCTCCCAATACACTATTACAGTATGTTATTTTCGAACGGCGATCGACAATAATATTGCTTCTGCACATACTGAGTGACTGATGGTAGAACCATTCTCGCAACTCTCTTTATGGCGTTTGTTACTAAGTGGTAACCCTAATATATTTTTATTAAACTACAATCAAAACGCACTGGTCCTTAAAAATTTCAGTTGCTTGGTTGTTGAATGATGAATGTATGTAATGAATGTATTAAGAATGAATAAACTAATATGATTATTTAATTGACGTACCGTAATTAAAGTATAGAATTTTTTTGCTTCGCGTAATTGTTTATTCATAAATTTGCTTTGCACTGTATTCTATAAAAAAAAACCATTTTTTTAGGAATGACATTTATTGGTAATATAAACTATATATTAAAATTATGAAGTAGTGGGAAGGATGTAAATGTACCGTCGTTACAAAAAATCATGCACTTAGCAACTATTTGATTCATGTTGTAAAATTTTAATTCTGATAATGTATTCATAATGAAAATTTGTAAATCACTCGAAGGAAATGGATAGCAGTAAAGCGGCCTATAACTTAAAAATTCCCTTCCAAGTAGAAGGATTTTATTTTCGGAAACGTAAAGTATATTTTCTATGCGAACAACTTTATTTTCAAATGTAAGAATGTAAGAATTAGGACTTGAATGTGAATATGTTGACAGATGCATATTTTTAAAGACAATCTTTTTATATTGCTTGCAATAAGTATCTTCTAATAGAGGTCCTTCAGAATGCTCAATATCATATGTAATGTTAGGGTAAGTATTTGTTACATTTTTGGAAGCAAGCTCCTTCAGACGTCGGTACAATTGTTGTAAAGGCTTTTTCGGAGATCTAACTAACCGCTTCATTTCTCCTAGATAATTCTCAAATGTAAATGCCGATATATTATCTAAAGTTTTATATATTCTTGCTTCATCAGCAATATGTGATACCATGTGAACATTGTACACAAGGAAATCTAAACCATAAATATGTTTGCAATGTGATACAAAATGTTTTAATATCTTTTCCGCTAAATTGTAACCCATGTTTTGCATATGTCTATCACTCAAAAGTATAGACATGCCAAAGTGAAGCAATAAAAAATGTTCATACACTGATTTATCAACGTGTTTCTTCAAAACCCAAAGGGCCTACATAAAGTAAAAATGTTCTGAACTGGGTTGCTTTCCAATGAGCTATATCAGAAAGTTTTTCTGTTTTCCTATTAAATTCTAAAGGAAAAAATTGCTTGAGCTGCTCTAACTGATTATTTAAATTAGTAACTGTTTTGCTACCTACACGTACTTGATAGTTATTACCACTAATCCAAGTATTCAGAAGTTTTTTCATGACTCCAATACATATGCAATGCATATAATCTATTGGGAAACAGGAGATCATATTAATATTTAATTTTAACAAAGGCGATATTCCAGTATGGTGGTTTACATCTTCTTGAGATATAAAGGATTCGTTAGATCTGGGAGCTGCTGCAATACCCCGAAAAATTACACGTCCATTTATATATTCGCCGGGCTCGATACATTTATCACAAGAAGAATATCCACTATGTAGTTTGATACACTTAATAAATGCTTTTGCGGGTGCATCACAAACAAAGCTATGAATTTTAATAGTATATTTATTGTTATTAAAAACTAAACCATTTTTTAGTAATTCTGAAGTTTCATTTATAAATGCTTCCAAATAAATATTAAGTGGACTAGGTTTAGACCTTCCACAGAATATTCCAACAGCAAATGGTTTTGCATTACTATTTTTTACTAGACCAAGAATAGGCCAAACTTGCATATTAGAATTATTAAATAATGGAAGCCCATCTATATTAAAAGATATCTCAATTACACCATTCAAAATTTGGTTATTTGAAATAACCTGCATTAAATTTTCATGTAAACCCAAATGAACATATTCACCATTTGCCAGCTTTTTATAAAATTGGTAAAACTTTAAGGGAGTTGCTAATAATCCACGTGCATCGAGCGGCAATTCGGATGTAATGAATTTAGTATATGTAAAAGATCGTTATCGCAGAAAGTGGAACTTTTGTATTACGAAGTGCCCATTGCCTTAGCTGATCTGGTAATTTTTTTTTATTATCGTCGTTTGTTACGATGTCCTCATTGGAGTAATTCTCAGTTTCACTTATATTAAATTCAATGCCGTTGTCTTGATTATGCTCTAAATTTGGTAGAGAGTCGAAATCGTTACCAACAGAACACATATTGTCTGTGATTAAAGTATCTTTCTCTAACAGTTCTGCACCAGAATCAATTTCAGAGATGGCATTATTTGCTTTATTACTATCATAAAGCAGTTTATTTAATGTAATTTAACCTCTCTATTTACACGTCTGTACATTTGCCGCTTTCCCACTACTTCTTTATAAAATTTCCTATATATAAAGTTATTGTCAGACATTATTAGGTATTAGTATTGCAATATTAGTTATAAAATATATAATAAAATAAACATTTGTTTCTAATAGGCTTATAAATTTCTTACTTTTAAAATTTATTTACTACTAATATTTATTATAAGGCTTAATGCAATACTTGCTAAAGAAATACATTAAGTAAAATAACTTTACGCACGATTTTTCTTTACTCGCTGGGGTGCATGTTTGAGCCAAACTTTAACAGCTTCTTCAACATCTTTACTTGTAGAATTGCACGTTGATTTTACAGCACCTAGAAAACAATTTCACTTACTAATATGGCTATTAATACATTTACCCAATGTAACTTCTTCAAAGGGCGACGTTTAAATGTAGTTCATGAACTGACATTCAATAAATTTAACTAAATTAAAATGTGGCAAAGTGAAATCATTTACTTATTTTGATAATGACAATAACATAATAAATAAATATGTAACGACCGATTTCACGTTACTTAGTTAAATCTGTTAAACCTGTGAAATTTATTAATAAAATGCATTCTCAATCGGTCTATGCTTATGTATACATAAATTTCAAATTTTAAAGTGACTTATAAACTAATCACTTACTTATTACAACTTCATTTAACTTTAATCTTGAAAAAGCTTCTTTGGTTTTTCGTCCATAAAAATTAAAATGACAAGCCAATTGATCATCCAGAGTTTCTCGTAAAATTCTATTAGTTTTTGAAACAGTATCTTTCCCACCTAATGTTGAATAGTAGGCACTCTAAAAATATTAAGTATTGTAAAACATATAATTTATTAAATAATTTATTAAATACTCACAAGTTCTTTAAATTTGTCATTGTTTTCTAAATATCTTTCTGTAAGATTTATTTCCTGGAGACTTCTTAGTGGAAACTTAACTGGAAGATCTTCAGGATAATTTCCTTTCGGTACAGTCTTCTCATTAATTATTTGTGAAAGCAGAGATATAATCTTTTTATTTTGATTCTTAATCTCAATTACATGCACTAAGAGGTTTTCGAAAGCTAAAAACAAAAATATTATTTCTTGCTAGTATTAACACAAAATATAACTTCCACCTAATTTTTCTGAAATTACTTTACTATTAGTTGGTGTTTCAGTTGTTTCATGTATTACATTTATCTGTTGCCTGAAAATATCATCTTGAGTAATGCTGTTATCTATGCTTAAGCTTGCAGATTCAGAGGATGTTGGTGTATCTATAAACACAGAATATTAATATAGAGGTTCTAACAAATACTATGTAACTATACTCTTAAATAAGTTCTTCTTAATTGAAAGAGGTTTAGGCAAGTTCTTTCTGTATATTCACTATCATCACTATCCGTCGACAAATATCTAATAGGTTTTACACGTTTTCGCCTTATATTCGAATTTTCTGATTCTGACTGAAGGTCAGAAGTTACTTCAGCCTTTTTCACTTTCTGCTGGGCTTTTTCGAAACTATCTAAAATATAATTTATCAACTTAAAATTTAACTACTTGCCGAAATAATGTAAATAGAACCTGTTTCATAAAATATCCTATGAACACTATAAAGCCTCCACGTTTCTGTATTTATCTCTTCGGCTTTTTTCAGTGACTTTTCGAATTGGGATGCATCTTTATATGGTGGCCAAAAAACTTCTTTCTTTCTCGGTGTAAGCCATTTCTTATTCACTACACTTAATCCTCCACCCTGTTGAGGAGAAAATTCGATCACCGCATACATCCTACCGCCAATATAAAATTTTCTTGTATTCTAACCTCAACTTTTTAGGTGATCTTGCCTAATATACTATGTCTTGCCTTTCTTGCAAAATTACTTCTACGTAAACAATGTGTATTCAAACCCACTGAAGCACAATAGTGTATACTTATACTTACCTAGATTTTTAGTACAGCTAAACTGTTAATGGTAAAAAAACCAGTGAAAACAATCAACGTTACCATAACCGCCGTGTAAATGGCGCGTACGCATAACGTTATGGTGGGGCAGAGAAAATATATTTGATTTGCGCAGAAGAGAGTTATTTAACTTCTTATATTCATTTTGATTGGTTAATAATCATGATTTTATATTTGTTTAAATTTTGAATAGAACAGAATTTAAAAACTAAAAAAAACGTATATACGCAATGGCACTAGCCGTGCTATATTTCAGACATTTCGTCAAAATTTCTCCTGTATGCATTTAAAAAAAAAAAGTTCAAAAACAGGCCAATCAAAATACATTTTAAAATAAACATTCAACCGTACGTTCAATACAAGTGACTAATATACGTTAGTATGACGTTCGAAAATAACGTCAAAATTACGTCTGAAAAATGTCGTATTAAATACGTTTCTTTTAGGTGAAAAGCTGCCAAATGACGCTAGGCGGCATAAAATGACCTTTAAAAGACGTCGTTATAACGTAGCATGCTACCTGGGATCTGATTCACAAACCAACTACTTATTTACATGCCAGGGAGTGGAATTAGAACTTACCGCCATTATTTGTAAGTTTATAGTTCTATATTTCATAATCAAATATTTTTGATAATCATAGATCTAAATGTATTAAACTGATATAACTATTTATTTAAAAGTCAGATTGCATCGATGTGACTCATTTATCTTCAAAAAGAAAAAAAAAATGGGAAACATAAACATAAAACAAACAAATCAGACATAAATACCACAAACTTATTCGTTTCCAATATCAATAATAATGAGTAATCCCTAATAACCAAATTTAAATTTCCCGCCACATTTTTTTGTGAATTCAACGTAAAGGCATTAAAATAACTATTAATGCAGTACAATATGGTGGGTAATTTTATGTTTCAACGTTGAAGTTACTAAGAAAAATTGCGGGAAATTAAAATTTGGCTATTAAGGATGTTAATGCTTAGATTAACAGTTAACATTTTTTATTGATCCTTTAAGACAATAATGACAATCCTATGTATACTATTTTATATTGTTTACCACACGTTATGTAAATTCTGTGATAAAATATATTTGTAGATAATTAAGTACTTTGTATTAAATATTTTTCTACATGTTATATATAGAAATGTATTTAAAGTAAAGTTGGTAGTATTGTACGATTGAGATGATGAAAATGTGATGAATACGTTGAATACATTTGCTAAATTATTTGTGAAGTTTTATTGACGAGAGAACTTATAAAGGCTGTTCCTAACATATACAGGGTATTCCACGTAACTGGTTCATTAAAAGTTTATGATGTTCTGTTATTTACTTATATTTGAGATTTTGGCACCAGTTTCTGTTCGATTGGAACTATAAATGCAAAATACCTTAACCAAAATATCACTTCCGGTTGACCGGAAATGGATGTCAACTTTGTTATTTTAAATAGAATGATATAATTTTTTATTCATTTTTGGATTCTACAACTATAAATACGTCAGTTTTCATTAGCTATTCCTATAGCTACATGTTGCCGTTTTCGAGTTATTTAAGTTTTTTGTTTTTTTTAGTCATAATCATTGCATCATTGAGAAATTAATATCTCGGTTAATACTGCAAGTAGAGACTCCAATTTTGCTATGTTATGAATGTAGATATAACTCTAAGAAACGGTACGCACACTTTACATTCTAACATACAGGGTGTTCAAAACTGAGGAACAAACTGACATATTTTCAAATGCAGAAAACTCATTTTTTTTTAAATATAACACCCTGTATTTTAATTCGGAATTAGGAAGTAAATATCATCCCCTATCGCTTTATATGAGCATTCCCTATACCTATCTTTAATAGATTTTGAGATATGAACAACTTTTTGTTAAACAGACTAAGTATTCTTTTTTTTTAAATAGAACACCCTGTATTTTAATTCGAAATTAAGAAGTAAAAATCATCCCCTATCACTTTATATCAGCATTCCCTATACTTATCTTTAATAGATTTTGAGATATGAACGACTTTTTGTTAAACAGACTAAGTAGCCCTATCTTTGCGTGTTTGTAGCTGGCTCTGAATGGGATTAATGTCGAACATTATTAGTTGTTTTTAGTAACTTACTGTTGCTTGCACCATTATTGATTCTCAGAGATGTCAAAGTCAAAACCGCTTCGAACATAATCCAGAAATAGCATTTTTGGGTTTTAATTATTTTCTTTTCATTTTCGAAAATTAGGATTGATTATTTGGGATTTATGGAAATATGTGCTTACTAATTAATGTTAACGTATTTTTTTTTTGTTGGGACTTTATATTTTCATTTAAATAAATAGAATTTTAGATTTTTTTTTTACATCTTTCACGCCATATCCACTGTGTAGCGGTTTTTAGGAAAATGTAGGGACATTGTTGATAGATAGATAGATATGTTTATTCATTGTAATACAAACATTACAAGAAACGTCAAATAAATAATGTATCCTTATGTATACTATTTTAGTAATTTTGGTTCATATAACAGTGAAATGTGGTAAACGGTTGGCAGCACTGTAAAAAATATATAAGGTTTGTTCATTGAGGTTATACCAATTACATTGGTGCATATTGAGAAAGATCTCAGATACATAAAGAGTGAATCTTCTCTCCGTGAGCAACTGTAGAAACTGTTGCAGCAACGAAACGAGCAAACCCATGTGAAGGTAGCAACAACGGTGTGGTTTTCCGCTCTCATCCGTTTTTGGGTTGACAGCATTGACAGATGAATGACAAAATGACCGTAGACGCTGATAAATGAATCGTATTGGGCAGCACGTGATTCTTGCATTTCATTCTGGAAAATGTTGGTGAGGTGCTAGTATTTGTAGTTTTTTTTTTCTATAGACTTGTAGTGTTTCACAAACGGACAATTTTTGTGTACAATTTTAAGTGATCTTTCGTAAGTATTTTAATAGAATTTATTTACGCTTAAAAATGTCCAAAATACACATAACTATGGGACTAATACCACTACCACCACGGTAGATGTTTTAAAGTGTGAAGTCAGAAGTGAGTGCACTTCAATGTTTAGAGTAAAAAGTACCCAAGTGATCAGCATTTTATTTTTCCTTTCTTCTTTCTACTCTTCTTTTATTAAAGGTTTATGTAAGCAATACATAATAATAACTATTTGCAGTGCTTAATGATGGAACCAAGGGAAGTTGCACCAACTAGCTGGATTGGTTATAATCGTTGCAGTGCTCCCACCTGCAAAAATGATGCGAGGAACAATTACAATTTAAGTTTCTTCAGGTTTCCAAAGGATTTTAGAAGGTATACATTTACAGATCTACCTCCCAAACAATTGATCATCAGTGTATAACTTATTTTTTCCAGGTGTAACATTTGGATTAATAATTCCAAATTGTGCAATAAGGCAGGTAATACTGCTGAGTACTGCTACAAACATTATCGGCTTTGCAGTGAGCACTTTGAAGATCACATGTTTGCAAGTATGCTGAAGAATCGATTAAAGAAAATTGCAATTCCCACATTATTCAATCCAGGTATTTCATATGGCAGAATTATTTTATGAACTTGTGCTTAAGGTGATAATTGCAGTCACAGAAAATGTATCTTCATTTGCAGCCAACTTTGGACAACAATTAGATTGTGAAGAGAATTATGCAGTGGAGGAACACAATATAAAAACTACAGGTAATTTTTTTGTAGTTGAACAACTTCTATAAATGAAAACGAAATAAAACCAAACATCTTATAAATAAAGTCATGAGAAGTAGTTTGACACCAGTTGTTGAATAAGAACAATGGAAGAGTAATATAAATGCAGTTAGCTGTGTATAAATTTACATTAGTGCAAAACAGGTGGTGGAAAAAAAGCCATGTTAATGGAATAAGTAATTGTGTAACTTGTTTACTTGGCTCATTAATGCTAGGTATGTTTGTGGTAAAATGTTGATAGAGACAAGTGATGCTAGGTAAAATTTGTAAGAGTGCATACGCAGAGAACTATTAAACATTTATATGTAATCTAATCTGTGAACCCTAACAGAAAAATATTGTTGCAGGTGAAAATATGCCAGAAGATGCAGTAGAAAATATATTCACAGAAATAGGACCTGATCTTTCTGAAGAGGAATATCTTCTAGGTAATTTTTCATTTCTTGAATAAGTACAACAGTTTTACAGAATTCAATGTTGCATAAGTTAAAATTATTTTTAACTATGCAGGGTGTTGCAAAAATAGGAAAACGCATGCTTACTCCGTTATTTCAGATGGAATACCCTATTTATTATTCCATTTTCAATTTCTACGAAGAAAAATAACTTTACTTTATATAAGCTACTATGTTATGTCTTCCTGTCATAACAACAGTGTTATTGATGCTTTTGTAAAAAATTGCCGTACTGCAAGCTTTTGGTTAAGGCGGCGTAGTTTTTATATTCATTTGTTTTAGAGATTCATATTTTAAATATCTTACATACATACTTAGCTTCATACAACAGTGAAATTAAAATCAATATTATTATATACAGGTTTCCACTATAGCCCATAAGTTTAGCCCATGGTAACTTGATTTTTTTTTTTAAATAGCTTTTAAATATCTTTGCTTATGCTAAATTAACTCTTACGCAAAGCCCTTTCAATTCGTATTAAACATTTGTTACAACTTATGCTTATTTTTAACTAAATTCAATGAATTTTTCATTAATTTTCAAGACTTAATATATAACGCGATATAAATGAAAATTCGTAAACATACATCGATATCAGATCAATAAATACAAAACTGATAATAATTTTTTTTTAAATAGAAAGAAATTTAATTGCATTCGTCTATGATTAGCAAAAACTATGTAGGTTATGGTAATTGTTTATTACCATAACCTGCCATATACAACCATTTTATTTAATGAATAATAATTAAAAGTCAAAGCTATCAAAAATTAATTTGTTTTATGTAATACGTTTTCTGTGATTTCTTTTTTTCTTGGGGTCTATCTAAAGAAACTTGTGTATAAGAAAGACCTGTCCACATAGCAAAATATTTTTTGTTTATTTCGTAGAATTGTTGAAAAAACTACCCCGAAATTTGCAAAAGAGGACTGCTTAACAGAAAGATGATATATTTTTGAACATTTGCTATAAATTTTGATAATTAAAGATGATTGCTACGTGTAAATACTTTGCATTAAGGATGTATTTTGTTGTGGTTTAATGTTCAGTTTTTTTTTTTATTATAAATAAACCATTAAAGTAAGACTTAATGGTTATCCTTAAGTCTTATTTTATGAATAAAATACGTACTATTTAAGTAATTTTGTAAATATATAATAAAATGAAAAAAATATATACAGTGAGGTCGTAAATGGTCTCCCCCCCCCTGATAACTTTTGAATGGTATGAGATAGAGCAATGAAACAAAAACAAGTGAAATTAGAGATAATTTATGATTTTTTGCCTATAGAGATACGCACATGGCTTCTGATGTAAAATAGAGGGCGTAGCCTATCTTTAAAATTTTAAATGGGAAGTAATTTCATTTAGAAGCTCATTTGGAAGATATTTCTATTACTTTTATGGCAATGCAAACAGTTTTACGATTTTCGAAATTATTACCAACTTATACGTTACTTTTTCGATAGCCCTCGTATAAATATTGTGGTTTGTGTGACTTAGGAAGCGATTGCTGTAAAATATGACATATTTTACAATATGACGTTTTTGCAAAATTTAGCAAAAATGTCTTATCTGTCAGTGTATGTGTCATGTGTGTGGGTGTCTATGTTACAGATTACTGTAATTACAGGTTTCTGTACACTATAATTCAAAAACGAATACGAGGGCTATCGAAAAAGTAACGTATGTACTCCAATTATTAATCTTGGATAAGTTGGTAAAAATTTTCGAAAAATCGTAAAACTGTTTGCATTGCCATAAAAGTAATAGAAATATATCTTCCAAATGAGCTTCTAAATGAAATTACTTCCTATTTAAAATTTTAAAGATAGCTACGCCCTCTATTTTACATCAGAAGCCATGTGCGTATCTCTATAGGCAAAAAATCATAAATTATCTCTAATTTCACTTGGTTTTTATTTCATTGCTCTATCTCATGCCATTCAAAAGTTATCAGGGGGGGAGGGGGGGGCATTTACGACCTCACTGTATATACCTAACGAACAAATGACAAACCCGGCTTCTACTTGTATTAATGACGCTGCAATCGCTTTTTTCGCTTGTGGACGAAGTTTAGAGTATGTTCACGAATTCTCATGGCCAAACCGGATGTATTTTAGCATTGAATTACTTTGATTAGAGCAGTACTAGAAATGACCACAACGCAAAAATAGCAAATTCTCTATGACCAATTCACATATTTAGTGATAAAGTTGTGCGCCAAAATACGCTAATTATTTCTAACTCCAACCGTTTGACAGCTAGAATGGGCTAAATATAGTGATTTTTGTAGCCAACCGCCTACAGCTGAATCAGCTAAACGCTGATTCTGCCATATTGTGTCTAAAAAAGCTTCTGTTTTCTCTAACGCATTGGCGCAATGAATTGCGGTACTTTATATATCTAGTGACTTTAGAATCTGGTGTAACATTCAATTCAATGTAAATGTGAATGATTAGACAGGCCGTATAAAGCAAACTGTCTAAGTTATCAAGCAGGTCAACAAATAATTTTGTATGTAATACTTTGTCCTTCTTACATGTCAGTGATTGTTTATATATTTTCTTTTTTTATTTTATTATATATTTGTATGTATGTATTTTATTCATAAAATAAGATTTAATGGTTATCATTAAGTCTTATTTTAATGGTTTATTTATAATTAAAACAAATATTTAAATATGAATCAACAACAAATGAATATAAAAAGCACGCCGCCTTAACCAAAAGCTTGCAGTACGGCCATTTTTTACAAAAGCATAAATAACACTGTTGTTATGACAGGTAGACATAATATAGTAGCTTATATAGAATTTAAAAATAGAATAATATATAGGGTGTTCCATATAAAATAACGAAGTAAGTATGCGTTTTTCTACTTTTGGAGCCCCTTGTATAGTTAGAAATATTTTTAGGTTATGCAGCATTCAATTCTGCAAAATTTTTGTATAAAAGACTGTTTTGTATTATTTGCATTTACATTTAAAATTTAAATTCAAACTTTTCGCACGCATTTATATCTAACGTACTTTTGAAATGAGAGGGAACATAGGCTGCGTTCCGAGTCGCGCATATTGCATTGTATTGCGTCTGATGTAACGATACATCGTTCCGAACATATATGCGTGCATAAAAAGCTTTGCCGCGAAATCAGTTTATACCCTGACAGAGGCTAGAATGGAACATACAACGCATAGGAAGAAAAGGTAATGCAGCCTAAGCGTAGCATACGCACAACAAGTAAATCGGAACGCTCACAGTTTTCTATGTCTTTTAATGCACGCATCGCATAAAATGCATGATTCGGAACGCAGCCATAGTTGTAATAAAATGGCTGTAACATACATGTAACAAATTTTTAACAAATAAAAGTAAACATAATTTAATACAAAGACTTTCCTAAAGTCAAAAATAGAGCTGTAATCAAAGATCCAGTCTTTGGTGGGACACCTGTACAGAATTTTCACAAAAAAAAAATGTGCTGCAAAAGGAAAACTATTTGGCACATAAGTGTACGTATTTAATCAATCAATGTTTAAAATTTAATCCATCCCAAAAATCTTTAGATTGGTAACTGAAATGATGGGGGTAAGATATGTTACAGCACCTCTCGTAGTTTTACTAGAACAAAAAAAAGCGCCAAAGCTTAATTTGTAGTAAAATAAGTAATCCAGTAAGCAAGTAATTCAGATGTACATACTCGAATTAAATGTTACAGTACAATTGTGGACAAACTCTTTTTTGGTAATATGGATTTGAATAATGTTAATTTATTCATGTTGTATTTATAACACCCCAGCATTTGCCGAAGAAATTTATTTATTTCTAACATTAATCATAAATTAATGTTGTAAATACATATACAGATGACTTAAATTTCTAATCAAAATATTTTAAATGTTTATAGGATCGCAACTCAGCATTGTCTATTCGATCCAGTGAAATATTTAAAATCTCGGATTCTTTTCACAAGTTTCATGCCTAGAATTATTCTAAATATAATTTAGCTACTGCAACAACATTTACCATTATTACCTTGCTGGTGTAACATTGTAACTTCATTCACGTGCACAGCACTTCTTAAGGTATGATGGCTTGCTGACACACACTGCAGACGCTGAGTGAACAGCTAACTATTGTTTAGTAAATACTTGGTAAATACCTACAAAACATCACAAATTACGACTTACGCATATATTATTTCTACTTAAACCAGCCTACTAACCTATAATTATAAAACGCTTTTTGTATCACATCTAATATTATGGTTGGGCCCTTCAACAAGTTATACAAAAAACGACTTACTGTACTTTATTTTTGTGTTATACGATGACGAATGCCTAAAATAATTCAACATTTGGGTTTCATATTTGTGAGTAAAACCAATTCAAAAATTGATAAATTTCAGATTATGTCCTAAGACGTCACAACTGTTTTGACCAATAAAAAATTGAGGATTTTGGGTTCGCCCAGTGTCATATATGTCAGGTATCATTTAATGGCTGTTGGTTAGTGTTTAATGCCCGGTAACATAAACAATAGTTACCTATTTGTCAAAGTTAATCAATGGATAACATCAAAAATCAGTAACATAAAGGTTTGTTAGGAGATAATCATTTGTTAAATCAGTTGTTAACTTAACCACCGCTATTCCGGTAGTTACACATTTGTTAAGATTTACCAAAGCACGAAATTTGCCGAATGTGCAACGAAAGTTACCGTGCATGATTGCATCAATAAATGGCGGAATATTTGACGCTTAGGCGGGAAGTCTGTTTGACATTTTGACAGAATTTTTATTTTTGATTCAATTTGATCACTGATTAATTAATTTGGAATAAGATAGCAGCAGTAAGTTTTAAATATATACGTTTAGTGATTATTACATTACATTTTTATAATTATGGAGGCTAGGTAGGTGTAATTTCAACATTTGATTTCTGACATTATCACTAAATTTGACACTATGTGTCATAATAAGTAGGAAAATGCAGGATGCCGTGAGAAGAGCCAGAAATTTTACGGTACAAGAGAAACACACATCGTTAGCGATCATTGAAAATTATAAAGGAGTAGTTGAAAATAAAAAAAAAAAACGGATGGAGTATCTATTAAAAAAAAAAAAGCGAAGTATGAGCAGAAATTACATCTGAATTTAATTGCCATAGTACTACTGGGTTAAGGATGAAAGAGCAGTTATTTACATTATACAACTTTATGAAAAAGAACAATCAACACGACCAAATCATTATTTTATTTGCCTTTTTCTTCTTATATTTTCATGATTCTTCTGTGAATAGTCGTGGTCTATGACGTCTATCATATATGTTGTCTAGTATATCGAATAGTTCTTCATTGGAGGACGATGATTAATCATTCCATATATCCGTTTTGGTTATAATCTTTATAACAAACTTGACATAAGCCAGAAGCAAAACCTCAATTACTGAATTTCTACGTGAAAACGTCAAAGTTTCAAGTTGGCCCTCTATCGGAACCAAACTGAACTATCAATTTTAGTAAATTTACAGTTAACCAGTTTACAACAGCCATTAATCAAATGTTGTTAACTAATTACTCGACATTTAACAAATGGTTAAGTTTATGTTACTCAACTTTTACTTAACAATTTGTTAGTGCTAACAAATGATTAACTAATCATTTGGTTACACACGCTTTATGTTACCGGGCATAAGTGACATTTACTATGGTTATTTAATAATTGCGTAATATTACAATACCTTGGACAATTATTAAATATTAGAGAAATAGTTTGTGAAAATACTGACGTAAGTTTTATAAGACTATTGTTGTTATAGGATTTATACAATTCACATAGGTCATTTTGCACAGACAACTTACGTTAGATCCTGAATTTCAAATAGTTACTGGTTAAAATTTGCCATCTATTGATGATATTATGATTATAGAACATTTTTCCAACAAATCTAGATTTTAGGGATGATGTCTTTTTCTAAAAACAACATGGACTATTAACATAATTCCAATCAAACTCAATGTCACAATTGACAATTTGACACATTAACTGATAGCGGAGACAGATTGTACTATAGGTGAACGTCAAACCGCTAATTAATTTTTTTATTAGTCCAAAACAGAATCTCTAATTTTTTATTAGGCGTAACAGTTGTGACGTTGGTCTAAATTTTCAAAAGATATACATTTTCAAACTTCTTTTCTTTTAAAAATACTAATCTCAAAAAAAAACTGTAAATCCGTAATAATTTGAAACTTTTTTCTTCTTCTGTCTTTCGAATAAAAAAATTCAAAAAAATGGTTCGGACCCTATTATGAAAGTTTATAAAATGAAAAATAATATGCTAAACTAACAATAGAGTAAATATAAAAATAACAGAAAGAAAGAAATTACTAAAACTAAAAGAAAAATTCTCTTCGCAAATATGAAACGCGCAAAGAAATGAGATGGAAATGATAGAAGCGAAAATCGTAAACAAAGGTAAATGAATAAAAGAATTTAGAAACTTTTGGGTTTATGAACAGGGAGTTTATGAATTACGAAGTTGGTCTTGACGCAACTCGTGGCAGTTGGTAGTACTGGGAAAACATTCCTCGAATTTCTATTGGGTTTAGTATTATTTACCTATTTTTCGTTAGGATAGAATTGTTCTTATTCTTGTGATTGGTGCATAATATACATATTACTTGATGTTATTCTACTCGTGTACTTAATCTTTAAATCCAAAGCAATGGTTCGAATGTGCTTTCTCTGTAAAAACAGAGCTGATAAATGTTCGCTCTTTGGGTAATGATATTTTAGACATAAAACTTACCTCTGCAATGCATAACTGTGCCTATTGCAGCTTTCCTAAGGCTGCAGAACGGCGCGATATTTGGAAAAGAGCTTGCGATCTGCAAGAATATGATGAGGTGTCTACGTTATATGTTTGTCAGGAACATTTTAAATCAGAGGACTTTATTGAACCGAATGCACAGGAGTTTGGTAATCGCCTGAGATTAAAGCAGTGTGCAGTACCACGTACAAAAGTATGGGAAGAAAAATTAATTGTAGTAATTTCAGGTTAGTTACAATTATGTTCATACGAATCGGTGCTAAGAGACATATTCTTATTTCCTCAAATTAAGGGTTGTGTAATATGTGTGTCGTGCATAATTGATTGTAGAGGTAAGGATTGCAAATGAGCCGTAGTGATTTCCCAATTTATATGCGCATTAACAGAAAGAACTTGCCTGAGTCTAAAATTCCTATTTCATTTTTTAAAGAAATTGTTGAAAAAGTTGTCTTTAAAAAGTGCTGTTTCGAGGTTATTTTTTTTTTTCTTGGTTCTCAAAAAACATGAACAGGATTTCATATTTGTCAGTCAAAAAGACCCTTTGGGTATGTTGAGTGTGCCTCATAGCACCTCTGTACCTATACTACCTATATAGTTAAACAGCCGATATAACAAATAGAAAATAATTACAAGAAAAAAGATTTGAAAAAAAACATTTAACATACAGAAAACTAAAGTACTTGAACAGGTGAATTCGAAAAAAATATACAATCTCGCTAAGAAACAAATTTTGACGATAATTGTAGATAACTGCAATAGAGAGAGAAAGAGCACACAAAATCTATTTTTGAAGAGACAATGTACTTTGGAGAAGTATAAAGCATTAACAAAATACGATAACTAATAGTCATTGTTTTCTTCTTAATATTAAATTATAAGGTCATCAATAAAAGATACGCCCTTTTCATACTGTTAAAGGTCTGTAAAAATATTGGATACAAAAGGCGTATTCATCACTACGTAATTTTGAAATATGGAAAAACATAATTATTAACAAGTTGTTTCTATTCTTTTCCACTTTAATAACATGATAAATTCAAATTACGATTATATATAGCGTACTTTTTATGACAATAATAAGGTTTAAACCATTATGCTCTAAATCATATGTGGGCAACAACCGGCCCGCGAGACATTTTGAAAAACCCAATTAAAAAAAAAATATTTATCACGATTTAATTATAATGTTATACCTATTTTTTTCATTTCATTTTCTTATTTTAATAAATTGCATTATAATAACATTGTCGTATTATTTCATGTCTGATATCTATCACTAAAAATTATGAACACTACTTTAAAATGCACTACTTTTAAACGCGTCCCGCGAACATATTTGCACACTAAAGTTTGGCCCACAACATGTCAAAGGTTGTCCATACTTGCTCTAAATATTAACCTATGGCTAATACACCCTTTTTCCATGAAACCCTCGATATATTTTTAAATTATGTTAATCTAGCTTGATAAAGACTAGTCTTTAGTCGAAATATTGCTGGAAGAATTATCATACTGTTATGCTGGATTAATATCCAGCATAACAGTATGATAAGAGCGAGTAATTTGAAAGTATTCTCATAATTGAGAATACTTTTAAATTACCCACTTTTTTGATTTGTAACATCTATCATTTACTAAAAGAATAGTAATAATGATTTTTGATTGCACGTTGCACAGTGGTGCCAAATCCTGAAAAGCTGGCCAAAAGTCGAAAAAAAAAAGTTCCTATGTAGAAACTTTTAACTATCGGAATAGCTGTAGAACTACATGCAGTATGTATTACCAACATTAGAGCAAGCCATGCATTCACACCTGTTCGTAAAATTTACTTCCTTTGTAACAGTCTAGCGCATCACTGCTGAAATGATGAAGCACAAGTGTAAGTACGTTTTTCTAAAAACGTTAAAAAGTTTATAGGTTAACATTTTTCAATTCTATAAAATGGATTCTTTTCTTGAAGATGAATACAACAATAATCCGTTGATCAAAAGTAATGTTTACAACATGCTAATAAGTCAGTTGTCAATCTTATTGACGTAATTTACAAGATTGACTTTAGAGAAGTCGTCAGAAAAAAAGCAAAAAGTAAAAAATCTTGATGGATCTTGCTTCGAAACAAATTGTAGGCTGTTAATTGAATGTTTCTCTAAAACATATCAAGTAGTTGGCTGCCCATATGTGCCTCTAAGGTTTTTGTGTAGATTTTGTGTAATGATGCCAGAAAAATTAAGTGAAATATGTTGTTTGAAGGAAAAATGTAAACACATATCTACCGCTACAACAAATGATACATCAAAAACAGTATACAGGAATAGGCGGCCATATTTTGTGGTCATATCTTGTTTCGATCCTTGCGCTACACGACATACATAGAAAAAGTGGCCACATAATATATGTGTACTTATGAATATAGAAATAATTGGTAATATTTGTGGTAGATTACCTTCCATTTCTGACTGTTCCGTGAATATAAATGCAGTTTTATATCAAGTAAATCCGACATTTTGAACCCGCCATTTTGTTTTTCCAAAAATTGCCATCATATTGGTAATAAGCGACTTAAAAAACCCTCATATACCGAGTTTCATGAATATACATGCAGTTTTGCAGTAAGTAGTCCACTATTTTGGATCCGCCATTTTATTTTTTGTTTTTTTTTTTCAAAAATAACCTTCATATTGGTAATAAGCGACTTGCAAAACCCTCGTATACCGAGTTTCGTGAATATAAATGCAGTTTTATATTAATAAGTCCGACATTTTGAATCCGCCATTTTCTTTTTTCAAAATTGCCATTATATTGGTAATCAGCGTCTTGAAAAACCCTCATATACCGTTTCATGAATATACATGCAGTTTTGCACTAAGTAGTCCGCCATTTTGGATCCGCCATTTTGTTTTTTTCCTTTCATATTGGTAATAAGCGACTTGCAAAACCCTCATATACCGAGTTTCGCCAGCATAAAATAGTAGCTTCATATTTTGGCCAGTTTTTCGGGATTTGGGACCACTGTGCGTTGGTAGGGCTGCCATCTAGCTGGCTACCACCTATTAAGTCCAGCTAATCGGTTCTAAAAACCCGAATTTTTTGAAACAAAAACCGGACATTTTTTTATGAGAGCATCAATTTTATGATAAATACTAAAAATGCAATTAAAATAAAAAGAATTTTATGTAAATTTGGATTTAGTAATTGGCGATTAAATTTGTAAAATACGTAACATTTGAAACTAGAAGTTTTGGTTCAAAATTAGAAATAAAAATCGTTATAATTAGAAGACTTAGAGCTAGTTTATGTTGGTCATCAATTAAGATTTTATTCTATTGCTCAGTTGTGCATTAGCTTGCTCGAATCGCTTCTTGTTTGTAAAAACTTGGATTAAATTTACATTATTATACCGGGTGATGATGATATGTGGTTACATTTTGTAACTTTTTTTTATTATTTGAGATAAAAAAATACTTTTGGGGCTTATAATATAAATAATTATAAATTATAAATCACGTTGTGAGTTTTTGGAATAGCTTGGAATGCCCAAATTACTCTCGGCTTGACCGGAATTGTTCTTAACTTTTGATTTTTAAATGAAATACTGTGTTCAAGTTGCTTTTTTACATTTTTCAAGTCGGCGTATTATTCTACGGATGATAAAGTCATCTGTAGATTTTTTATTTTATTTCTTGGTGTATTGTTTATCATTTACCGCAATATCGTTATTCTAGTTTCATAATAATTTTTGTTCATTATAACCGTTTTTTACTTTTGTTTCGTTTTGGAAAAATTATTTTTAATGATTTCCTGAGACAAATTTTCTACTTCAATTATTCATGCATTTTTTTTGCATGCTATTTTTAAACAACGTATTTATAATAGTTAATTGCAATTCTTTCATTTCGCTGCATATATTCCTGGAGAGGGCGTGGATAGTTTTGTTTTTCTTTAAAAAAAAAAAGGTAAACAACTTGAACGAATTAAGCCATGTTAAACTGCCAATATTTCTGCACCAAATAGATTTCCTGACATCACCCCCTTCAACAATTACTTGATTTCTAAATGGGTATTTTAATGTTTATATTTTTTTTTTTTTGTCAGACATGCCAGAGCAACAAGAAATCGCAGTGGACCCACTAGCACAGCCAGAGGAGTTTGAACAATTAAGTCCAAAAAACGAAGAAATTAGCAGTGATGGTAAATACATTTAGATAATCTGTATAATGCAAACTATTTTATGTTTTGTTGATGTAGGAACTGATCAAGATTTGACTGAACCATCGTCGCCAAGAAGAGATACTATAATGGTAGACTTAAGTTCTCCAAGGCAGGCGAAACGGCATTTAGATCGAGCATATGAAAGAATTGCCCAGCAAAACAGGAAAATAAGGACGTTACAGCAGTCTAAGAGACGATTACAAAGGAAAATCAAATCGTTGGAAGATTTTATAAATCATCTCCAGAATCAGATAAATGCTTCTGAAAATCCCGGTGAGACTTGATGATTTTGTTTTGTTGATTTGCTTTTATATGCAACTTTTTTTCGCCATTTTGATTAGATTTTTTTTTATCCTTGTAGGATAATTTGCCTGATGCCGCAAAAACTGTGTTAATGAAGGTGTAATCACGGGCAAAGCATGGGCGACGTTTAAGATCTCCTTCAACTCTCTGATTTTTACTCTGAAATACATAAATAAGCAAATGTATCACCTCGTCCAAACGCAATTAAGAAATCGTCATGGATTGTTGTTAACCAGGATATGCTGCCGCGTCTCACCTATCGTCAGCGCTAATGGTTGACCGATGTGTTATACAGAGACATTTCCTATTGTATGTACGAAGCAAGGGAGTGTGTGAAGGGAATTTGAGAAGGAAATCTCAGCATTAAAAATTTAAACACGAGTTAACGCTCGGTACCAATTAAAAACCACGATTTCTCTCCCAGTTCATCACCTTTATTTATTTATTAAAAATAAATCGCAAATGCGTTTCACGTGCGCACACACCTCATCAGCGCACTGAACAGTGTTGCCAACTGACAGCACATACTTTCCCCTAGATGGTGTTCTAAAAATCCCCAAGTCAAATAACCGCATTGGTTCTCTTATATAAGGCAAGGGCGATTACTTTTTCGTCAGCACTCCATATCCTGCCACGAGTCAATTTTCTACCAGAACGAATTTGACCCAGGATGAAGGTTTGGTTCGTTCGTGGAAGATGTTTCATTATATTTTCCAATGCTTCCATTTCTGCAGAATGCTTGACCAATTCAGAGATTTGTTTTCTCCTCTTCCTACAGTTTCTCTGCAATCTTCTAAGTTGGTCGACCTCGTTCTTGAGTTTTTTTTTTTGTCAAAAATCGTTCCCTATAATATTCCAGCAGCGGAAGTGGAAGTTTTAACTAACATTGATTGGCTATCCACACTTCGCTCTGTTGTAATTCTTTGACTAGATATTTGCATATCTTGGTTATTCTGTAATAAAGATAATTTAGATATTTAAACATCAACTTATATATAAATAAGTTCTACAACTTACATCAGATATAAAATCCGATGAAATCTCATTTTTAATTTTACTTGAGCTCGTGAAAGGACCAGAATGAATTTGACCCAGGATGAAGGTTTGGTTCGTTCGTGGAAGATGTTTCATTATATCTTCCAATGCTTTCATTTCTGCAGAATGCTTGACTAATTCAGAGATTTTGGTTCCCCTCTTCCTGTAGTTTCTCTGCAATTTTCTAAGTTGGTCGACCTTGTTCTAAATTTGTTTTGTCAAAAATCGTTCCCTATAGTGGGGAGTTTTAACTAACATTGATTGACTACCCACACTCCGCTCTGTTGTAATTCCTTGATTAGATATTTGCATATCTTGGTTATTCTGTAATAAAGATAATTCAGATATTTAAACAGCAACTTATATACAATAAATAAGTTCTATAACTTACATCAGATATGCTTTGTCTTGCTACTTGTAGGCTCTGAAGCAGTAGGAAATGTAATCTCATAGTTGCATACTTGTATATCTTGGCTATTCTATGTATAATAAATAGAACTCAGATACTTAAACATCAACCTATAACTTATATATAAAAGAAGTTCTACAACTTACATCTGTTTCTTGATGACATTGAGCAGCAGGAAATAATTCTGGGACAACATCCTGCCTAAGTCGGAAATTTGTTCAAGGTACAAAACTATCTGCACTGAAATGCCAATTACAAATACGGATATGTCCCGACACTCTGCCTTCAGGCATCATGTTCATGGCACGGAACCAAGTGTTAGACCTATTCAACAAAATTATTACACGATTAATATAAGTCCGGGATAGATGGCCATAGTTTTTCCAATGGTTAAAAAATCAGCTACAATGAAAGTTTTTCAAAAATATTTATTTGTCACGTAAAGGTATAACAAACGTAACACAACATAATATGAATCAATTTTAGAAAAGAAAATGAAACATGTACCTCGTAGAAGTATCTAAGAAATGATGGGTATGGCTATCTCTCCCGTGGTTTCAGGGAGAGATGGCCACAAAAAAATATTAATTACTTCTGAGTTTTTTTGATTTATCATCAAGTTTTTCGCACTTCTGGCAGAAGTCGCCGTAAGACGTGCAACTTTCATGCAACCAGAACATACATTTGATGCATTGGATCCAATCAACAGCTTTTTTAGTATGTCTATAGTCCTCTCCACATCCTACACACAAGTTTTCATTAAAATCTTCACTTCCATCTTCGTCACTTTGTAGATCTATTTCTTCATTGTCCTCGCTGCTTGAAGATTCCAATTCTCTTTTCTTGTTGTCTTTGACTGCCTTTTTTGTGTTTTTCAGAACTTTTTTATTGTGAATCTTATGTTGTTTTTCTTGGTTTTTTTTCTCGTTTTCTTTGCGAATTTCTAAATATGCAGCTGATGTTAAAATAGCTGCAACTTGTGTGGTCCGTTTTTTAACAGCAGTTATTTTTTCTGGCATCGGAGGCGACAAATCAGAGAGTATTTTTGACGGAGTAACTTTTGTGTTAGGCGTTTGTTTAGACGTTGACGGTTGTGGTTCGAAATCATTCATTGCTTCTTTAGCAGTCTCTGTCTGTTTTTGAGGTGAAGAAGCTTCTGCAACAGAAAAAAGCGTAATCTGGTATGATGTTACGATTGAAAGATAGAATTCCCGTTGCTCTAAAGCCTGAGGAACCATTTTGTTTTTAGCAGCCTTACCCCAACTTGCACTCAGTAACTCACCAAACTGATATCTAGTGATGCGCCGTCCAGCATGATTTCTGAGCCATAGATGACATGATTCATAAAAATGTGCCTTCAATGATTTAAAAAAGCTTCTGTCTAAAGGGTGCAAATAATGAGTGGTATGGCTAGGCAAACATAATATGATGATCCTATTTGACTCTGCAAATTCCAACATTTCGACAGAATTGACGTGGGAGGCATGGCCGTCAAGTATTAATAGCACTTTTCCTACTGGCTTTCTAGGGACAAAATGCTCACGCATTAATTTAAGAAAAATAGTCGCGTTGATGTAGGCGGACTTTTGTGCCATTAATAACATGGAACCAGGCGGTAGACCTTCTTCCCACCCTTTTTTTTTTATTTTTACCTTTCATTATCACAACAGGTGGTAAGAAGTTACCTTCGGCATTAAAACAAACGACTAATGTAACAGTTTCTCCTCTTTCTGTAGACGTGACCCTAGAAACAGCTTTGGAGCCTTTTTTGCGACTACTTCGCCTGGTCTACTGTTCAACTGGAGACCAGTTTCATCAATGTTAAAAATGTTTGCTGGTTTGTCAAATAGAGAGAGTTTTCTTTCAGCGTTGTTTCCAACAAAGTAAAATAGTCTTCTACTTCTTTTCGGTTCATCGCTTTTGCTCTAGCTATGGAGACACCTTCCGATTTACGAATACTAATCTCAATTAATATCTCATTTAAAAACAAGGTAAGCCAGTCGTAGCCGGCTTTTTCCTTTTCGTTGTTAAATTTGTGTTTGATTTTTAACTGTTGAGCAAAATGGTAAGCAATAGTCCTCAAGTCGTCTCTGGTTAGTGGAAGTCTTGCATGGTTAAGATATGCCTAGATAGACGATTTTCATTCTCCTTTACAAAGACTCAGCTAGGCCCCATGTTTCCCTTTTCATAGTTTTCTGTTTTAATTCGACGTTCCAAGGTTTTCCGTGGTATTTTAAATTCAATAGAAGCTCGGCGAACAGAACAATTTCCATTAACAACATTTCTGATTGCCTCCAATAAAGTTTCTTGTGACTACTCACCACGCGTTTGTACAGCTTTTCTTATATATTTATTTGGCATCTGCGAATAAAATAATATGTTTATTGATGTGCTGACAATACCACAAAGCTACTAACATGGCCATCACTCCCGAAAAAAAGTGGCCATCTCTTCCGATTGGCTGAGAGAGATGGCCATAGTAATATTCTAATTCCACTTTTCGATTGGAATCTCGTGAGGTAATGTAGGATCTTACAATGTCGTAGTTATAAATTTCATCCGAAAACTTGTAAAAAACCCATTGTAAATTTTGTAGTTAACGTCCAAACATACTTGACGTTGAAAATTTTCAACGATGTAATTTCAATTAAAATTAGTTTACTCCACCATTATAAAACAATTATCACAAACAATAACTAGCGTTAGTCAACTGCCCCATCAGCACGAGTTACCAACAATAGAGATAGAAATTAATAGGTATGGCCGTCTCTCCCAGACTTACCCCAAACTTGCAGACAATTTTGTTTTTAAAAAGTGTACTCATTATTTCTGTTAGGATTAAAGTACTTACATAAATGAAAAGCAAATCTGCTACAATATTTTGTGCTTTTCCCAACCAGGTAAGATAGAATGCTCGAGCACCAGGAAAATATACCAGAGTAGTCTTAATACCGGTTTCAAAGTTGCCCACAAATATTAGCTAGGAAAGGAGATAAGTTGTTTCCCATTGTCGTTCCCTCACTTTGTTGATAGAAGGCACCGTTGACTTGGAAAAAAAGTTTCATGAAGAGTTCCACTAAAGAAGTCGCTACCCACTTCATTATAATATTACTTTAATGGACGACCATGCTAGGTGGAGACAAATTGTGCAGTTTACCATTCTAGGTTCTAAGGTTAGTAGTATAGCAGATGAAGCGCTACCGATACTGGCGATAGTAGGCTAGAATTCTTCCAAAATGGAACTTCTAACAAGTTAGACAAGCTACGTCCAAAGAATGGTGGATTAACACACAAAGACAGACCACACAGTTCTTAGGAGAACAATGACTTGAATTTATGAAGACTGTCTAAACGATAATAAGGCTACTATCCGGTCATTGTACACTAAATAAGCATTTGTATACCATAAGCCTAGCAGAAGATGCTTGCTGCAGATTCTGTCAAAATAAAGAGTAAATCTCAGTTCATATCCTGTGTGACTGCGATGGCCTAGATTTCTCCTACTTGGGTCACAGAACCCAAAAGCAGATAGCTTCGTAAGGGAACCGCCCTCAAACATGGTAAGTCTAATCGGAAAGACAAAATTAGAGGGTGTCTTTTAGGATAGATGGGCGTCACAATAGACCTAAGAGGTGGTAGTAAAACTAGGGCAACTCGGCCGCCCCATTCCTAATCTAATCTAATGGTACTTGGTAATTGGTACTTCAATTACCTTAGTGACTAATTGTGACAACTCTAAATGGAACAAACGACAATTTGTTTTTTTTTTTTTAAATTGAATACGTCGATTTTACTTCTTCCATTTAGGCAATAAATAACTTCATTATAACAGAAGGACAAATTACTTACATATATATTGGTGTAAACTTGCCCATCAAGCTGTCGTGGAAAGC
Organism: Protaetia brevitarsis; assembly: GCA_004143645.1. NCBI lineage: Eukaryota > Metazoa > Arthropoda > Insecta > Coleoptera > Scarabaeidae > Protaetia > Protaetia brevitarsis. The sequence continues at coordinate 794,671 of RXPK01000136.1, forward strand.
AAAATAGCTTCTGCACTTCGGTTATAGAACGACCACATACCGTGGGATGGGGATACTTCGATCATTTTTTTCTTTAAAGCTAAATATCTTTTTTGTTGGTAAAGATACAAATTAAAAAAAGAAAACTGTAACATCGGTTTTTGGTGTGCTATCGATTACTGAAATATGAAAAAAATATCGAGTAGCTTTTGAGTAAAATATAAAAAGCTGCGTGATCAAAGTTATACGGAAAGTCGGGATACTTTGATCATCTGCGTTTTTTTCAACGAAATACCATAGTATCCCCATCGTTTTTAAAATTTGTGCTTTTAAAAAAAAATATGTCTTTTTTTAGCTTTTATAGGCAAATTTAGATGGTGGGGGAACAATGATCAACCCAACATTTAAAAAATAAATTTTATTTCTTAAAATATTTAAGTACAACTTTAAAAAAATAGTTTGAAACAAAACATTTCTTACAAAAATAAGTAGGTATAATATTTTTCTTAACCTAGAAAACTGTAACAAGTTGGTCTAAATTAGCTAATTTTCACTTAAAAGTTACAGCCAATTCAAGCACATTAATACTTTTGTTAAAAGTGTAAATTATGTTTTCATCTTCATCTAATTCTTGGCATGGTTGTGGCAATATCTCTAGAATTTCCTCTTCTTTAATTTCTGAGATGAAAATAAAAAAAACAATATTTTTTACATTTAAAAACCCTTGCTGTGATCAATGTTATCGCATACCCCCTGTCAAAGTTACCCTAGTCATCAAAATAATTCTTACACATGTTTCTATATATTATATGTCTGTTTAATTATATAAGCATTGCACTAATAGTCAAACAAAAGCATAAAATCAAGGAATTAAAAATTACTAAACTTTACCTTTGTAGCGGGAAAGATATTACTAAAGAAAACCGTAAAATAATCGCTGACCTTGCGTCAACTTTTCGGCGTTCGGCAGTCGACTGACCGCGCGCGCGCGCCGAATTTCGCTTACATAAGTGTAAACTGAGTGGGAAAATTAATCACGTTCAGACTACAGAAAGAGCTTTTTGTATTAAGGGGAAGTGATATCAAAAAAATAAATAAATACACGTAATTTAACGTACCCATTTATAGGTAAAACTTCCGCAGAATATGTCACTATTTTTGAAAAATTTCGAAATATACTTACAGAAATATACTGACATTTATCGTGGTCCCTTAAAATTTGAAGCAGTCAGTTTTATGAAAAAAAGTCTCAAGTAAAAGTTTACTACAAGAAGTGTATATCAGATGTTATGCAGTCGTACCCAAGGGAACGTTTGAAGGACATGCGAAGGTCATTTTGTTCTTTAATGAAATGGCATTTTTTTCCAAATTTGAAAAGGATTAATTGTGAGTAGAAAGTAGTAAAACTCATGTGGCCTAAAATTAAGATTCAACGAATAACACTGCGTAGGCTTTCACGGCCGGTGTAACTATACGGACTAAGCTGTCAATATGACAGCGAAACGTCGAGCGAAAGTTTTAACACACGGCAAAACCCGCAAGAAGCTGTTAGTTATTTCAGCGAATATTCAAGAAAAAAAAAATAAAATTGAAATATTCAAGAAACACAAAAAAAATGATAAAAATTTTTAAAAGAATAAGTATAGCACAAAGTATCGATCACTCCTGGCTAAACTATTTCATTTAATCGGGACAATTATTTCGGAAACATCGGATTTAGAATTTCTTACTAAATGAATCATGACGTTTATTAGCACTTCTTCCGTAATTCTGGCATCGCTTTATTTATCTTGCTGCATATCTTCGGTTTGTTGGGACAGTACGTACACTTTTCTTTAATTGAACCCACAGAAAATATCAGAGGTGTCAAATCTGGGGAACGAGCAGGCAAGGTGTAGTCCGCGCGTCCTATCAGTGATCGCCGTAACCCTGTTTAATATTTCTCGAGCCGCCCGTGAAAATGAGCTGACACCCATCATGTTGGTAAATTGTGGCTGCCGCTCTAAAGGTCATCTTCAAGTAGGGTGGTAACACTTGTGTAGAAAGTCGTGTACTTATTACAATATAAATTGCCAATAAGAAGAAAGGTCAATTAATTTTTGTACCATAATCCCACACCAGACGTTGACTTCATGGACGTTGCCGCTCTACTTGTGTAACCATCTTGGATTTCCGTTGCCCAATAATGCATATTATGTATTTATCTGCCATAGATTCGTGTGAAGTGGTTCGTCGAAATAGACATTAAGAAAAAGTTATTGTATCGCGAATTTTTTTGCTGAGCCTATTCAATTGTACACGATGTTAAAATCAGTTCCGTGAAGGTTTGGTGCACGATAGTGGTGCGGGTTGAAATTTTTGGTGTTTCAGTATTCGACCATACTAGTTCGTGAGATTCCAGCATGGCCGCATTCTCTAGTCTGACGTGTGGATTATGAGCCACTGCCGCTAGAACAGCAATTGCGCGTTTTCTCGGTGGACCACCGGTATAATGTATAAATATCTAATAAATTAATATATTCTCTATACTTACAACAGAGATGAAAAAACTAATATACTTGATGGTATAATAGCTTTTCTTCGGAGGAATGATTCTACTTACTCCTGTTAGTACAATAGGTACAAATGAAATAACAAATTCTGTAGAATGCGTTTACAAGTTCGCACATTTTGTGAACAATTTTATATTGCCCGGTTTCCCGCGTACCGGGCAGTATATTTATCTTTGTCTTATTAGCAACTATTAAAAAGACAGAGATCGAAAAGACATCAAAAACCTCTCGCTTCGTACGAGATGTAGACGATTTCGCGCGGGTGTAAAGACGTGAGGGGACGTCAAAAAAACGCGGTCGTGATCCAATATCGTCTGTAAGCAGCGTCAAGATGCTAAGCAACGTGACGTCATGAAAATAGAATTCTATCCGCCGTGATCCCACTACAGACTCATTTTTCCGATTAAAAACAATCTCATGCTGCAAGATACTGATATATTTACCTGTAGGTATGTGATATATTTAATCAAAATCAGTATCACTCAAAGTATTTGCAGTTACTATCATACGAGTTTTTTTCTTCTGTAGACCAACCTCTCTGTTCCACCACTTTTGTATTTCATTTTCGGTATGTTGTATGCCATAACACCAAACTTCTGCCATAATTTGATCCACCGCTTCCTCCCACATTTACGTGCATCATTCCTCCGATCTGTCATACTTACCAACATGATTAACATAGTATCTTTTTGTGATACCCCATATCAGTTCAATCGGATTAAATATGCAGTGATACGGAGGAAGACGGAGAACCATATGACCATAGAATTCCGCTAATTCGTCGGCTTCATATACTGACTGTTGCTTATGCTGTTCAACTAGATGAAGTAGCTGTATTTTTAATGCAGTACTATCATAATCAATGTTATTGTTGGTGAGCCAGCCCTGAATTTCAGTGGATGGCAAAGCTCCTAGCGTGATGCACGTATTTAGAACTGCAACAACAGTTGCGCTCAGCACTTGTGCACCTAGCTTAACTTTCATTTTCTGGAAGTTGTTTGAGAAAAGTGTGAGCTGGGTTTAATTTCGGGGCTATACATAAATGTTTATCATTGTTACAAAAAAAAAACTCCAAATATTTTTTATCCGTTCCACCAAAACATTTTAAGCTATGTTAAAAAAATATTTCTAGTACTTTTCCATAAATGTGGATCGTCGAAAAAGTAAAATACCGTCAAACGGGGTGACATTGGACACTTTTTGACGTTCAATGAATAGCCCAGTAACAATTAAAAAAATGAAATAAATGACATTGGTTTTAGTGAAAGTGATGTTTAGCTTACATTTTCCCATGAAAAGCTATTTTTTTCTTATAGCTTCATATATATTTTTTTGATTTTTTAATATCCAAACTCACCCCGCACTTTGGGGTGAGTTTGGACACATACCTAAATCGTCTCAAAACTCGAAGTGGGTCATCGTCATGGGAGAGATTGGACATAGAATGTGTTTTAAAAAATAATGCTATGCTTTAAGAAAAAAAAATGGGGTTATATTGAATGACACGGCCTTTAAAACAATTTCTTATAGAATTCATCCTTTATTAGTTTAAAAAAATATAAAAATACAAAACAAACAGTTTATCCTTATAGTTAGGTAGGAACTATCACAACCTTCATCACAACTATGTTTCATGAAAACTAAATAATAAGGAACAAGTAGAACTAAAACTAAATAATAAGGAACAAGTAGAACTAAACTAAATTATAAGGAACAAGCAGAACTAAACCTAAAATACTGCTTTATTAAACTGAAAACGCCTCTTCTAAGCTCTCTGGGGGGCTTTAAAAATAAAATAATTTGGTCCCTGGTAATATCTAGGGTGTCCTTCACATTAGGATAAACAAAAACATCATTTTTTGTACTATTAGGTCTCAAAAAATCAGTCTTAATAGTTATTATTATTAATCTCAATGATTTTTTTCCAACAAATTTTAAGTCCTTTTCTTTCGCAGTGGAAAACTTTGTTATCACAAAATCGTTAATAGCAATTTCTTTGTTTAGAGTGATAGTCTTACTGTCTGATACCTCATCTTCTGAAAACTCTTCTGCAATCTCTGACACCTCAGTTCGCTTTCAGATTCGTCATAACCATTCATTGGGCACCTCTGCGCTAGTGCGTGGCTATATACTTTCAGGCTCTTCTGTCACTTCATTTTCATCGCTTTCCGCTTCTTCTATCTCATTTCATCATTTACTATTTCATTCAGTTTCTTCTTGCATTGTTCGTTTCTTTCGTCGTCTAACCCAACGCTACGACCAGGCTTTACTTGAAGTTTCTTCCTTTTTACTCTTTCCTTTTTGTTAGATGGAAATCTTGTTTCTTTAAAATTTCAACAAAGCTGTCTGTCCAGTTTGCCTGATACATCTGCGTTTGGTTGTGCATCGGGGACTTTGTTTAAAACTCTTTGTGGATCGAAAGGATGTATCCCGCTTGCAGCAAACCCTGATATTAAGTTTCCGGCTTCCTTTACACCAATATCATGGTACGTCGTCTTAATATAAATGCTGGAAACTGATCTTTGGGCAACACACCTCGTTTTTCTTTTTCCAGGTCGTTTAAAGTTTCACGCCAACCACTCTTTAAACGCACTTAAAATATGCCACATCTAAAGGCTGTAATAGGTGGTGCTGTTTGGAGGAAGAAGCACGAAGTTAATGTCATTTTTCTTACACTCATTATGACATAAATGACATTAAACTATGAAAAAGAAAAAAAAATTCACAGATCACCAGCTTCTTTCCAGTCTTTTTCTTTAGTTTTGGAAGTAGTATTGTAGTAAACCAATCTTCAAAAACACATTGGTCGAACAACCACTTTTTAGTTCTGTGTAGCGTGTCCAGTAGGTCGCGTTTCGTGTCGCAGCAGTCCCAAATATGATCTGATTTATAGCATACGTAGGGCGGCAGTAATTCTCCAGTTGCACTGCCTGCAAACATTGACGGAATGCAAGCTTTCGAAGAATCTAGTAGGCGGTCAGCATGCTTGACGATCTCTTGACAACAACTTTTACACGACCGGGATCATCGGAAGAAATTGGTTTCATCAAAGTTATATATGTTGCTGGGATCAACATCAACTAAAGACTGCTGCAGTTCCTTGAAAATATTCAGAAACCACCTCCTTGATACTTCGGCTCTTGCACGTTTTATATTTTCCGGAAGACCGCAACGATAATTCTCGAACATGTCTTTTAAAAAAGCTTTTTAACGCAATCATTTCCGGGCATATTTTCAGGAAAGCATTTAATCTTTACACCATGTCGGTCGAAATGGCTTTTCACTAATAACTTGATATCGAGCGGGGTCAGAGGGAAGCCCCCATTTTGAACACTGCAAAATCCCCCTCACTAGATGAGTTTCATGGAACTGCTGACAAGGCAGGTTGGCCTCCCGTTTTTAAGCATATGCAACTGCTTTACCTTATTGGCCAACGTACTTTGGGGATTTGCGTATTGCTCCGAAGCACCTCGAATAGTCATTCGTTTTACTTTTCACTGCTTTCTACGGCTAATTCCAGATATTTTGGGTCGTAGTTGGAATATGGACGGGCTCCAAGCCGTTTTCCATATAGTTTCTCGGCATGGTCAATCTTTCACCCATGCAAGTGACACAGTCACCTTATTTAAAAAAATTATTTAAAAAAGAACAATCATAATTTGAGGTTAAAAATAGCCGTCATCAATGACAATGATGCGCAAAACCCACCAAAAAAATCTAGAAACCGCCAAAGTTATTGGAACAAGAGCTACAGTATAAAGTTTAACAGGGTATATAAAAAAAAGGACAAAAATGCACACGGTTACTTTTCATTTTTTTCTCTCAAAAATACTTACAGTTTCAGCCTCGACCAGATCAAAATAGGTATGGCATGGGAGTTCTGCCAATGACATTTGGTAAAAAGCAACGTTTCCCAATCGCATAACCTAAAAGTTACTAAATTAAAAGCGCGGCAAGTTCAATTTGTCCAATCTCGGCCGACTGTCCAAAGTCACCCCGTTTGACGGTACCTATTTGTCGTTCGCCATTAAGTATAGGGTGTTCGGAGTAATATTTTCTCTAGTGCATTGAAAAAAAATTAGGTGCTTGATCTGAGATAATACAACGAACATTCAAATTTATAGCACATTACGGCAGGATACGGAGGAAGACGGAGAACCATATGACCAGTACATTCTGCAATTCGATTCAAGCTTTTCGTCAGGGCTTTTTTCAATCGCTTTCATTCTAAGATTGGGGGGAAGTAGCTGTATTTTTAATGCAGTGCTGTCATAATCAATATTATTGTTGGTGAGCCAGCACTGAATTTTAAGTTTCCTCGACGAAGCTGTTGGTGGTTTATTCCGGATGGTACTATGGTAACTAGCGTTATCCATTACAATGACAGAAGGGTCTTCTAGATTTATAAAAAGCTGTGTTTTGAACCACTTTAAGAAATTCTCACGATTCATATCACCATGATAATCTAAGCCCTTGCTATGGGATGAAAATACTAGTTCTGCTCCTGGTATAAAACCGTTACCTATTCCAGCATGGTAAAAACTATAGATCTCTTCCACCCAACTTTCGATGCCTTAACAAGTTTCCTAGTGCGTCTTGCCAAGATTTGCCTGTAGCACCATCTTGAAAGATCCAGGTTTCATAAAAAAAAAAAAACAAAAAAAACTGACGTGCATTCTCATTTTTGAGACGTATATATTGTTGCATGAATGTAATTCTTTTTATCTCAATGTGTGGAATCTCCATTAAACCACGTTTAGGATGGTCTTTTTTATAACGAAAGCCTATATCACGTAATATTTTCCACTACGATGTGTTGCAGCCACAGGAAACGTCTCTTTCTTTAAGAGCACTGTTCAAAGTGCTTAATGTGATATGTTGCTCTGAAAAATATTATGTGTGAAACAAACACTTCTGCAAACAATATTTTTGTATATACTCACTGTTTTTATACAGAAATTGTGTTTCTAATAGCACATTGAGTAAAATCATCAATTTTACGGACAGGTTTATTCGATATAACGTTTTCGTTTTCGCTACTCTGGGTGTAATTCCTTGTTTGCTCATGCACGAAATTTTATTTATTGTTGCTACATGAATGTTTAGAGCACTCGCTACTCTCTAAAAACGAAATACTGTTAAGAATATGACATTAAACATATATGTATTATACAGGGTGTGCCATTTATCTGGCATCGGTGGATCGTGCCATACTCAATCACTTAATCGAAAAATGTTTCGAGTAAAAGTTACTTGAGGTGAAGTGTTCTATAGCTTAAAATTATTTTAACGTATACAGGGTGTTCGGTATTGTCGGTACGTTATGCATTTCCATTTTTTCAAATTGAACGTACTGTATATTATTGCATTTTTGAATTCCCCGACTCAAAAAAAAGTCACAATTATCTAACATACTCTACGACAAAACTTAATACTTTTTGAGATATTCGCACTTTTTTAAAAAAATATATTATTCGCACAGATGTTCTTAATAAATAAATAGCTCCCTCATTGACTGTTATTTTCTAATAATTTTTTGGCAGCAATCTAAGGCACCTTTAGATAATACAATAGATACAAAAGATTTCCATTATATTATACAGGGTGTTTTTAAAATACATCTGAATTTCAAAAACTTTAAATGTACAAAACTATTTTTTTCAAATGGAACAACCTGTATATTTTTATGTCGACGGATACAATTGAAAGGCATCTTTCGAGTGTACACAGCACTGCCTATGTTGCCAACACCACTTAATAGTTTTCGTAATAGAGCATCATTTACTACAGGAACAATAGAATAGGGTACCCAACAGATCTTTTTGGTTGCAGTGTGTTATCAATTTACATCTACATAGATAATAATGAAATAGTAAAAGAAAACTATAATAAATAAACACAACACGAACTGAGCAAGTAAAAATTTATAAAACAAAAGCAAAAAGTAACCTTAAAGCCATTCTTCAATATGACCACCTTCGTTATGTGGCACATATTTATCCATTGTCTAAATGACGATTTCACCCTTAAGATATTTCTGAGTTATTCCTTGAAAAGCATCTCTGAGTCCTATACTTCATATCTTCAGGTGATTGTGGGTGTTCTTCATACACACTATTTTTGAACATATCCCACAAAGAAAAAAATCTAAAGGTGTTAGATCAGGCGATCTATGGTGGCCATGACAATAGGCCCCTCTCTCCCAATCCATGCTACCATTCCACATTTCATTATAAAATTCTCCGAACTGCTAGGTGGTTATGACTAGGGGCCATCGTGTTGGAACCACATTATGTTTCTCGTCAGCAGGGCACATCTTCTAATAAACCTGCTAAGTCGTTTTGAAGGAAATGCCTATATCTAACTCCATTCAGATGACCATCGAAGAAAAAAGGGCCAATTACGTTTGTGCCCATGATACTGCCCCAAACATGCAACGTCCATCTATTTTGGCGACGTGTTTCAAATAAAATATATTACATATGCATTGTTGTGAAAAATTGCTTCGTCAGTCCACAGTATATTATTGCATAAATCTGGGTCTTGTTCAATTAAATTTGAGATTCTTCTACAAAAGCCTATGCGGCTTTGATAATCTCTAATAATAACTCTTGGTGCAGTTGTACTTTATATGGATGGAATTTATGCTTTTTTAATATTCTTCTTATCGAAGATACGCTGATATTTAAGTCGTTTGACATTCTTCGTAAACTGATATTTGGGTCTTCTATTACCGCTTGTAAAACTCGCATTTCATTTTCTTCAGTGGTAATAGTCTCCGTCCACATATGTGACACATATTTAATTGTTCCTTTACTTATAAACCTGGTTTTTACGCGTTCGAAAGCTCTAATTGACGGATATCTGCGATGTGGATATTTTTGCTTATAGATTCTAGACGCTAACAAACAGTTTCGCTCACTCTCATTCGCCAAGAATGATTGTCGATGAATCGACTAATTCCTCATTAGAATAGTTCATATTTAAATAAATTACGCAAAAATCCGTAACACAAATAATTAACAACAAAAACGATTAACAATTATTAAAAAATCAGAACAGAATATTGAAATAAAGATTAGGAATAATTTTACGATGATTTTGACAGTTACTCTCGTATGTACTTTTATTTCGTTGTCATAGGCAGAGCTTACTAAACAAATTTTTCTTAATGTTTCAATTCGTTATAAGGTTTCTGTAGTAAATGATGCTCTATTATGAAAACTATTAAGTTTAGGTATAGACATATAATTTTATTTATTGTTGCTATATGAATGTTTAGAGCACTCGCTACTCTCTAAAAACCAAATACTGTTATATGCAATTAAAAATATATGTATTATATATATACTTCTCGCACAGAAGTTAACGGGATTAATGGGCCGTTGTTCTCGAGTTCTGCTTCAAAATACGCGATTAACGAAACTATTAACTAAAACTAACGTAACTAAAAAACAGTAAGCACAAACATAGTATCTTTAATTGAACATGAAAGGGTTATATGTTAGTTAGCAAGTAATGACGTAACTCGTCTGTTATAGTAAATGAAGTGTATCTATTGTTATAGTGAGTCCTAATGCTGTCAAATTCGTCACACATTTTCTTCTAATAACAGGTTGTGATTCGAAAGAAATAAGAAAAATATTGAAAGTTACATATACAAATAATATTTTAAGTTTATTCTATATTTATGGCGAGTGTAACAATGATAATAACTGAACGGGTTGATTATTTAATACTAGATACCTACACGTGCTTGCAAAGAATAAAAACCCTCAAAAAAATACAATACAAAAAGAAATTGAAAAAGTTTTTATAATTTAAATAATTATTTAAAAAGTCCTTGATGTCGTTTACCAGGAAACACTGTTGCAGGCGCTCCTTCCAGCACTCAAACGATTTGAGGGATTTATCATATTCGCTAAAGCGCGCCATAACTAACCTGAACCAATCACACTGCGTGGCTGACTTCTATTACTGTTATTTCATACTATACATATATTCCATTACACAATTTCGATTGCGGGTTCTCTCGTCGCCAATTATGTTGTGTATCGTTAATAAAGCTCTTCTAATGACTGATTATGATTAGTATTTATATTGAGTTTTAACAAAACCCGTTACTTTGAAGGTTGCACACTTTTTTATTAGACCAAACGGGGTCTTCCTGTTATTTAACCCTAGTCCTACCAACGTTTTATCGTAACGTGTCCTACCAAGATGTGCCTCACAAGCACACATCTATTTGTACACATTGTTGATGTAAATAATAGCAAAATATGCATTATTTATTTCATGCAGTAGGTATACAGTAAGATTAAAACAATAGAAAGAATATTGTGTGTCAGAAGATATAATTTAAAATAGTACAAGATAGTAAAATATTTGAAAGTTATTTATGTAGTTTGCAATTTGTGCACGTGAGTATTTTCTCTGAATGTTCACCACAAACCGTTTGCTTACACTTATCACATAACTGTGTTGACATTCTGGTTTTCTTTGATGGGCAAATATAGCACCGTTTTCGTTTTCTTACTTCTCGAGCCGAAGACTCCCCTGTGGTTGGTACTTGATTCAACGTAGTTTGTATCAATGAAGTATGACTTTTATGCAAGCCACTCAAACTACGACGTCTAATTTGCCCCAGTACTAATTCTGTTTGTAATTTCTCGTAAGAAAATTTTGCGAAGTCTTCGTTTTTTGGAAATATGCCAGTCAGGATGGATATTTACTCCACACACATCAATTATATTGAAAAAATAGACCAAAGGCCACCTATTAGTTTTGCGTTTCACTGAATATGTATGTACCATCTGATCAAGTGTATCCACCCCTCCTTTCGTGGAATTGTAGTACTTATTGATTTCAGATTTATTTTTATTTTCCTCATACAATGGTGGAGTCGTTGTGCATTGTAGATAATAATATGACACAGCGATTTTCTTAGGTACATAAGATACCAAAGTCATTGTCTTCTGAAAACAAACAAGTTGCTTTCAATATTCCGTCGCCTGTGAGGTAAAAAATTTGGTGGTATGCAGCGCTTATTTTTTCTGAGCGTTCCTACACAAGTTAGGCCTTTGGTAAGCAAACTGGATGCAAGCTCGTAGCTGGTGAAGAAGTTGTCGAACGTAATATTCCTTTTAGTTCTCAGAAAAGGTTCACAAAGGTCTTCAACCGCCTTTTGCGCTAAGTTTTCTGCTCTGTTGAGACCTTCTTTTCCTAAGTACGGCACACCACGTAACGGATAACTAGTTCCACTATCGCATATCCACCAAATTTTCGTACGTACTATCTGGCTTGCTTGGCAGGTACTGTCGAAAGATACACGACCTCTAAAAGGCACCAGTTGTTCATGATGGTTAGATTATTGCCAGGAAGATAATATTTCAGCAAGTTTGTATTAACACGGTCCCACAGGTCTCTTATTGGTGCCAACTTGTCCTTTTGCCTTCGGAGGGTTCTGGTCGCTTTATCGTCAAAACGAATAAATCTTAGTAATTGAGTAAATCTATTTCGTGACATACACGCTCGATAAACAGGATTTCCATATAAAGGATCCATAGCTCATTATAGTCCACCATTCCTTTTTATTTCTTCCAGCAGTAATCAAAAGGCCCAAGAAAGCACGGATTTCAACGTCGTCAACTGGTTTCCACAAATCGCCAAGAATACGAACAGCCTCCTTATTAGTGAAAGTAACCACAATACCAATAACCGTATCATCAAAAAACAAATTGAATGCGTCACAAGGAGTATCAACATGCACTCCAGGTGGAAGTTTCACTTTGTTCAAAGCTGTTGTAATTATGTTGTGTGCACGTGTTTTTCCCTTGGCAATCGGCGTGGCATTCCACTCGGTACCATCTTTTCCAATAAAAGTTTGCGAATGGCCGGGCGGTTCATCATTAGCATCAGTATCATCACTTCCTTCTTGTTCATCGCTTTCTTCATCGTCAGTTTCTTGATAATCCGCTTCACTAGAAGAGGTTTCGTCATTTGGCTCTTCTTCATCTTCACCATCATTTACATTCCTTCCCAAATCCTCATCACTTTCGTACAATGCATCGAGCAACTCCTTTCCAGTTAGTGGCCGGCGTCGGTCAGTCAATCAATCGGTCATACTTTCTGCATAAATTTCAAAACCAAATAAGTATAAAACAACAAATTATTTTTACTGGGGTCAATCAAAACTTTATTTTGCTTACCTGGTCTATACTATACTCTCCACTAGGTAAAAGAAATAAAATTAACCAATAGACACCTAAAACGGCCAATGCGTTCGTTAGGAAAGTCACAAATACACTGATAGCAATGCAGTTTGTAAGCTGACTGTTTTAGCAAAACGCATTTAGGGAATTCCCCTTTATAAGCAACTGGAAGTTCTTACATACAAGGGGAAAGTCCCGAAATATAAAGCATATCTTATTACGGGGGATTTACCCACATACCTAGTTTTAAATAACGTAGCAATGCATTTTATAGTATAATAACAGTATGTGCCTCAAGACACACCTTGGTAGGACGTGTCGGTAAATTATGTTTAATTTTTTTAGTAAAATAGGAAAAATATTTTTAAAAAATTTTTATGTCATTCTGTGTTAAATAGTTTATTTTGAGAATACAAAAATTCTCCAGTCTGTGGGCAGTTAACTTACAAAGTTCCAGCAATTTCAAAATCAATTGTGCCTCAAAAGCACACCTTGGTAGGTTTAGGGTTAAGAATGGCTTATATGCTACGTGCATAACATACATAACAATATGCTCTGGCTCAATCATTGACAAATCAGAAAACACAGTTTTTTTTTTCCTGTAAACATCGTATCCCTCCATTGTTGGTGCATTGATGTGACGTAAAAGTTGATCTACGTCATCAATGCAGTTCCTTGACAATGTTCAAAATAGTTCAAACAAAACAACTTTTTAAAGTTTCGTATAACTTGAATGGGAGTTTCGCATTTCCAGATTGTTGGCGGACGCTCCCAAAATAAATTCTTCAAAGAATCGTAATTTAATCTTCTAGCGAATATAAAATTATGATTAGGTTTTACCTCTTCCCAAAAATGTAATAAACTTTGAATTGATAATTTTCACCCATTAATAAATTGTTTTATTTGTCACATCCTTACCCTTAGAATCTATAACTTGAAGATTATCAAAGAAAACAAACATTTCATTTAAAAAGTTAACTTGCTCAAAACTTCTTATTGATTATTTTGCTACCAACTATTTTGCTGGATTGAAAATGTCGAATAATTTGTCCATGGTTTCAATAAATGATGCTGTAGGAACAGCAGTGGATGGTAAAGCTCCTAGCGCGATGTACGTATTTAGAGCTGCAGCAACAGTTGCGCTCAGCACTTGTGCAGCTAGCTTAACTTTCATTTTCTGGAAGTTGTTTGGGAAAAGTGTGAGCTGGACTTAATGTAGGGGCTATGCGTAAATGTTTATCATTGTTATAAACAAACTCCAAATGTTTTTTATCCGGTCCACCAAAACATTTTAAACTATGTTAAAATAATATTTCTAGTGCTTTTCAACAAATGTGGAGCGTCGAAAAAGTAAAATACCTTTTTGTTGTTTACCCTTAAGTATGGGGTGTTCGGAATAATATTTTCTCTAGCGTATTGAAACAAAAATTAGGTCCTTGATCTGAGATAATACAACGAACATTCAAACTTATAGCACTTCACGAAAAAATAGGCGAGGGGTTGCTTCCATTTTATTCTTATTCCTCTAAGCATAAGGCATAACATTTGTTTTGCAAGTTTGAAAGATTTTCTTTGGTAACTTTCATGATACCAATGATGCCATCACTTTTTCTATTGTAAAAAAGGAAGTGCTTTCCTGACGAATCACGGCGCGCCGACCATGATCCCAGGGTCTTATTCTGAAGGGCCTCTAGGGTGCTCATATGCCTCGACGCCACTGAGGACCAGGCCAGAGCGCCGTAGGTGAGCTGAGGTCCGACAACTGATTTATAGAAAAGGACCCTGGATCGTAAGTTGAGCCTACTGGAACCCTGGAGAAGGGAAAGAAGCGAGTTTCTAGCTGTTAAGAACTTTGAAGTTATATGTTTTATATGGCTTGGGAATGTCAGTCGCCTGTCCAAGTGCAGGTCGAGATATCTCACCTCACTTCGCCAAGGGAACCGGCTCCCATTGATGTAAATCGTATCTATCCAAGACTAACCAGTCTTCCTGGTAAACCTGACGGCCTCACGTTTCATCTAATTAATATTTAATTTCCATTTTGATTTTCGAAAAAAAGAAAATCAGCATAGTATGTTTTTGTGATACCCTATATCAGTTCAATCGGATTAAATATGCAGTGATACGGAGGAAGACGGAGAACCATATGACCATACTGTAGCAAAAGTGGATTTAAATAAAACCAACAGTAACGAATATTTTTGTTATATTTCTAGTCGTTTTAAGTTTTAACCATAACAATCACTTACAAGCTAAACTTATTAAAAAAATGGATGGAAAAAAGTAAAGTCGGCGTGCCTACTTATATACAAAGAATAAAACAGGGATGCCAACTGTTTTTGAACACAACACAAATAAAAACTTACTAATACAAAATTTACTATTGCATTCCAACACATACAATTCTGCTAATTCGTTAGCTTTATGCTGTTCATCTAGATGGAGTAGCTGTATTTTTAATGCAGTGCTGTCATAATCAATATTATTGTTGGTGAGCCAGCGCTGAATTTTAAGTTTCGTCGATGAAGCTGTTGGTCGTTTATTCTGGATGGTACTATGGTAACTAGCGTTATCCATTACAATGACAGAAGGGTTTTCTAGATTTATAAGAAGCTATGTTTCGAACCATTTTAATAAATTCTCACGATTCATATCACCATGATAATCTAAGCTCTTGCTATGGGATGAGTTCTGCTCCTGGATAGCAAATATTAATTGTCTGTGCTTATTAAATTTTAAATAACACTTTCATAATATGCGTATCACAGGACCTAACATCGTTTGGTGATTGTAGTAACGAAAATGATATAATATCTACGATTGGAGATTTAAAAGATGTGATAAAATATAAACATGAGTATGCAACAAAAAGCATACAAGTTGATGCACTCGTGGAATATAATCATAGATGTTCTATTAAGGATATGTTAAATACGGAAACGAAATTACTTACCTTTACTGGATTAATGTGAAAGTATATTCCACAATAATATCATGTGTCAGAAATATTGTGATAGAGCATCACAAAGATCTGATGATATTGCAAGTATTGAAGATAAAGTTCTTCTGGTTTTGATAAAACTATTCTTTCTGTTCTTTAGCAGTGTTGTTTGGCAAATCTCCAACCACTGTTAGAAAATATATTCACGATACAATTTATTTATTATCTATGGCATTAAAATGTGTCATTTATTGACCAACCAAGCGAAGAAAACTTATCCAACATGCCAAATTGTTTTAAAAGATACCAGAACACTGCAGTAATCCGCGATTGTACTGAAATCCCTATTGAGAAGACAAATTGCCTTAAATGTAGAATAAGAACTTATTCATATTACAAGAGTACGCATACAATAAAAGTACTAATAGGAGTGACACCTAGTGGATCAATAAGTTCAACATATAGAGGAAGAACTTCTGACAAAGCAATTTTTAATAATGAAAATATAATTGAAAAGCTAACACCATTCATTGACGCAGTTATGGTTGATCAAGGATTCCATATAGAAGAAGAATGTATTAAATATGGGATACAATTAACTAGGCCTCCATTTCTTCGAAAGAGCAAGCGATTGTCCCGACTGGATGCTGAAGAAACAGCACATATAGCACGAGCTAGAGTTCATGTTGAGCGAACCATCCAACCATTGAAAATGTACAATATATTGCCACATAAAATAGAATGGGAAATGTTACCATATATTGATGACATTTTCATAGCTGTATGTGCCCTTGTAAATTTATCGAAACCTATTTTAAACAAAGATAAATTTTTATAATGTTTTATATAAAAAGAAATAAAACTGTCAGAGTATATTTGGTCTGTCTAATAAAAGTTACATTTCTTAGATCTCAGTATTTCGTCATTTATTGGAAAGTATAATAATAAAAGTTATATTGTAATATATTTCACAATAAATTGCGTCAAGAAATCAGTGAGAAATTATATAAATAAATTAAACTAACTAGATATTATGTAAAATATTACAATAACTGCGATTCAATTACATCTATTTTAAATTTGATTGAATTTTCGCAGTTGTTAATATATACCATTTCTAGAAATAAACGTTTTTTATACTGAGTTTCAACATAAGTATTAGCTCTCTATGAATTTCAAAAAAAACATAATAAAAGTATAGCATTTTTATTTTACTAAATTACTTTGTATTTTCACAAATACATGCTTTAATTTCTTAAATAAATTGAAAGTAAAAGTTGGACAGTATTTAACTATATTATCAACTAATGAATTATCAAAAGACGAATAAATAATGAAATGGCAGGTATATATATTTAGTAAAGCGATTCCAAATTGAACTTGGGCATAATATTGATGTGTCTCCTTCAAAGAGATTCCGTTTTCATCACTATTAATAAAATCACATTCAAAGATTAGCTCGTGTGCAGTTACAGATTTTCCTAAAAGAAAATTACCATATTTTTTATATGGTTACTATAAACTTTACCTATAAACGGACATTTAATTTCAAGTAACTCATATTCATCGCCATTTAAAATAATTCCGTCAGGAGAATAGCCAGTCCAAAAGTTATCTTTAGGCATTACAAAGCCAATTTCCAATATGTTCTTCGAAATATCCTGAAATAACTTACGAGGGTTTGGCTCATGAGTCACACCATGCACCACATATTTATTTGTGAACGTCTGATACATTTCCTTTTCTTTTTTTCAGTTGAGTAACCATAGACTTTGGTGCACCTAAAAATCTTATTATAATAAAAGAAAATTTAAGCATATAATGTTTACACAATTTAGTAGCAACTGAAAATTGATTTCTGTTGTCTTTTGCGAAATGCTATAATCATAGGTTTTATTTTTGACGTAACAAAATTCTTTCACACGTATCACTTTTTTATATTCTTCGTGAGCCAAGGAATTTCCACACTTTCCTCAGCCTTGCTCTAAATCTGTTCCTGATAGATATTCTAACTCATTTCTGAAGTAAAAAAGAAAGTTGAAATATATATAATTCACTTAACACAGTAATTTACTTACTTGTTACCATATAATAACACTGCTATAATGTGCTTGCAATAGGCTCCCTTTCCCGCCTTACAAGAACAAAAGCAATTCCAGTCTTTTGGGCAGTCTGTAGTATTTTAGATGACTTTAAACAGAAGCCTATTATTTTGGTATCAACATAGCCACATAAAACAATATGACCCGCTTTAAAAACTGCTTCTCCTTCTTCTAACGGTCTTCGCCTGTCCCCAAGTATGTAAATATATCACTAATACGCACTGCCATACTTTGAAGATACACACACCATATGAAATTGTGAAATTAAATCTGTTACCTACGTTGACACATACACAAATGGCCAATGTTTTCCCTATTGCGTAGCCATTTTGTATGATTTCTTAGCGCCATCTCTGGTCGCGCGCGTTTGCGAATGATGAAGAAAAGGAGAAAAGAAGACAAGAAATTGAACAACAGAGATGGCAGCAGTCAATGGATCTACGAAAGTAGGAAATATATGCACTATTAAAATTAGTGGAGGTGTTAAACAAAGACTAATATGGTAGAAATATTTTTATTTTTTTTTTGTTTACAATCTCTTTTATTTTTCACATTCTGAAAACATTCAAAGAAATTTTGTTTATTTACATACAATAAATATATTCTAAAATTATAATGCTGTCATTATATTATCTCTTTGTTTTCTTCCAACTACATTTCTTCCAGCTTCTATTTCTTTTAATTTACTTAAATCGGGATTTTTATCTCAAACAGATGTAAATTTGTTTAGAGCTATATTGCACATTTCATTATCAAACATAGATAATTTAAGGTCGAAGTCCTGCAATAGGCTGATACTTTCAAATAAGGATAGAGATCCACTTTGTAATTTAATAATAGCGTTAGGCAAGCATTGAAAGTGTGTTCTAATGTTATCTAGCTTGGATTTTTAGTTATCTTTCTGCAACAGTTTCTGAGCTTCAGAAATCATCTATTCAATAGATGATTTCGAAAATGTCGAATTTGTGTTTCTTCAGATCACCGGACAACTTCTCATGTTTGTCTTGCAGGAAAGTGACAACTGAATCGAACATTTCACAGAATCGAGCCAGAGGTTGCCCTTAGAGAGCCATCTCACCTTGGTGTGAAGCAGCAGCCTATTGTAGATCTCGTCATTTTCCTGGCAGAGGTTGCGGAATAGTCGATCGCTTTTTGCATTTGTTTTTATTACGGTCACGGCCGTGATCACGAGATTGAGAGAGTCATGAAGGTTGGGGTTCAGCCGTTTCGCTGCAAGATGCTCTCTGTGCGCTACGCAATGTATGCAGATGATATCTGGATGCTCCTTCTTGAGAAGAGCAAGGAACCCCTTGTATCGCCCAACCATTGCTGGTGCTCCATCTGTTGCGCAGGAGTGAATGTTGATTAGCGGGATTTCCTTTTCTTCAAAGTACTTCTTGACAGCAGCAAAGATGGATGTACCAGTTGTGTCAAGGAGTAAGGACTCTGCAAACAACATGTCCTCTTTTGTTTCCCCAGTTTCGTCGAAGTACCTCACGTAAGACATGAGAAGGGCAGTGTTATCACTCAAAGTCGATTCATCAAGCTGGATGGAAAAGTTGGTCTTCTTGAGAATGTCCACCAACTGGATTTCGACATCACTTGCCATCTCATCTATTCTTCTGGAGACCGTGTCGTTGCTAAGGGGGATAGCCTTCACTATTTCTGTCGCATTCCTATGTAAGACAGTCGAAATCACCTCTTTCACCGCAGGCAGAATCAGTGTTTCCCCCACAGTGTGCGGCTTGCCAGCCTTTGCAATCATATATGCAATATTATACGATGCCAGCAGGCCATCACGTTGAATCTCTGTCACCTTGGCAAAAGCAGACGAAATGGACGGGGTAGTTTTCTCCCTGTCATCACGCAGTTTCTTGAAGTATTCTGCGGGCTTGTCCTTTTTGTCCGAATGCATCTTTTCTAGATGGTCACGCATACGAGAGGGTTTCATACCTTCATTTGAGAAGACATTGGAACAAATGAGGCACATCGGTCTTGTGCGATCCGCTGGGCTTGGTACGAAACCGAAGGCTATATAGTCGACCGAATACTGGCATACCACTTTCTGCTTTTTGCCTGGAGGGGCCATTGCTGTCGTGTAAAAAAGACCGATGTTAAACAATGTTAAACAATTTTGGTTGGAGCAATATAATTAAAGTATTTTGTAAAAGTTAGATTTCTAAAATAATTTGAGTTATTAAAAACATTACCAGCATCAATAAATGATTATTACCTGTAATAAACGGTTTTCGATTATAAAAATTGCTCTACCTAGTTTTAATTCAGCTCAAATATATATTGTTTATTTTATAACAGAACCGTGTGTGCTAATGTACAATATTTTTGATTAAACTCTGTTATTAATAACAACTATGATCACTGAATATTTTGCGTCGGTCGAGAGTTGATCGCTATTATCGTAAATAGAATGAATCATGCGAATAATGACTTCGCTATATATACCGCACTGCATGGAATTCTCTGGAAGTCGAACTCTCTCGACCTTGGAACATTCGAGATGCGGTCCACTATACACACGTTGACTCACAGAGTCCGCGCGTTGCGTCATACATACAATAACATAGTTAAGCACAGAAATAGAAACAGCATGTACGTAACCATAGCAACGATGGGGTTAACAATGCATAATAGGAACATTGGTGAGCGCGGATATTAACATTTTGCATTTTTGTATAATTTTACTAATTTTTTACTGTGTAGTGTAGCTTTACCTTTACACCGTACAGCGCCCACCCAAAATCCTCCAGCGCCCACTGGTGGGCGCTACCGCCCACGTTGAGAACCACTGATCTATTGTATCATCAGGGTTTAACTGACAAGTTGCAGTTTTAATTTCATTGGAATATTCAGAATAATACCCAGCGGCTGCAAGCCAGGTTCCCCATCGAGTATGGTTTATGGCGGTAGAGGGATATTTGGAAATAATTCTTTTAATCGTGATATACGAAATGGACATTTCAAATAAACTTGTTTTTACTGTAGAAATCAGAGTATTTATGCCTTCTGGATGGTGTCTTATAATTTCAGCGACCAACAAACGATGTTGAACGCTTGTTTCATCAATCGATATCCAAATGTAATCATCGCCAATATTTTTTGTATAGCATCAGTGACCGTTTTGGTAACATAGATTTGCATACTTTTTACATAAGGTATTATATATTTACGATTTGGTATCGACACCCTGTATATTTTTCCAAAAACTTGGAAAAAATTGGATTGTTCAATTTGCGGCAAAATTAAATCAAAAATAGAATTTCTACCTTCAAAATATAAAATAAAAAAGGAAATCTCAAGTAAAAAATGAAAGTAAATACAATGCTTAGTACACTCAGAAAATATAAAGAAAATAAAAACTACTGCTTATTCCATGTGAGTAGGTTTTAAAAGAAAATATGTTTGTAATAAAATTTAACATGGGAATAAAAATGTCTTTCTTCAAAATATAAAATAAAGAACGGAATCTCCAGTAAAAACTGTCTGTATGTAAAACATTGCTGGCAAGAGCTGTGACGAAAGCTGGGCAACAATGTGTAGGGCAACGCCTACAAGATTGTCACAAAGAAACTAAACTACTCCACGCCGTATGAGCCCGGAAAACCCATGGAGCAAGCAAGTTCGTATAGGCCGCTCTGCTTGCTAAATGCGTTGAGCACGCTCTTTGAAACGTTAGTCAAAAATCGCCTGATAAGAGAGGTAAATAACAAAGGTGGTGTCCACCCAATCCAGTTTGAATTGTTGAAGGGCAAGTCAACGATACAGGCCATTGAAATGGTAATGAAGACGGCAGAGGAATATAACAAGGAGTGGTGCGTTCTTGTGACTATCGACGTCAAAAACGCCTTCAACACAGCTAGTCACAGTTTGATAGTCCGTGAGCTGTGCGAGAGGAAAGTCTTCGTATATCTCATTAACCTGATATGCAGCTACCTCAGGAGCTGGAAAATAAGATTGAGCGACGGTGCGACGATGGAGATTGGGTCGGGGGCGTTCTGCAGGGTTTAGTACTGGGGCCCACTCTGTGGAATGTCCTATACGACGGAGTTCTGGGCCTGCAGCTCACCAGGGATGCGGTGACGGTTGGTTTTGCCGACGACCTGACACTGGTGGTCGGTGCGGAGAGTGGCAGAGCATTGATGGCAAATACAAACGATTGCCTTGCGTTAATAAGTACGTGGATGGCGGAGCACTATCTGGCGTTGGCACCCTCGAAACGGAGGCAGTTATCCTGAGAGGCAGAAGAGATAGAGATTACATCTTCTTCAACCTACTGGGCGAGAACATTCCGCTCAAGAGAAGCATCAGGTACTTGGGTATTAATATTGACAAGGGAGGTACATTTAAAGGGCACATTACAAATGCCACGACGGAGGCCGCCGATTGGGTAGCATAACTCTCCAGGATCCTGCCGAACCTGCGTGGGCCTAGCAGCGAGAAAAGGGCCGTCTTGGCCAGTGCTATGCACAATATTATCCTGTATGGAGCTCCAATCTGGTATCCAGTCCTAAGTTTTCGTAAATACACCCAACTGTTCGAAAGAGCACAAAGGAATATTTTGCTGCGACAAGCATCTGCCTACAGAACTGTATCTGGCGAGGCACTCCAGGTAATTACGGGGACTATTCCAATTGACCTTATGGTCATGGAAAGGAGAGTCATGTTCGCCCACACTGGCGAGAACAAACAGGAGGTCAAAAACAGAACCAGGCAATGCTCATGTGAATCGTGGCAGAGTAGATGGGGGGAGTGATACCAAGAGGGCACAATGGACTAGGAAATTAATACCCAGGCTCTCGGCCTCTGGTTAGGGTGTAAACATAGGCGCTTAGATTACTACCTTACGCATGTCTTGAGTGGGCATGGATTGTTTCAGATCATACGCCAAGCGCTTTGGAAAGGACAGTACCGACGAGTGCTTGTACTGTTGTAATATCGACACTGTGGAGCACACCCTTTTTACTTGCTCTAGATGGAGCGCAGCTAGACTAGCAACATCTCGTGATTTGGGCCTGGAGCTGACTCAAAACAATATGGTCCCTACTATGATTGAAAGTTCAGAACAATGGTCGAAGATCCAGCTTCTGGTGAGGACCATCATGAGTAGCAAGGAAAAGGAGGAATATCTAAGGCAGGAAGCCGTACGTAGCGCTTGAGGAAAGTTGTTGTTTTATGCTGCTGACACTCTGATGTTTTTCCAAAGGTTCCAGAGTGTCCAGAGAAGGCAAAGGAGGGGTTCTAGTCGGAGTAGCGCCCGTCACTACCGGAGAACAGTGAACCCGTGCTCTGGCGTCAAGCGGTTTCCCCTCACCAAAAAAAAATCTGTCTGTATGTACATGCCCTTGCATTGATAGACTACAGATTACTACCACGATCTTCGCCTGCCATATTTCCTAATCGCATTATCGCATCGACAAATTGGTGAGGACGCGATGGACCATCGAGGGACGCTTCGAATAATAAAATTTGCCGACCGAAAATTCGAGCCTGGTGGTAAGTAATATTCAATCTTCCAGTACTACCACCATCATTTACTGATCTACCACCTACAAGAACCTCATTCCAAACAACTCTCTCAAAATGCATTTCAACAAAAGCTGCCCGCCGCGCAACGAAAAGAAATCGACGATGGGTTGATGTCGTTATTTGTGCAAGATTGTCAGCCCTTTTCGGTAGTGGAAGATAAGGTTGCGAAAGTTTGTTATAGCTCTAAATCCTGCCTACCAAATTCCTACTCGCCAACACATTTCTACCACAACGCTAGATGCAGACTACAAAAAATGTGAGAACGAGGTAAGGAAGAGTTGAAAGAAGTGAAATCAGCATGCCTTACCGTTGTTGAATGGACTTCCTAGGCATAAGAAAGTTATTTCGCTATAATCGCACATTACATTGACGATAACCTTAATTTTAAATATGCCCTTTTACCAGGGCCACATACCTCTTCAAATATCAGCCAGGACTTACAACGAATAATAACACAGTGGGATCTTGGAAAAAAAGTGCGGTTAGTGATGGCAGAGAATGCAGTAAATGCTCAAAACGCTATAAAAAGTTTAAATTTAAAAGGTTTTTGGTGTTCTGCACATACTTCAAATTTTAATCGCCAAAGTGCTACCGCGCTGCCGGAAATAGATTATTATAAATTAAAAACTATTATTACGCATTTCAAACGCAGTACTAGCACGCCGCTGGAAGGAGCTGATCGCTGATGTGGACTCCGACCCTTGGGGACTTTGGTACAAGATCGTAACCCACAGGCTCGGAGCTATGAAGTCACCGGCCGCCCTGGAGCCGGCTAGGATGAGGCGCATCGTCGAGGCACTCTTTCCCACTCATTCTGTGGGACGAGAAAGGAGCTTCGGAGAAGTGAACGATTTCCCTCCATTTGAGGAGGAGGAGCTTAAAGCAGCAATGGAATCTCTCCCAAACAGGAAGGCACCGGGACCGGATGGCGTCCCGTATGAAGTCTTAAAAATGTTGCACCAGCATCGTCCACGCGTATTGTTGGACATGTATAATGGGTGTCTGGCTGCGGGGGTTTATTCCTCCCGCTGGAAGGCAAACTGGTTCTCATTAACAAGAAGGAGGGAGACTCGGACGACTTACCGCCACCTGTGTATGCTTGACACCGCGGGGAAGGTTTTAGAAAAACTCGTCCGGGGTAGACTTCATGCGGCAATAAATCGCGCTGGGGCCTTGTCCCCCCGCCACACAGTGCGTCGAGCTTATGGGAAATATGGACAAAAATCAAACCAATTATCAGATGGTGTTTTTTAAAATTTTCTGTGGTCAGGTGTTGTTTTTTTTTGTTGTCTGAAATTGCTTACTTCATTTTTGCAAGTGCAGAAGCTATAAATTATTCACTGCAAAGAGCGGAGTCAACCGGCTAACTGAGTCTGTCGTAGCTTAATACATAAGAATGAAGTGACTTATTCCACACAGCAAAAAGGACATAATACAAGTAAAATAAAGTAACTCACACATAAATATACATATATATGTCCTAATATAAACAAATACGTGTACTATAAAATCAAACTATCGTAGGTATAAGTATACAAATAATATTCCTATTAATTTTTAACTATAAAAATATTTGAATCAAAGTAAGTTATTATTATTTTGATACTTAAATGAAACTAAACGAAATGTCTAATGTGTCTTTATAAAATAACTTCAAATTAATAGTTAATCAGAAACAAATGTAAGAAAAAGGAAGTAAAATGTTATTAATCTGATTCTGCGGAACTCATAGTGAAACCTAAATCTATAATCTCATGATCAGTGCCATTACCATCAAATTCATGCTTATTAAAAAATTGTTGGATATCGGGATCACATTTTCTTTGGTTTCGTAACACATGTCTTTTAGAACCAATATAAGGATCAGACATAATAAGGAGGTTCATGTATTTTCCCTTGAATTCTTCTGTGTGTGGTTTAATCTATTCTTGCGAAACATTTTATGCTCGCTTCTAAAGCTTATTCACTTGACTGTCCTATAGGCAAATCAGAGAAATCTATTATATCTACCCCATGCACTAGAAGTTTATGCACATTGCTGGGCATATAGTACCAGTCATAAAGGTTCAAATATAAATTTTGGGTATCTCTAATAAGTTTACTCAGTTTTTCGAGATTAATATTTTTTCCCGACGAAATCACACGTAAAATTTTTGAAAAATTTATAATTAATTCCTGGTCAATCACAGTGATCTCCGCACTAAGTTTAGGATTAGCAAAAAATCGTCTGGCAGTGTTTCCATCATTCGAACTTCCAAATCCTTGGCTGGGTCGGTCAACTATTAGTCCCATTTGTGTTTTAAAAGCTAACTGTATCCTTTTCTTTTGATTTTCAAAAAGTTGCTTCTTTTCCGGTCCTCTGACTTGCAAAGTTTTAAAAGGTAGTCTGTAGGCAATATGCAGCAAACATTCGAATGTTCGTATCCAGCTGTGTAGTGTAGATAACCCATAACGGAAGTTGTCAGGATTTGGCGGTTTTATTGCTCTGACCACGTCCAAACAAGTTGCAGTAGAATTCGTATCTGTTTCTTTTCTCGTTTGTCGTTTTCTTGTTGTATGATAATATTGCTACATTCTTTAAATAAAGAAAAATTTAATTAGTCGACAAAATAATGGTGAGCCTGGGGAATTGCAGAGGGCATCATGACAGTTGTGAGCAGTCAAATTTTGCTAAAGTATTTTTATGATGCAGCCGTCAATTAATCAGATGACGTCACAGAGCAATGTAAGACACATGAGTATACTATACCTGTTGTAGTTATGCCTTGATTCTTCATGAGGGGAAGTGGTTCGTCACTTCGCGTAGACAACCATAGTTATTAAAGTGGAGTTTTCTCAAATAAACATTTATTATTATACGAAGGGCAAATTGGGGCAGGATTTTTCTCCATGTCCTTATAGAGGACAGTCCAATAAGCACATTAAGCCTTAAATCCACGAGACGGTTTTAAGTTTAAAAAAATGCGAATAATTTTAAAGGATTTTGAAATAGACAATTTTGAAAATTCCAATGCTTTTTATTAATTCAAAATTCACTGGCAATGCTGTTTATTAGTACTAATAACAGTAGAAAGTATCAGAACTTACCACAAAAAGCAGGACCTATTTTAAATAATAAAAAAAACAATTCCTGTTGAAGGATCTAACGTGTTTTGCTGGAGAGTTGAATTCGAATAGAATAGATTTTACTTACCTTTTGATGCCGATGCTAATGTTTAGGTTCAGTTATAACATCACTACCTAATTGCAAACAAGCCTAAATAGTTCAACTAGTAAACAAAAAACTAATTTGTTTACATTTTTGTCCATTGCTTTACGCACTGTGCGCCAGTACGGATTCCGTCGCGGTAGATCGACCGCCGATGCCCTCCCGGAGATTTCCGAGGCCGTGGATAGGGCGGAGAACTATACTCATTATTCACGTCGCATCGTCCTCCTCGTCACCCTGGACGTGAGGAATGCCTTTAACTCGGCAAGGTGGACGGATATATTGGATGCGCTGGAGCGGTTCTTTCGGGTGCCGTCGTACCTCCTCCACATGGTCGACGACTACCTGAAGGATCGCACCATAACTTATCAGAGTAGCCTGGGCATCTGTTTCTATGAAGTGACGTCGGTGGTCGCGCAGGGATCCATCCTGGGGCTTGCTCTAATGTTGGTAATACATACTACATGTAATTCTACAGCTATTCCGATAGTTAAAAGTTTCTACATAGGAACTTTTTCTTTCGACTTTTGGCCAGCCTTTCTGGATTTGGCACCACTGTGCGGCGGTGAGATATCTCGGTGTGATGGTTGACGCTAAGATGACCTTTTGGCGTCAGATTCTGTACACCACTGATAAAGCCGCGAGAATGACTGCCGATTTGAGCCGTTTGATGGCGAACGTTGGCGATCCCCGACCGAGCAGGAGGAGACTGCTCATGACAGCGGTACAGTCGGTGCTGCTGTACGGGTCAAAGGTTTGGGCAGATGCTCTCAATAAAGAACTGCACCGTAAGAGGCTGGCCCAGGTACAGAGGACCTGTATCGGAGCCGGCAGTCCTAGTGGTGGCGAGAGTCATCCCGGTAGCACTGCTAGCCCAGGAGAGGAGACGCGTGTTCCTCAGGAGACACGGCACCGGAGGAGAAATAATCGTCGACGACAGGGAGACTACTCTACTCGCCTGGCAACGACACTGGGCGTCGGAGGAAAGAGGACGGTGGACCGCAAGGTTAATTCCACAACTCCGTCTTTGGATTAGGAGAGGCCATGGTGAGGTGGACTACTATTTCACCCAGTTCCTGACTGGCCATGGCTATTTCAGGTCCTATCTCCACCGTATGGGGAAAATGGACTCTGGAATAGGCTTTTACTGTCCAGACGAGATAGATGACGCCCACCACACATTTTTCTCTTGTGTGAGATGGACGGCGGAAAGAGTGGAACTCCAAACGGAGATTGGTGAACTCTCCCCGAATACTATTATCCAAAAAATAGTTGAAAGGGAGAGCTACTGGAGTAGTTTATCACGGTACGTCCACCACGTGCTGCGTACCAAGAAGGGCGATTTAGATCGCGTAACTGTGATATAAATATCTGTTATTTATTATATGTGTTAATTTATATATTTACTCGTTGTGTATGTTGATTCCTTTTTGAATCATTAAGTGGTGTGTTTGTCGGTTCCCTTTTGAACCATATGGTGGTGTGTGGCCTCTATACAGTCAAATTAACAGACCCAGCTCGAAATAATGTGCTAAACGGTCTCGGGCTGGTGTCTAGGAGACAGGGGGGGGGGGGGGGGGGGGTGTTTTAGCTGGTAGTCTTCCTTGGAAGGAGTCCAGCACTTCGTGCGTATGTGCATGTTCACCTCCCAAAGAAAAAAAATAAAACTACCGCCACCGAAAAATTATTAAGATATTAAATTCAAACTGGTATAGCACAACCAAAAAGAGGCATTAACTACCACACTAGCGCTTCTGGACACTACATCACTTCCCACAATTACTACAGAGGATTGGAGGTTATGTCAAGACTTATGTATAGTTTTGAAGCCATTGGAGGAAGTGTCGTGGCAAATTAGTGGGAAACGTTTTTAATGGGTCGTTAACAAACATATATGAAACAAAATTCCAAAAAATTCAACACTACATCAAAGTGCCCTGTTTGCAGCAAGAAAAATAAAAACTGGTTTGTGTAGCAGACTTCGCGTTTCAAAACATATCTATTTAAAAATAAAAATGTCGCAGAAGGAGCGAAGAAAAAAGTAATTGATTTGGTAACTACCGATATTAGTAATGGAAATGCCAGTAAAACAGCAGTAGCAGTGGAGCCAGAAAAAGAACCCAAAACTTCCGAATGCGTCATCGCAAGTATAGTGACGCAATATTCTATCTGCGATAACGTCGATCGTGTAGTAGCAGATGTTAAACCTATACCTATATCACCAACGGCAATTGCAATATCAGAAGTACAGAGATATCTGAATGACAAAATATTGCCACGATAGCGGGATCCGCATCAGTGATGGCGAAATCATCGTTTTGTTTTTCCCAATTTTTTCAATTACATTACTGTATTCTAGCTACATCGATTCCCTGTGAACGCGTATTTTCTAAATCTGGAGAATTAATTTCAGATCGTAGAAAGCGCGTAAGTCTCATCGAAGTGATGAAACTAATGTTTTTGAATGGAAATAAAAATGAAAACTTAATGTCTTATGTCCTTATCTGTTCTTTGTACATTATATTTATAAAATAAAGATATATTTATTTTTATTATTATTTATTTGCATTCCGTTTTTAACGAAAATAAAAAACTTGCACCTTTTCTTTAAATCAAAAACGAGTAAAATCTCAATTGCCTTCAATTATTTTTAATAATTTCAATATAAAAGTGTTAAAATAACTATTACTATAATACAATACCTCATAGGTAAATTCATGTAAAAATTTGGAGTTACTAAAAAAATTGCGGGAACTCAAAATTTGCTGCTTAGATAGACTACTTTTGTTTTATATTGATACCCTTAAAAGCAAAAAAAAGAAGTGTACATGTTGCTATAGTCTGGCACCCCGGGTTTCGGAAATTTAAATGTGTATTTTTGTTTATTCCAAATCAGCCTTGTCAAAACAATGATAGAGTTTCCACAAGTCATTTAATTGTTCGTATCATTTTATTTGGTCAGTTGTGTATAGTTAATTTCATTTATTTGTACATTTTGCGTACTCCTTGTTAAATACACGTGGGTATGGATCGAATTAAGCACACAGTTTTAACAGACGATTTTAATAACTTATAGAATACAAAAACTGTCACTCACTGACTTGTTTACAAAACATGTCGTAATTGTTTTTTTACTAAACAACCTACTAAATGTAACAACTATTAACTTAACAAATATACAAATTCCAAACATAACATTTTTTTCCCTCTAGCCAAACTAAAGGTTAAACCTCATTTGAACTTGTAGTTTGACGAGAACTCCGCCTAAGTGTAAGATTTTCCTCCTGACAAATTTCTAATTCCGGTTCTTCCGTTGTAACACCAAAACTACTTGTACATTCTACATCTTCTAAGCAAGACTTCTTCAAACAATTTGCATGCTTAAACATAATTTTGTCATTTACCTTTACTAAATAAGTCACACCACTAATTACTTTCATTATCACCCCTTCGTTCCACTTTACATTATTATAATCTTTAAGACCCTTCACATTTACTAATACCTTCTCTCCAACCCCATACCTTTTTGGACTTACAAATACTTCTGGTTTCCTACACAACATCGCATTATTAAAACTAGGTTTCAGCATATCTAACCTTGTTCTGGGTTTGAATTTAAATATAAGCTCGTTTGGACACATACCAGTACAAACACTTGGTGTGTTTCTATATGAAAATAAAAAATTAACTATCTGTTGTTCTAGACTTAATTTTGAATTTTGAATAAAGTATTTGACCAACGCCGTTTATAACAATTGCCAATATGCCTTTCGGCTATTCCATTTGACTGCGGATGGTATGGTGGAGACTTTAGTGAACAAATTCCATTTATTTGGCAGAATTTCTGGAACTCCTTCGAATTGAATGGTGGACCATTATCCGATACAATCAGTTGAGGAATTCCCATTACCGAAAATGTTAATTTTAATTTTTCTATGGTTTTATTTATATCTGTACCCCTTGACATCACATGAATATCTAACCATCTAGATTTACTATCTACTATTAGTAGACATGTTTTGCCTTTAAAATGAAAAAAATCAACATGTATTCTTTGCCAAACATTTTCAGTTATAGGCCATGAATCAAATTACCTTCGGAGCATGATTTTGGAGTAATTTGACAAGTTCTACATTTACCAATTAATAACTCAATATCATCATTTAAACCGGCCACAAACCGCCGATCTAGCTAACATTTTGCTTTTCACTATTCCACATGATCTGAATGAATAATTTCTAATACTTTTTTTCTTAACGATTCAGGAATTATTAACCTATTTCCTACTAACAAACAATTTCCATCAATCGACAATTCATTGCGTTTCCTTAAATAAGGTTTCAACCTTTCATCTTCTAATTTATTTGGCCATCCTCTTAAACAAAATTCTTTAACTCTTAATAGAACTGGATCTTTTTCTGACACTTTCCCTATTTCTACGCTAGATAATGGAATTTCGTCAACTAAATTAAATGAATTTATACTCGAATCTACATCAGTAACATCATTTAAAGGTAAACGCGACAATGCATCAGCTTCTGTTAGCTCTGAGCCTTTTTTATATTCAATTTTATAATTATAAGACGAAAGAATTAAACTCCATCTAACTAATCTGGATGTTGACATTAACGAAATAGCCTTATCTGGATTAAATATAACTTTAAGTGGTTGATGATCCGTAATTAATATAAAAGAACGTCCATAAATATATTTATGAAACCGCTTAACCCCAAAAATAATAGCTAATGCTTCTCGTTCAATCTGAGAGTAATTTCTCTCTGCTTTAGATAACGTCGCCGATGCAAAACATATTGGTTTATCAACTCCCATTCTCTCGATGACTTAACACTACCAAACACCATACGAACTAGCATCGCACGATAATACAATTGTTTTGTTTGGATCATAATGACCCAGAACTTTATTTTGACAAATAAGAGTTTTACTTAACTCAAAGTTCTTTTGACATTCACTAGACCAAATGAATTCTGACTTTTTCTCTAATAAATTATACAACGGTCTAAGACGCGCAGACAACATAGGAATAAATTTTGAATAATAATTTAATAAACCTAAGTATGCTCGCAGTTGTGTCAAATTTTGAGGTTGAGGAGCATCCATAATAGCTCTCAGTTTATCATTAGTCGGATGAATACCTTCACTATCGATGGTATGACCTAAATAATTAACACTAGTTTCAAAAAATTTACATTTATCTAAATTAACTTTCACCCCAAACTTTTGCAAACGACTTAAAACTTTGTCAACTAATTCCTTACATTCATTAATATCCTTCCCAGCAATTAAGATATCATCAAGATAACAATTTACTTTTGGAATACCTGCTAAAATCCTATCCATAACTGACTGAAAAATAGATGGTGCACTGCATAAACCATATATTAATCTGGTATAACGAAATAATCCTATATGAGTATTTATTGTTAACAATGCTTGCGATTTTTCATTAACTTTTATTTGGGTATAAGCTCCCGTTAAATCTAATACCGTGAAAACTTTTCCCCCTGACAGTGTTGCAAAAATATCTTCAATTGTAGGTATAGGATATTGTTCGGGAATTAAAACTTTATTTACTGAAACTCGAAAATCACCACAAATACGTATTTCCCCATTCTTCTTCGGTACGACCACTATAGGAGACGCCCATTCACTTGTGGTAACCGGTTTTAAAATACCTGAGGTGACTAACTTTTTTAATTTATCTTCAACTTGTGATTTTAATGCATATGGCATGGTATATGACTTTTTAAAAATAGGACTGACATTATCCCTAATTTTAAAATTCACTTCAAATTCTTTAATAGGACTTGACAAGTTTGAATCGAAGACTGATTTAAACTGTTCTTTACAATATTGAATACAGCTACTCACGGACATTGGCGCAATTGCAGCAACCTTAAAATTCTTTTGCCAGTCTGGAAATAATATATTTAACCAGTTCCGTCCTAACAATGGTGTAAAATATTTATTTACATCAACAACGGTAAGTGGCATCTTATATTTTTGATTTCCCCTGACAACTGTTACTATAAATTCCCCTACAGCTTTGATATCTTGGCCTGTAACTGAAGTTAAATTATATGATGCAGGACTTAAAACACTAGTTGAAAACTTTTCTTGAAACAACTTTAAAGGAATTACAGTTTTACATGCACCAGTATCAACTTCAAATACTATTAGTGCATCTGACACATTTAAATTTACCTTATGTGGTACATTACTTTGTGCTCCTACACTAATTTTATTTAAAGGATACAATTCATTTGTGACTTGTTGTGTCAAATCTTCAGTTCCATCCATAGCTTTGACATAATTTTTCTTCCTACAAACCCTTGACGTATGACCTTTCTTCGAACATTGAAAGCATTCCCACTCTTTTGCTGGGCAAGTTTCTGGATTATGCTGCCTACCGCACCTATAACACTTGGGCTTCTGTAGACGATCCGACTTTCCTACATCCTTTTTTACACGACTGCCACTTGATTTAGATGATTCCCATAACGCTCTTACAAATCTGATTCGATACTGACTGACGAACCTGACTACGTTCATTCTTACAGAATACACCTGATCCTCCGTTGTTAACAATTTTGACTGCTTATCCGCCATTTCATATGCTTGTGCTAATGACAAGCGGAAGCAAACGTTAATTTCATTTCCGACAACAACTTCTTTTGTAGAGACTCTGAGGCTAACCCACATACTAGCCTATCTCTCAATGCTTCATCCAAGAACGTACCAAACTTACATGTACTCGCCAACTTCTTAAGTTCGACAACATACTCTGCTACAGACTGATTTGGTTTTTGATTACATTTATTAAACGTAAACCTTTCACCAATTTCGGACTTTTCAGGCACATAATGTTTTCTTAACACTTTTATAATATCTTTGTTAACTTTGTCACTTGGACTTTCAGGTAGCATCAAATTTTCAATGTGCTATATACCTGTGGTCCGCTAATGTGATAAACATGGACACTTCATATCTGCGGTTACATTGTTGACCTGAATAAATGTTCGATCCTTTCCATATACACCTCAAATTCTTCTGGACCTCCTTTAAAATGCTCAATTGACCCAATCATGGTCATCCTCGTCGCCAATGTTAAATACACGTGGGTATGGATCGAATTAAGCACACAGTTTTAACAGACGATTTTAATAACTTATAGAATACAAAAACTGTCACTCACTGACTTGTTTACAAAACATGTCGTAATTGTTTTTTTACTAAACAACCTACTAAATGTAACAACTATTAACTTAACAAATATACAAATTCCAAACATAACACTCCTGTATATAGTTTATATGCTAGTTTTTCCTTTGCGGTGCGCTGTGCGTTCTTCGCACGAAAATGTAAATTTCATATATATGAGAATGTTACCCTAGAGGCCCGGGGAGTTATCAGATAGACGAGCCCATGTATAGTCGTGTTTTGTTCTCTCGGTTACCGTATATGGTAATCCTTTTTCAGTTTAAGATGTAGTTCGTTGTTTGTGATTTTTAAAATCGTCTATCTAGTAATTCTTTTGTTAAATTGTATTAGATAGGTGTGCACATACATGTAAGGCTTTTTAATTATATTCGTTTTAGAAGTAAGCGCGTTTAGAGCTTAAATTTTACGTTTTTTTTTTGTAGTCATAATTAATTTTATTTTATCACCTCGGGGTAGGTGAAGTGAAGCTGTGAGCTTGTTTTATATTTCATTTTTGATTTTGCTTGTTTCTTTACGTTATTTGAATTAAATTTTAGTTTGCTTTGAATTTTTGAAACCACGTGGATTTTTTTTTGTGGTACTTGAAATTCCTTCTAGAACGAATTCACCATTTTGTTTGCTAAAGGATTTGCATTGTCCTTTTTAAATTGTAGAATCTTATGCAGGTTTGTTTTTTGCCAGAATCTTATATTCACGGTTTTAATTTATCTTGTAAATTGTATCAAATGTTTTTTTTCTTTTTACAATAAAAATCTTATGATTGTAAATATCATCTTAAATAGTTCTTTTATTTCTGAATCAGCCATTTCAGTTTTTGGGGATTTTAAAGAAAGTAAAGTTTGCAAACGCCCACTATTAATTTTTAAAAAAATTTACTCTGAGATTTAAGAATCTCTGGGCGCCCTTTTAAATTCTTTTGCTGAGCTAGCTAAAATAATTTTTGTCAATTTTAATTTTTTTAAACTTATATGCTTGGACCATCAGTTCACAGCAATATGTATATTCAATTATTGAAATTAATATTACAGCTATACGCTGTATTTCATCTAAGTTATTACAATATCATTTCAGTAATAATACTAAGAAAGCTTATTATTCATTTTTTTTTTATATTATAATGTAACGGTTGACTAACGCTTGCGATTATTTTGGCCCACACTGTCAAGTTCTAGTCGCGGCGGTGGGGCTAAGCGTGCTGGACGCTAGAGGACACCATAGAGACAATAATATAGAGGTGTTTCTCTCTTCGTGGTGGGGGTAGGTCGTTCTAAACAGCGCCGCAGTAAAAATATGTTATATATAGGATTTATGGAATTATATATAATCAATAAAAAGCACTATTTAATCAAGAAGTGTGTTATTAATTGACTCCCCTTGATAAAATAGTGCTTTTATATGATTATAAAAGTTAAAAAGGTAGCAGTATTCATATTTATACATTTATTAACAGTAAACCAAAAACGTTATATACATACCTAACTAGTTAATAACATATGTTGATAATGTAACAGTATAACATGGACAATTCAGTAAATTTATATTCTCTCCATCCAAATTAATATGTATAAAAATATGGACAATATAGAATAAAAAAAGTACATAGAAAACAAATTGTAAAATTAGACAAATTCTACAAAACATTAAATAATAATGTATAAATACAAAAACTGTACTTTAACACCGTGATAAGATATATTTACAAGCATAACTACGCATAATAATAAAACATATAATTGTTTTACGTTATTTCTTTTTCTTCATTTTCAAGTATTTTTCATACGCTACGGTTTTTATTTTATCAGAACAATTTGTGGATTTTCCTTTAAGGATATTATTAATACTCTTAACCCAATGATAAATAAATAATTCTATTGTATGTTTTAAAAACAGGGTTTGCAAATCATGTTCCTCACAACTGAAAAAAGTCAAATCTGTACGTTGACGTAAATAGGTTAAAATGTGTTTTCAGATGCCTATTTTAATTGAAAAAAAAAACAATCAGTTTACTTATGTAATAACTACATTCAGAAAACTTTTTGGCGAACATTGTGCTCGGTGTAAATAATATATTGGCTACAACTTCTCTTCCATAAAAATAAATAGAATTGTCCTCTGTAGAGTCCTCACGATACCCTGAAACAAATGATACCAAGACACATGTAATTTTATATCGTCACTGCACATATATTGTCAGACTACTTCGTAATGTTATGTATATTAATATGTAGATTAGTTTAGTTTGGTACAAACAACAGCAATATTCATGCACAAACCCAGAAAGTATTTCTGCTCGATTTTTTAAGTTTAACAAAAAAAAAAAACTACCTGTGCTATGCATAGTTTTACTGCACAATGCTAGTGCCAGAATGAAGAAACTCACTGTGCAAACAATATTATGTCTACAGTCTAAAGGCAAAGGAGTTTTAGTACTTAGACACAAGGTATTATTTTAAATGTTTTAATATTTTCTTAGATCCTCCGCTAATGCATTATAGATCTTGGCAAGAGAACATATTAGCAAATTTTGATGTAATAATGTAGTTTTATGTTTTTGAATACATAATTAATATTTACGCGTATCATAGACAGTGCCA
Source organism: Protaetia brevitarsis (assembly GCA_004143645.1). Classification (NCBI taxonomy): domain Eukaryota; kingdom Metazoa; phylum Arthropoda; class Insecta; order Coleoptera; family Scarabaeidae; genus Protaetia; species Protaetia brevitarsis. Next base: position 831,044 of record RXPK01000136.1, read on the forward strand.
CGCATTAAAAAGAGGTGCATATTGGGCGACCTTGTAAATAAAAAGTGATATAAAAGTAAGAATATTGTCACGTGCCGGGGTGACTAGGGGCAAAATGTAGCTCAACGGAGCCGCGCTTCCCAAATAAATGATAATAGCGAGTAGTATCACTTACCTTCAAATGGCTTTCTGGCTTCTTACAGGAGAAGGCTAACCAAACACTTGATCTCTATTAACAGTTTTATTGGTACCTAATCACTATGACGCCACACGGCGAACTCTATATATTACTCTATATCCCCACTATTACTAATATTAATTGGAATCCGATTTGTGGCATCCCCCCCCCCCCTCCAACTCCGGTGGGTAGTCGAAAATAAAATTAACCATTAAATTAAAAAAAAAAAAATAAAAATATGGATCAAATACTCAAATTAAACCACAAATTAGATTCCAATTCCTACACTATATGCTTAATTCCTAAAGTCTTACCAATACATATCTACACCCAGCTACTATTCCCAATTTACCTTACTTTAATGTAAATAAAATAATATACAAAAAACTATAATAAAAATATACTTAATATATGATATGCAATAAAAAAGGAATGAACCATCTTAGTTCGTACGTTCTTCCGGAGATGTGGCTAGTCTCACCAACCCTGCAGGTACTCTGAGAGTAGAATTGTGTAAATTGACGAGGATGCGGCTTCGGTGTACGATGTCGGTACAAATTCGGAACCATTAGCAGCGGCCCACGGTCGCATATCCACTCCAGGAGCTTATACAATAGTTCAGTTCCTTCTAGTCCACGTTCCGTTGAGTTCCGGAAAAAGGTTCTGTTCCGATAATCAAAGTTCTATCAATTCTCGTTCGAGTAAAAGTAATGCAAACATCGTAGTAGGATTAAATCCCGAGGCTGGGAGCTGAAGGAAGAGCTCTGCTATTGCCGAAATGTAACCCACAGTGTATTCTTGTATTGTCAAAATTGCATCCTTCTAAGGTCCAAATCTCATCCCCCTCGATTATCGGTATTGTGTAGGCTTATAGGGACGAAACGAGCTATAACCCCCGGGGAGAACATCCAAATGTATAACGCATAGTCATGGAACAAAAAAAAATTAACAGCAGTACAACATGTGTAGTTTACATTATCATGGGTGGGATTATATAGCATGTACCGTATTTAACATGATAAACGAAAATAATAGAAGAGAATTTGTCTGCATGGTATCTAACTTCAAACAGGGTCATTTTCCCTTTTCCTTAAGTTTATCTTACATCTTCTACCGTCAGGTAGAATAAACACCCCTGTATCATAGTTCTGTAACTCTATATCAGAGCCTTTCTTACGGTAGCATTTGTTTTTGAATTTTTTAATTCCTACCCCAAGTATAAGTAAAATGACTACGGCAAAGACGGTGTAAGATATACAACCGTTCACGTAGACAGTGTGCTTAAAAATCTCCTCGTTTTCCATGTTCTTCACGCTTTGGATTATATTATCTAAGGTGTTTTTATTTTTTGTAATGGGGAATTTAAGTAGCTTGATTCTAATATCGGTTAAATTTAATACTAAAGAACTATTAGCTACGGTGGACGCATCGTTACTTATAGGCAAAGCTAAACTTGTTGGAGCAAAACTATGTATGATAACGTTACTGAACCTGCTTTTAGCGTATAAAGTTGTCGATTTGGAAGAGCATGTACAATTATCTTCAAGATGTAGTTTACCTGTGCTGTAATAACATATTCCTTAAATAACTTAGAATTATTACAATTTATCATTAATTTATCTTGAACGGGTGAAACATACAGCCAGGTGTTTGGTTCATATATTTTAATAAATTTGGTGTCGTTCACCAGAATGACTTCCCGTTCACAGATTGAAGGGAGGGCATTAAGGGAATGTAAAACAAGCGTTTCACACATAGTGGTCGAAGAAATAATCGATGTGTTGTCCTGATGTATGTACTCATCGTGATTTAGATGTTTTAAACGCTCGACTTCTTTGTTGTTCAAGGGGATGTGAACTTTCTTTAACTCATCGATGGCAATGTATGGACTGCTTATTTTAGGATAAGAAAATGGGTGTCTGAATTTGAATAGGAAAGGGCGTAATTTTTGTAAAGCCGGAAAGGAGAGTTTTGAATTAACGGAACAGCCAAAATGCAAATTAATTTTAAGTCTCGATAGTAAAAAGTAGGACTTATTAATTTAAATAGAACTTTAATGGATTGGGGTTGTAAGTTTCCAGGGAACTGTTGGCCTTCGGGAACATATGGAGCTACTTTTGTAAGCTCACTAAGGATATTAGCTGGGGTTATTAATAGAGGGTGCAAGATACCTTGTCTTGCACTTAATATAATATTAATAAGGGTATTTGTTTCAGTTTCGAATTGTTGCAGGACCAGGGCCAAAAGGGAAAGGTGCCCAGGCATTTCCTGCTCTGCATCTAACAGATTCCGCAAGCCGTTAACATTCTTATTTAAATTGTTTAAATTTGTGCCTAGTAGTTTTTCATTGTAGTCTATTTGACCGATCGTTATGTTTAAGGTTTCGATCGTCGATTTCAGTACGGACGTCTGTTTTAACACAAGTGTGGAAATGTTGTTCGTTTCCCTATGAAGAAGATTAATGGCATCTTCAAAGCATTCCCCATCTTCATAAGACAACGTCCCGAATAAAGTTTTTGATAGATCGCCCACGACATTTAAATACCCTCTCTTCACCCGTGCATGTCCCAACAGCTGAGGTATTATGTTTTTTTCGATCTGTACCTTATGCAGGATCTCATTAATAACATCTAAACTTTCAGAACAAGTTTTAACGAAAGTCGATGTTTTACACATCTTCCTTGTTTGTTGTGTGAAGTTTAGGATTTGGTCAAATTTATTGTGGTACTTTTCCACATCGATATACGAAACAACATTCCACACACTTTCGGATATATAAAGTTTTCCTATGGTTTCGTACAATAATCCCGCTGAATGGTCAAGGGGTGTAACCACCAAAGGCTCCACTAAATTAATTCCTTGCACACACGTTCCTTTTGAAAACGGAGAGAACAAGAATAATACAACGAACATCATCTGTAAAAAGAAAAAAAAACTATAAAACAATTTTAATTAGGATACCACGGCTCGTAATACGGGGCTAAGCGACTAACGTGCACCACATCTCTTTTAGATTTAACATTTCCTGATTGGATAACGTAGTTTAGATCATTTATTTTTTCAATTGTTTTGTAGGGACCGAAATACTTTGGTTGAAGTTTATCACTTTTTCCTACTTGCCGTAGCGGAGTGCGCACTTTAATAGTGTCACCGACTTGATAATGAACTTCTCTATGTTTTTGATCATATCTCGTTTTATCCCTTTGCTGTTGTCTGTGGATGTTGACCGGCGCTACTTCTCTAATCTTTAAAATACGCTCTTTTATATCGCATACGTACTCCGAAAGAGGTACTAAAGATAGTCGGCTTCAGTCGGAAGAATCGGCGGTCTCCCATAAACTAATTCGAATGGAGAGAATTTTGTACTTTCTTGAATTGTCGAATTATATGCAAAAATAACATGCGGTAAAAATCGATCCCAATCTTTCTGAGACGTACTTATATATTTACTCAACATGTCAGCTATAGTTCTATTGAGACGCTCTGTTAACCCGTTAGTTGAAGGTTTGTAGCTGGTTGTAAAGGTACTCGTAGTACCCATCAAATGTAAAAGTTCTGTGACTAGTTGTGACTGGAATACTGCCCCCCTATCGCTAAGTAGTTTCTTCGGAGAACCGTGTCTACAAATGATTTGTTCGAGAATAAATTGTGCGACTCCTTCAGCTTTGCCATTTGTTAATGCTTTAGCTTCCGCCCAACGAGTAGCGTAGTCCGTTGCGACCACAATAAATGTTTTACCCTTACTTGATCTACGGAATGGCCCCAACAGGTCGATACCTACCATTTCGAAAGGTGTATTGACACGAATTTGGTTAAGAAGGCCGGCGGGTTGGACATTAGTAGGCCCTTTTCTTGCTTGACAATCCTGGCGGCCTCTAACATATTTCCTAACATCTCTCGCCATACCTTCCCAAAAGTAGCGATTTTTTATTCTATTGAGGGTTCTAATAAAACCTAGATGACCGCTTAGGGGGTTCATTATGGTGAGAATATAAGATTTCCGACTTATATTCATTAGGAATCACTGACAATTTCATACTACCATGCACGCTTGGATTTCTTTTATATAATATACCATCTACAATATCGAAGTTCTTTGCGGCGCGTTGGAGTGATGGGCCGCCAATTCGGATTCCCATTGCTTGCATATTTTCTTGGATCCTTGCGTCCTTCTCCTGCATTTTAATGATATCTGCCGGGGTAGCGATAAAGGTGGGGACTGTAATTGCTTCCTCTTCTTCCCCTTTACTAGCTGAACGACAAGGATACCTTGATAACTCGTCTGCATCCTTATTTAACGATCCCTTAGTGTGACGCACAGAATAGTTGTATTCCATAAGTTTTAGGGACCACCGCGCGAGTCGACTACTCGGATTTTTAATGGATTGTAACCAACACAAAGAATGGTGGTCCGTTACTATTGTAAAATGATTGAGTCCCCACAAGTACGGTCGAAGCGACTGAACTGCCCAGACTGCGCTTAAGCATTCTAATTCGGTACTAGTATATAACTGTTCTGATTTTGTAATTGTAAGCGAAATGAATGAAATAGGGTGATTATTCCCTGTTATTTAATTTTTTTTGTAATAAAACGGCTCCAATACCGGCATGACTAGCGTCCACATGAAGCTCTGTTTCCGCTAGCGGGTTATAATGTGCTATTACAGGAGCGCTTATAAGTCTACACACAGAGAAGTACTTTCTTGATTCAAGTAAATCTTACTCGGATCAAATAAACGGTTGGTTCGTATATACGCAAGAAAATAATTACTTATCTGAAACCAAATAAATTCTTGAAAATTCAAAGAAATATTTTCTTGGGTCAAATATTTTATTACTTTTTATAAGTACTTCATTTAGACTACTCAAGAATTTCAATACTTCATTCAATACTTACCATTCTCGGCATAACTCTTAAAATACTGTATACAAGAAGTTTGATAATTTGAATGAAGAATGGGCATATTAGATTCAAGAATAATCTTTCTTTGTACGGATAAGGTGAGTTACTTGGGTGTAGTTTATAGCATCTTTGAACTAAATATGCGTGTATAAGATATATTATAATATAGTAAACGTAAACCAGGAGAAAAATGAAACCGTTCTGTGAGGAAGAGAAATTATACGCTGTACCTCCTGCTAGCGTAGCAGGAAGTATTGGGCATAAACTCTCTTTTTCACACTATACGAATCTTTTTTCTCCTAGGATCGTATTCATATAATCTGTTTTGCTATGAGCTACTTACTAAAATAGTATATGGAGAATAGTTCAAAAAATAAAATAAAGTCTTACAAAATATTGAAGTGTATGAATAATTAAGAATAAAATTCCCTAAATCCATAGCAGATAACATACCTTAAACCATATTCTAAACCGGTTCCTGCGAATTCAAAGATGCTATCAGATATATAGTGAAAAAGTTAAAATTTCAGTAAAAATATATATTGATATGAAAAATGTAACGTAGGCACAAGTAGAATAGATACATAAATACCGTCAAACGGGGTGACATTGGACACTTTTTAGACGTTTCAATGAATAGCGCAGTAACAATTAAAAAAATGAAATAAATGACATTGTCTTTAGTGAAAGTGATGTCTTAGCTTACATTTTCCATGGAAAAGCTATTTTTTTTCTTATAGCTTCATATATATTTTTTTGATTTTTTAATATCCAAACTCACCCCGCACTTTGGGGTGAGTTTGGACACATACCTAAATCGTCTCAAAACTCGAAGTGGGTCATCGTCATGGGAGAGATTGGACATAGAATGTGTTTTAAAAAAGTATGCTATGCTTTAGAAAAAAAATGTGGGTTATATTGAATGACCACGGCCTTTAAAAACAATTTCTTATAGAAATTCATCCTTTATTAGATTTAAAAAAATATAAAAATACAAAACAAAACAGTTTATCCTTATAGTTAGGTAGGAACTATCACAACCTTCATCACAACTATGTTTCATGAAAACTAAATAATAAGGAACAAGTAGAACTAAAACTAAATAATAAGGAACAAGTAGAACTAAAACTAAATTATAAGGAACAAGCAGAACTAAACCTAAAATACTGCTTTATTAAACTGAAAACGCCCTCTTCTAAGCTCTCTAGGGGGCTTTAAAATGAAAATAATTTGGTCCCTGGTAATATCTATTATAATAATTAAAGAAATCGTCTTTATACAGAAGAGGAATAAATGGATCTTTTGGCAAAAATTTCTTATTGGGAGACTCAGCATACCCCTGTTTGAACTGGTTAATCTCTCCATTTAAAGATAATGGCAATCTCACGCAAAATGAAAAAATATTTAATTATCGCCATTCTGCAACTAGGATTGTGATAGAAAATGCTTTTGGACTTTTAAAAGGAAGGTTTAGAAGATTAAAGTATTTTGAAAACAATGATCTTAAATTTGTAGTGCAGTGCATAGTGGCTGCTGCTGTACTGCACAACATTTGTTTGGATAATAAAGATGATGTAGAGTTTGATATTGACGATAATAATGATGAGGACAACGAAAATATAAATACTGTGGTAGTTAGTGGTATAAATGAAAAATTTTCCAAACGAGATGAAATTTTTAGACAAATGTTTATTTAAATAATATACATATATTATATGTATCTATAAATATATTAATATTATACAATAATATGCAGTTTTATTAAAGAACAAAAACGCAAACATTGTATGTGTACAACTAAAATATGTGGTTTCCAACCTAATACAAATTAACACAAAAAGTTTGAATTCATTCTATCTGTTTCTTTCTTTTAAATATGTTGTAAGTCTTCTAATAATTTAAGTTTTTCTTTCCAATTCAACTTTTTCTTTTATAAATCTAGTCTTTCTTCTTTATATTTAGCTCTTCTCAACATACAGTTTTCTAGTAACTTCTTTTTCTTTTATGCTTCCAGTTTGTTTTCCAAAAAATTTTTTTAATTTTTATTAGTTCCATTGACGCATTTTTTCTTTTGGTGCACAAGATGAACCATTAGAGCAAGAAGATGTTCTGATCCAATAGGATCACCAATGACATTTGATGATTGAAATAGAGAATCTTGTGGTTCGAGGTTGTCAATGTCTAATGAGTGTGGGCTAGCATTTGATGGTGAATCACCCAATATATCATCCAATCGACTATAGAAAGAAAATTTGACAGGTCCCCTTCCCGTTCTAGATTGTATATCTTTAGTATTTTTGTAGGTACGAACCAGATTTTGCCATTTCTTTTTGCAGGTAATTTCAGAAACCTAAAAATAAAAATGATCTGATATGACATAAATATTTCTTCAGATATTCATCAATTACTAAAGAAAGTAAAAATATTAAAACTAATTGCATTGCAATTCTATTATGTAAGTATAAAATTTTATTTACTTCAATATTTTGACTATTAAGTTCTTCGCTAATAACTGACCAGAATGTTTTTCTTTTGTGAACATGATGCATGTCATCATATCGACTTTCTACAGCTCCTATTAAAGCTGAAGTTTCATGTACTGACCAGGTGTTTCTTTTTTCTTTTATTTTAGCCTCTTCAGATTGCACAGAATTTTCATCATAATTTTCTATTTCGCTTATATCTTGTTCTAGGTATTCATGGCTAATGTCGACAATATTTATAGTTTGTTAACACTTTCATTCCTTGACTTTTAAAATACACTTCATTATTTTCTTTAAATGATATTAAATTATTTGGTACCCACATTCTGCAGTTTTGCTCTAAAATATATTCAGAGAATAGTATTTTATATATTTTATTTATTTTAAAATACTTACCAGTGTCTTCCACATAGAAATCACCATTAGCATTCGTGATCCATCCCTCTGCTACTCTTAATAGACGATACGACATAACTATTATAAATATATTAATAAATTTTATATAACCTTACTTCAATGCATGTAGAGCTGAACATCAAAAAATGCTAGTGAGTCTATTGCACTCACTAAAGCACATGGTCTTAAACGTGTGCAGATTATGGTGAGCCACTCAGTTTAATCTCACTTACTCATGTCAAAAGGAACGCGCATCAAAGTGAGTTATGACGTCATTGATGAGAATTATCTGAGTTTGTGTGTAAATGGAAAGCAACTATTGTCAACTTTTCGCATGTACTTCATCTTTAAATATTTAAATTTATCCCTACATTGTATTGGTGTATGTGCGTGTCCTTCTAATTGCATTTCCTTTGCTATAATTTTGTATACACTTTCATTTTTAATTGAATTACTTTTGAATTCATTAACATGCTTTTGTATAGGTTTATTAGACAGAGAATTGCATTTTTGTCCATGTCCTTTCTATTTTTCCATTATTATTAATGGAATTTATTTGTTGTTCAATAGTGTTACATACATGATATCCATAAATCTCCCGTAATTCAGGTGTATATTCTATCTGCATTATTTCACCATCTACAAATAGAATTGTATTAAAAAGAATACAGAAAATAACGTATTAACAAAATACTTCGAACAAGTATCTAGCATTTACTTACCCGTATTGTTTTGTAGATAAACTTTATTATTCTCGTCTACGAAATTGCTTCCTTCTAACTGTAACAGTGAATGTGTACAAGCACTTACACTTTTTAAATCCATGTTTAATATTTACTTGCACAAATTACGACACTTAAAACCTTATTTTAACTAAGATATCGAAGATAGCCTACAGAAAACGTATAACCCATAACCTCAATTACATACATGACATATTACTTGACAGAAACAAAAAATGCGCCAAAGACACACCAAAGACGACCAAGTTTAAACTTGGTTACAGAAAGGTGCACTCTGGAACAAATATCCGGAATATTCGAACGCTGACGGTGTGCAACTTTAAGTATACAGTTTTTATTTTCGAACGCGAACGATGCACTCTCACACCATCACTCTTCAATTTCGAACACACCCTAGATGTATCGGATATAACCTCCACTTCGATTTCATCAATAATATTTTGTTCTATTTCTAATATAACTCCCTTCTCATGCATTTTTAAGTATTGTATTAGGAAATCGTGAGCGATAATAGCGCCATCGCTGTCTTTAAATATAATGTCAGTAGTATTTTTTATGTCCAATTGCTTTTTTACTACAACATTCAAATATTTTTACGTTAATGCTAGTTTTGCATCTACGTAATAATTAAATTAATTGCACTAAAAATTAATAAATTTGAAAATCAGTGCACTCTGCCTTTGATGACGATATATATTCGCAGAAAAAAATATGAGGTAAAAATTTAATATTCTAAATTTCAAATTCATCAATTTTAAAATTGTATGTACTTAAAACGGTTTAGAAAAGTGAATGTGCCAAGCACCATCTTATAAATCACAAAATGTAGAATTGTTTTGTAGCATTTTATAGAACTAATACAAATTCATGACGATATAGCTAGTCAGCAATACAAAATGTATATGATTTATAAATGGTGTGGTATATTTATTATGTCCAATCTATTTATAGGGTAAACTTAAAAATGGCCATGTAGCTGCAGTTTCTATAATTTTTTAGTAATCAGATGTAGAATGACCCTAGGAGCACGGTAGTATTGTGGCGGAAAACATGTATTCTACACTTTTTTAAGATGCGATTTTAAGGTTATGTCAGGCAACTTTTTTTTCCGATAAAATAACCTACTAAAGGGTGGTTCTCATGCATCCGATTTCCGATTATCCGTATTGGTACGAATTCGTTCGCTATTGCGTGTTGCGTGGCTACTCTTCAAATTTACCCATATTTATCTATGTACCTTGTTGAAGAGCATCGTTTATATTTGGTTCAAAATAGCACCATACAAAATGTCCCTTATGCCGTATTCTTATGTATAAAGGTTCGTCCGACATTTTCTGCTCTAATATATTACACCTAACTTAATAACAGGAACTATATTGACATGTATATATAAAAAAAAAGTACTTACCAAATTGTTCGCAGTCCCTAGCCCCACACAAACAAATTTACAACAAATTTAATTAGAATTACAACCACAAATCTAAATCGATCAAGCGATCAAACGAAGTAAAACCGACGTAGTCGTGTGCAGAGATATAGGTATGTCCTGTGATCGTGCTTCAACAAGTCGAAAGTCACGTGGTGACTAATGCACCAATCGGCGCGTAAAATGCATACCATATATGTAATACTACCACAGTAGGGGAGATCGGGGTAAGATGACGATAGTAAGGAAAAACATTAAATTCGAACTGAAAGAAATTTATTGTAAACGTAATATTACATATGTGAATAGAATATTATATTATCTTCGAAATCATCTATATTTTAATTTAAAAAGCAGAAAGGTTTTCGAAAAAAAAAATAAAACTTGACTCTCTGCAATTTAGTCATCTTACCCCAACCGCTGGGTAAGATGACTAACATATTGGGGTAAGATGACTACTCACATAAATCACACACAAACTGACCACGACCTTCATAACTGCTGCAGTTTTCATGCCACCATGTTAGACAATCTGAACACTGAATCCAGTCCTCCGTGAGAGGTTCCTGATACAGTTCGTTGCATGCTGGACAAAGAATATGATTCTCTTTCTTACCTGGATATGTCTGAACAGTTTTTCGTTGTTTTTTTTTTCAACCTTAATATCTTTTGTTCTTCTTTTTCGTGAGCCTTGCGTTGTTTCTCTTCTAACTCTCTTTTAACAGGACTGCTGGTGATTATCGACGACGTAATTTTCTTACGTTTGTCGGATTGTGTAGATCGTCCACTTGTAGGTAATGGTCTAATATCTAAAAAGGTGACATCATTACCGGACTGATGTGAGCAACTAGGACCTGCTTGTAAATCAGCGCCAAAGATATTCCGTTTTGCATTAGGATGTAGTAGTATTCTCACATCATTTTGTTTATTCGTAGAAGGCTTAGGATTTCTTGTCGCAATTTTAACCAAAGGCACGTCATCGTCTGAGGAATATTCAAGTTTATTGCTGTCATTTTTGTCATTTGCTGCAGTTTGATCGATTGTGTTTTCATCTATTTATTCGTTTTCATAAATTCGTTCACTTGTAATAGCAGGGGCATAATCACTGTCCTCAAAAATTAAGGGATTGTACGGTTCTATTCCGCAGGCTTTAAATCCCTTTACAGCGTTACTGACAGTCGCAGCTTTACCGTAGCTTTTCCAAACAATGGGCCCAAATTCTTGTCTGAAATAGCACAGCCAGGATGGTTTACTAAATAAGAATCACACATCTGATTATAATAAGTTTTCATGGGACCAAAACAAGAAACATCGAGGGGCTGTAGTCGATGAGTCGTATGGGGTGGGAACCCAACCATAACTATACCGTTGGCTCTGCAAAATTCTACGGCGTCTAGTGTTATATGTGAACTATGATTATCTACTAGTAATAATACTGGAGATTCTACTGAGGTTTGGCATGTTGAGTAAAGTGTTGTAGGTATTTTACAAAACTTTCGGCGGTCATCCATCCGGTGGGTTGTGCAATACCATAAGAACCAGGAGGGCATCCATGGAGGAGTTCCGGTTTCATTCTTTGACGAGCGAAAATGAAACATGGAGGAACATAAGAGCCAACTGCATTTATTGCACAAACAACTGTGGTGTTTCGTCCTCTTTCAGCTGATACAATTTTTGCGACCCTTCGATTTCCCGTAGGCGATAATACTTTCGGCAACTTTGTGGGAACAGTCGATAGGCCAGATTCATCAGCATTATATATGCGATCTGCAGTGAAGTTGTATTGTAATCGAACATTTTTCAGAATTTCGAAAACTTAGCAACGGCCACTTTGTTAAAGCCCATTAACCGACCTATTGATGTTGCCTCTGGAGATCTAAGACTAAGATATTGCTGCAGTGAAAGATTGTAACCAATCAGTCCCAGCCATCTTAGTTCTTCGGTTGAACCTATGTTCAATGTTTTTTAGCTCGGCATTATTCGTAGGCAAGTTTTCTGACTTGAATTGCAGGAGGCCAGACCACGATCATTAAATTCTGTTATATAGTTCACAAACTCTTTAGTCTGATTCGCGTCGAAGGTGGTACGAACCTTCCTGCATGCACGGGCAACCTGATGTTCTGATTTGTTTTTTTTTATATATCGTCTGAGCTTCGGTTCTGGGATTCCATATGCCAACGCTGCAGAATTACAGCTGTGGTCACCTTCTTCGACATCATGCATTGCTGACATTAACGCTATTTCGGACCACTGCCTACGTTTCGTCTTACGCTGATATTTTCTCGGCATTCTGCACAATCTAAACTAAAAAAATATTGTCTTACTGTTTAAGACTGTAGGTACCTACACTCAAATAAATCGTAGGTAGGTACCTACAGGTAAATTCTAAATTTTACATAAGGAGTAAGATGACACTTCGTCATCTTAACCCCGCCATCTTGCCCCAAGATGCACGAAATTGTTTAATGGAGGTTACGTGTAATTTCGAATGACTTTAGAATCAAACTATTATGGTAAATCATTGTCTTGCTACACAAATTCATACAATAAAATGAAATAATTAATTACCTGATAATAATACAAAAAACAGTTAACACGTGCACCATAAAATTATACTGTAATGTTGCGAAACAAATTTTATAGCTGGGCGACGCACCTGTTTTTTAAAATGTGACACTGCTAACGAATTTTAGTTTTAGATATAATGCACAAGGTGGTGCTATTATCCAATTTCGTTCAATTTCTTTAATATTAAATTAAGCATTCCCCTCTTACCCGTTCGTCATCTCGAGCTACCCCGAGCTCCCCTACATATACTATTATAGCAGTAGTTTCACTCGACGGTAAAACTTTGCCATAAATGAGCCTCGCGCAGGTTACTACGCAGTTTATATTCTGGTATATATAATTGCTCCGTTATTATGCCATCTTTATTTCCGCAGTTCATACACGCGTCCAACACATGCTTTTGTAGTTGCCCAGTAACCTGCGCGAGGAATTTCGTATACCACAAACATCAATAGTTGCTTTCCATTTGCATTAAATTCTCAGTTGCTCACCTCATTTCGACGTACCTCAGTTATGTTTACGTTCCATTTGCTCGTAACTGAGAAAAAATAACTGAGGAACTTACCTCCCCCCTTACCGACGCTGAGGGATTTAAAGAGGGCCCTCAGTAATAAGGTTGTTTACCTCAACAGAAATTAGAGGTTATGTTTATGTCAAATGAATAAAACAAGTCCAAACACCAACAACTTAAGGTATATAAATTATACTGGTATCTTGTATTTGTTAAACGTGGTGTTCCTTTTAGATTGAATATTTAAAAAGTATACTGTGATACTACTATATTGCGGGTAGAAAAGGAAATCGTTTGCCATGAAAAAGGGATGAAAGATATACCCATCTCAGTAGCAAAAGGATTGCAATACGCATGCGCTCGATGAGCAACTGAAAGTAGTTGATGTCATAGGTAACTAAAAAAAATATAATGTCAAACGTAGTCAAACGCAAAGCGACCGTTTTCTAATGGGTCGGAGTATGCGCAGAATTGTCGATCTACAACTCTCTCTTTCTCGGCGCACAATTTACATTGGGTTATTTCGAATATGCGCATGTACAATTACAATAGATTCTGTGTGAAATGAACTTTTTAATAAATTTCTCAATTCTCTATATAGGGATTTTGTTATTTAAATATGTTGAAGAATGTTATTATACCAGTTAAGGAAAATGAGTAAGATAAACAGACTACACACGAATACGTAGATTATATTTGGGTATAAGAATTATAGTAGGATGTAATCTATTATTTTCCGCTATTAGTCAGTTAATTACGCGGTAAAATTTTTAAAGCGGCGTACATATCTAACGGTAATATTTTCTAACTCTACCCGTACAATTCTAGTACTGTTCTTATAAAAAAATAGTTATTTGTATCACTAGGCTAGAAACTACAGTTTTGCGAGTATGAGTAGATTACGGTTTGTAGCCACACCACAAGTACGAATACTCGCAAAGAGTTTTCTGGCCGTGTGATACACAATGTTTTTGGCCGACAAATCTTGATTTGAATTGAAAATAGAAAGAAATTGTGACACTAAGGAGTTGACAGTACAGGTTGCACACATGCCACATACCTTAGTATTTTGACGTTTCCGAGAATAAATCTTTTTCTGTAATTTTCCTTCTAGTTTTTATCTATTTATCAATAATAAGTGCAATGAAGACACCAGTTCATCTTAACGTGGTTGAACATAACTTAATGACAATTTATTACACATCTGTCATGTGAATCTAGTGTAGCCACCTTTAGTGACATTTTTGCCTGCCTAGGCAGGAAAACAATAGTTTTGCTGCCGCTTTTAAGTACTGCAAAATGAGTGTTCTGGACGGAGGCGCAAAAACTATAATTGCAACCAGGCAACACACTACATATACTTGATTCAAGAAGGTATGTATTTATCCAAAGTAGTTTATTCATTGTTACAAGTAAGATTTCAAGAAAGTAATTTACTATCGCTAGAAAACTGATTACTTCTTTGTAGTAATATATTAGTTTCAAAGAAATATTTACTTAACTCAATAAATATTTCAAATAAATATATTAGTTTGGCATTAGAAAGCACTTTTCTGTGTTTATCTTTAATATTTGAAGCGTTATATGACTTTCTTCCCATTTAAACTGTTTCTTATCACCTAAGATACTGTATAAGGTTTAGCTATACTCGCAAAGTTTCAATAAAACGCCTGTAATAATTATACATTCCAAATTTTTGGACATCTTTTTGCTTCGACGGACAGGAAAATCGCTAATCGCCCTAACTTATCCGGATTGAGTAATATCCCCCTCTGTGAAGCTTCAAAGCCCAGGATCTTAGCGACCCGTTAATCCAAAACGCATTTGGATAGTTTTTAAGTCAACCCGGCGCTACGAATACGAATCAAACACCTTTTGTAAATTTTTTAAATGTTCATCAAAGCTTTTACTCATGACAATGTCGTCTAGATAGATAACAATTCTTCCACTTAAGATCCGGCAAATACAGTGTCTGTAAGTCTCTTGAAATGTGCTCGGAGCGCCGCAAAGTCCAAAGCTCATTCTATTGAACTCATAAACACCATCATTTACTATAAATGCTGTTTTTCGTTCTTTTTACAGTCGACTACTTTAATTTATCAAGTCCGCACCCCAACTTGCACCGCCAAACGGTATTTATTACGAGCGATCATATGCTCTTTGACCTGAACTAATGCTTAAATAGATCCTCTAGGAAGGGTTGTGGGAAGAACCGTTTTTAGTTATTAAATAGTAAATATAATTTATCCGTGCATCTAAGATCGTACCTCTCCCACTTTTTTATTTTGTCCAATAACTGTTCGGTACCACCAAATTTCTTTTTAAACTGTTGCTAATCCGGCACCCATTTCATGTCCCCGAAACACAATGTGCTAACAAGCGTCCTTATTCGAAAATATTTTGACACGCGTCTTTGTATTATCGGACTTTTATTTGGTTTAATCTATAGGAATTCATAAATTCGCGGAAACTTAATACTGACTTTGAGTTACTTGTAGAAATGTAATTTTGTCTAACTGAAAATCCAAAATTAGGCGTTGGGTTTTAATAAAATTATAGCTTAAAATTACCGGAACGGGTAGCATTCTATAAACTATTAATTCAACTCAAAATATTCTTTGCTATTTCTATCTTAGCTATTGTTTTACCTAAGGTAACTTAGGTAACTTACTGTATTTTCCTACTGTGGTTAATGTTACAGGGATTTGTAATTTAGAAATTTTTTTATATAATTTCTATCTATTAAATTTAGACATGATCCTGTATCTAATACAATTTCTAAGGATTTGTTATTAACTATACCTGTTACCTTAAAATACTTTGTTAAACCAATCAAAGGAACAATAAAAGAAACACACAAAACGTCGTTACATGCATATAGTAAAAGTGTTCGAAAAACTTTGGAAAAAATGGAGGCAGCTGAATAATCGTATAGATATATAAACATTATATATATTAAATTAGATTATATTTAAAATAAAACTATAAATATTGTAATATAAAGGGTTTTCCAATAAGAGGTTTCATTTTGATATTAAAATAAACGAGTATATTTTAAGAGAAATCAATAAATAATTATTTCGTTGTAAAGAGAAAGGTATGCCATTAAAGATGGAAACGATGTCAGCCAAATGGCCGCCACGGCTACGGTTGCAGCACCATATCCTTTCATGAATTTTCCATGACCATTCGCACATTTGCGGCTATGTCCTCGATAACTTCACGAATTCCTCTTAGTCTTGAATCCATTGTGAAGCATTGCATAAACCTTATCTTTCACATGCCCCAAAGAAAAAAGTCTAAAGGTGTTAAGTTCACAAGATCTCGGGGCAATTGTGATCACCTCTTCGTGAAATAACACGGCCAGGAAACTTTTCTTGCAAAATTGCGATTGTTTCGTTGCTGTGTGGCACGTAGCGCCGTCTTGTTGAAAATAAACGTCGTCCACATCAATATCTTCCCAATTCCGGCCATAAAAATCATTAATCATAGCATCGATAGCGCAATCCATTCACCCAACAGTTGCACCAGCCTCATTTTCGAAAAGTAAGGTCCAATCACACCGCCAGCCCAAAAACCGCACCAAACAGTGACACGTGAGATGGAGAGGCTTCTCAACAAGCATCCTTGGATTTTCCGAGCCCCAAATGCGGCAATTCTGCTTATTCACGTAGCCTCGGAGATGAAAATGGGCCTCATCACTGAAGATGATTTTTCGATGAAAATCCGGATCTTTTGATGCATTTCAATGACCTAATCAGCGAAGATACGACGTTGCTGGTGATCGACCGGCTTGAGTTCTGTGTTAACTGAACTTTAAAAGCCTTAAAACTAAGTCTTTATGCAAAATACGTGTAATGTCGTTTGTGGAATGCCTAAATCCAAAGATCGACAAACCTGGGTTTTCGTCAACACTAGGCCTACCAGCTGCATATTCTCAATTGTTCTTGATCGACGCACACGGTTTCGATTCTCAATCACTAATTGTCCCAACGCTCAATTTTTAACCATATCACTATTGCTGGCCAGTAGGTGCTTCACGAGACCCAAAAGTGCTATAGTTTTGCTAACTGTGACTGCAAAATTTTCACCATTCTGTAGTGATTTTACAATTTCAATGCGTTGTGAAGCGTTGTATCGTTCCATTTTTGTAATTGCGTAGTTTACTTGTCAAATGTCAAAAGAAGACAGCTTCAGAAGTGACAGCTGCCCAGATAGCGGCTATTTAAAATGAAACCTCTTATTGTAAAACCCTTTATATAATAATCTATAATTTATAAGTTAAATTTACTATATTTTCTTTTTAGTTAACTTTTATATAAATTGAAGAATAATTTTAGTAATATATATACATTTCTGTATATTTTTAGTTATAATAAATTATACTGAATTTCAAGGTGCTATTTTAAAATTTAAATTATTTAAATTTAAATTCCTCTACACCGAAGGTAAAAGAGGCATGTGATATTATATATATGTTAAAATAAACTAATTATACATAAAACTCTAAGTTTTAATTAATAACTTTGTAAATTACATATTGTAAATTTAATTTATGTATCATAATGGTGGTCAACAAGGAAAATGAGCAGTATTCAACATGCTGAATAAAGAGGCATTTGGACAATGAGTAATTTAGAAAGCTGTTTCGTCTCCAAGGGAGTTTTATTTGCTGGTGACTTAGGTGGATAGGTCCTCTTAAAACAGGCATTGCGAAGTGCTGACATAAGTCCAACCTTAACTTGTTGAATAGTGAATTGTTAAATGATAGATTTTAGATGTTGGTGGCGTTACATGTTACAATCTCTATATATATGTTGCCTCCAGCATCTCGTTGTATGTCAGAGATCGCTTTGAATATGCCAGCAATTTTAATCGCACCGCGGTTATAAAATTTCCTGCCAAATTTTAAGGAAACTTAAACCGAAAAAAAGATTGAAGATAGCTGAGTTAGCAATCAACGGTAACTTGAATATGGTTGCATATCAATTAAACCAGCATTGTTTTGATGTTCGGGGTTTTTCAGAAGTATATGTGTCGGTGTGATCGGATGTATAGGCTACAACTCAAATAGTGTAGTGCATTATATGTGTTGACAGTTTGTAGCAGAGTATGTAGTTTTGAAGCTTTAACTGTTAGAGTGTTTATTGCAATGATAGAGTTGTTTTATTCAAAGAAATGTTTATAAAAATAACGAATATGCATAAACAACAACAACTAAGATAGCGCAGTGGCACTGTAACCCAGCGCGTACTCCCAGACTGCGTTGCATCTCTCGTAGACCCGCTACAGGCGGGGGCTCTCGCGTAATTCCTGAGTTGTTCGCTCTGAACGGTCGACAGTGACGCAACACCCAAAAAATAATAAATCCTAACCACGGTTTCCAGACAGGAACTTCGCTCTCGAAGTTTCTGGTGGTCAGTTTCTGTTAACATATCATACTTTTATTCGTTCGTACATCTTCAGAGAGTGTCAACGTAGTTCATTTTAGCCCTTTTCCGTTGCATCTGAAAGATAAAATGCACAAACATGTGTGGAGTAACATCCGTGGTGACGAAGCATACAAACTGTAATTTTTCCGTTTGTTTGCATACAAACGGGTATGCGTCTCAACTTGAAACCTCCCCAAGCTTGGGCTGCTTGTCACTTACTTGTAACCCAATTCGGCTGTCCTCGGCTTCTAAAAGTCGATAACTCCTCCATCTCGAATGCTTACTGACCAATCGCTAGGCAGATCGCAATTGCTTCTTGCAACTTTGTGATGCATTTCCCCGACGTCAAATTCAACGACCTTCCAAGCCAATCGGATCTCTTTTAGTCATAAATTTAATTTGCTACTTTATGCTGGTTGAATCACATGCATCAGTCAATATCCCATTATACGGCCGTTTGACGTTTCCTTATTCAAATTTCTCAAGCGCTTTCATACTTAGCACGGTATATAATAAGTCGATATTTCGATAAATTCTGGACCGCCGTTTGTATCAGAGGAGATGATGCATCAATACTCAAACATCGCTGAAGAGGTTTAATACCAATTGTCTTTGACATTCGTGTTATACCACTGATCTCACAAGTTCTTTGTTCATTTGACAACATAGCCTCATGTGAATAAATTCACGATCTCTCAAACCTTTCTACTGCCATTTCCCCGTGACATCAGTGTAACAAATGGATTTCACACCCCAATATCTAAAAACGTGTAGTTCTACAGTTTTGAAATTTCGTCCCACATACAATTCGTTGGTTACCAAAAAGAGAAGAGTGTTAAAGGTTCGTTTAATTAATGAAACGAAAGAACAGTAATCCGAACAACGTTTTCAGAAATCGTTAATGCACACGTAAATTCAAGCAATAATGTATTATTATACATAAAGTATGTCCAAGAAACGGAAACTTGACACAATGCAATTAAATTGTCGACACATTCACTAACCATTACTTCTGCTTATCCACTACACATTTGCTGCTAATAGCGACACCTGCTTGCCTGAGAAACTCCGCAGTGACTTATGATGTATGCACAAAAATTGTTTCTGGATTCTTAAACCAGTACATTGGCTTCTACTCTATCTTCTAAAAAAGTTAATATTTTTACCCATACACACAGTTGTTGAACTACTTACTTGCACAAGAGTCCAACACCAGCTGATATTCAATTAAAATATTATGTCTGAGTTAGATGATTTTAAATAAAACAAATATAAATATTCTGAAATATCTTATGCATAATAATTTTATAAATAGCATTCAGATTTAAGAAAATTGTTCTATTCGAAAAATTTACAATGGCTCCTCAGTTTCTGGATGTCCTTTAATCAGTAGCGGCTGGCAGGGAGCAACTGAGCAGCCCTCACCGGAAAAATCTTTAAAATGTATGTAAATAGGACATAGGTTTCTTTTTCACAAGCCCTCGCTTTGGTAGCAATATTATTAGTTACGCCCCACGTTGGGTCGCAATATCTCTATAGGCTTAGTTCAATGTCGTTTAGTGTGACTTTTCTTTTTCCTGAATTCTGTAATTATAGTAAGTAGTCTTAACTATATGAACATCACCGTATTAACCTCGTGAGCATTTTTCTACCGTAAAGACTGTATTAGCTCAATGTCATATTTTTCACTCCTTCGGTGTTATGTGAATATACTTATTTTGGTTATAAACATAGAATTATCCACTCTTGTAGAAGTTTCCCAGAATTTTTATTTCTTGAGATTACATGACTCCTAATCTTAACTGAATGCTATTTATGCATTGTCAATTGCATGTTACTGAAGTAGAGAAGGGGGACATAACTAATCAAATGGTTTAACATAGCTTTAGAAAATCCATCCAGGCGTATCTCTGTTTGTAATATATATCCTTTCAGCTAACTCATGAGTGTGTGTTCAGAAAAGGGACAATAAAATTCTCTATGCTCGTCCTATAGAGATGTTTTACATTATGATATATCTTCAATTAGGCAGGTGCATGCACCTGATTTATATTTCATCATCAAATTCCCGTGAAATGTAATTGTTAAGTCGCATAATCTTATTGATTCGTGGCCTCTATTATCAACTTTTCGTATGCGTCGGATTTCTTAAATATTTTAATTATATGCGCTGCCAATTTAACCTTGTTGTTGTTATATACACATCTTTTCACCTGTAATATTCGTTTTATCGTTACGAGTTTTGTGTGGACATACAAACGGCTAACCTAAGGTACATATTTCTGTTCAATAGAAAACTCTGAACCCATGCACGATATTATATGTCTTTCTCGAAAATACGCTTCGAGTAAAAAACTTCGAATTTTAATATCAACCAAAATCAACCGGCTCTAATATTATTTAAAGTAACATTTAAATTATCATGTCGAAACTGCAGACTTTGTGGAGGTGCTTTAAAGTGAGTTTATTTTGCTGGCCAGTTTACTTCTGGGACTTAAAAACACTGGACAACCTCCGGTATAAATCGAAAAATTTAGTCGAAGCACAAAACACAGAAAGTTCAAAAGAAATTTATTGAAAACAAACTTATCATAGTGACTGTCACTTCATGCGGTTGAAGCTAGATACAACGATATTTATTTACTGCGTCCTTGCGTATAGAACTTCAGAATTGAATAAAATTTCAAGTTTTCAACATTTTCAAAAACTACTGAATTAACCAACGAGATTGTAGGCTATGGCGATACTTCCCAACAAAAAAGTCAACGCGTTTTAAGAATAGCACTCAACGTACTGGAACTATTAACTTGCTAATATGTCCAGTATTTGTCTTCAAATTAGAGAAGATTCTCGACTCCACACCTCCTCCTTTCTTTTGTGTGCTTTTGCTGCAATCTTTACGAGTTCCGGCAGAATTTAAATATCAGTCAACCTTTCATAATCTACAGAGTGGAGGTTAAAGTGCTCTAAATTCCCGACAACTTCGGGTTGTTTTTAAATTTTAGCGAAGCAGATTTTTGAGAGAAACTAGAAGAACACCAACACGTAGAAATGTAATTTGATCAGAAGCTGTCAGCGTCCTCACCACAGCTTTCATTGAACCAACAGCAAATCAAATGAACTAAAATCAATGTTACCAACTCGAAGGCGAATTGCAGTTTTCATACGTGTACCGTTTTACGATGATGTTGAGAATAATCCTGGTTTGTGTCAGTTCTTGTATTTGCTGCCGAAGTAATTAGCGTTTGATATTTCTTCATTAATTTTTGATTTTATAGCGTTTGGCTTTCGCACAGGAGTCCTTGAACGACTCTTAACAACCACCTCTTTTTTAATGTGTGTCGTTGAACATTGACGCTTTCTTCCCAATCTAACAAGATGTGTTAGGATGGATGAGGTGTAAGATTTTCAAGGCAGTTTTTTATTTTTACTAAAAAAAAAGGTTTTACACCTTATTAAGCGAATGTTTTACAGAGATGCAGTATTTAATCTAACCGTATAGTAAGATGATTCGTAAATGCATTCCAAACGTTGACACTTTACAATCTGTTGATATTATTTTTAAACAGCCTAATCCTTCAAAACATCTTGTTTTGAATATGTCAACATGTTCGACTGATCAATCTTTTAATAAGTTTAAAGTAATCGGATCAAGCCAATATGAAGGAGTATTGTATTATTATTTAAATAAGAGTCAGGTTACAAGATTCATTTTATAAAACAATTAAAGTACATTTACCTATACTGATTACTTCATTGAGCATATCAACTACAGATGATTGCAACTTAACCTAAATTTAATCTATTAAAGTATTGAAAGAACCATTGCTCCAGAGTCTACTTTGCATACCACATAGACTCAGACATTCCCGATTGATGCTGGGCACTTGTTTCCTCGGCATGACTTCCACATCTGCCCACAATTGTTGCCACTTTTTTGTCTCCATCGTGCCTAATTTTCACTCGGTCTACGCATCGTATTTGCTTCCTACCATATTTATGAACCTTCATCTTCTGTATGGGGATCCTTTATATTTTGGTCTGTTCGAAGGATTGTGTCAATGCTTTCAGATATTCTTATATCATCGTCAAGACTTGTTTCATCATTTTCCATTTCAGGCGTGTATCGTTAATTATTGCTCGTAACGTCACAGGGATAATGGTAATTAATACTCTCTTCAGTTCCTTTAATTCACACCTGAAGCTGATCTCCGCTTCAATACTGTATGAAGGCATCAACACTTTCAGCCGGTTCTTTTTCCTGGTAAATAATTTAAACCGTTCGAAAGGAACATTGGATTTCGGTTTAAAGTGTTCTTCAAATATTTTGAGCAAATCTCCCAATGTGAGCTCAGTCGTTTCAACTAATTTAAATGATTCATAAATTCTAAATGCTTCTTCGCCTATGTATTCCAAACACAATGCACACTTTTTCTTCTTTTTTGCTAATTTCGTGTGCCGTTATATAGTTAAGAAAACGTTTTCTTTTCAAAATTCGGGTTTTTAGACATTCTTTGGATAATGGTGAAATATCAATCTTAACCCCCGTAAACACACATGGGTCTGTGGTGTCCGGCCGTTTTTAGAAATTGATAGATCTCAACGGTTATTCACTTGACCTTCAGTTTATGGTGAGTCACCAAGCAGTTAACATCGCTAGCGGACACGACAGACTCATGTGTGTCTAGAGAAGTATAAAAGTATGAAATTTTTTTTTGAAGTGTATTATTTCGAACTCCAAAAATAAGTAAGTAGGGGAAGGTGGGGCAAGATGGGAACATTAAGCTTCAGAACACTGCATCAGGATTGCAAATTGATATACAAGGTTCTAAGTACGCTTGTTGTAATCTTTAAACATTTATCTGCTGATGGATGAATTTACAATTTGGAGGGTACTCTTGATGTGTGAGAAAATTTTGAAAATAAATGTGTAAATACACTATCTTACCCCACCATGGGGGCAAGATGGAGTTCCAGTTAAGAATGGGTCGTACCATAAATCTAGGTCATAGGTAAAAAAAATAGATTCTTAAAATATTCTTAAAAACATGCAGGAACAAAGCTTAAACTCTTTAGAGCGGAACTACTTAAAATAAAAAAAATACAATAACGATAAAGAATATTAAACTTAATTTCACAATCGAGACAATAGAAGACGAACGCATAACGTTATTCGCACAGCTTCCATATTACCCAATCTCGCCATCCATGGCATTGTATCAATTCCCTACATACTAACATTGAGCGCATCTTCCTCAACAGAAGAACTGATTTTTCTTGACGTTTTCTAAAAATCATTCTCTTTGCTTTCTTACAAAATTGGCTCTTGATTCTTCTGTTTTCTTCTTTGTCATTTTTTTTTCCTTTAACTCTCTCTCAGCACTTCTAGTTGCCTAGGATTCTCCAGACTTCTATTTCTTGTAGCAGATTTTTATACGTAGTGCTGTAAGGATTGTTGTCTTTCCCTTGTTACGCTTTGATTGAACCTGTACTTTATTCCTAACATGAGAAATATGCATTATGTCTTCGAGAAAGCATAATGGCATATCCAGGCATAATGAACCAGGCTGAAGAGTGAGATAATGATATGTCCATGTTGCCCATACCAATAGCCCCATCTTGCCCTTTGGGATATTTTCTGGTTATGTTATAATAACATATTAAATATTTGAAATAAACAAATAACACACTATAGAAAATACTTGCAATACATGTCCAATTACAGTACAAAGAAGTGTAGTTGTAAATAATTACTTATTCTTCCGACACTGGCCGTTGAACTCACCATCAAAATAATGAAATTCTGGAAATTGCAAATTCACGCACAAACAGCAATAACTTTGTTATTATGACTAGTAAAGTTTCTACATTACAACAAACATAAAACAGCACTTGTCAATATTAGGACTGCTATTATTTGACAGATGCTTACTGCGTTTTTAGATAAGACGATGTCCCCATCATGCCTCGTGGCCCATCTTGCCCCACCCTCCCTACACTTTTTATATACGTGAGGTCGTAAATGGTCCCCCCCCGATAACTTTTGAATGGTAGAGATAGAGCAATTAAACAAAAAACAAGTGAAATTAGAGATAATTTGGTGATCTTTTTGCCTATAGAGATCACGCATATGGCTTTCTGATGTAAAATAGAGGGCGTAGCTATCTTAAAATTTTAACTAGGCAGTATTTCCATTTAGAAGCTCATGGAAGACTATTTTCTATTACTTTTTATGGTCAATGCAAACAGTTTTAACGATTTTTCGCAATTTTTACCAACTTATTCAAGATTAATAATTGGAGTACTTACGTTACTTTTTCGATAGACCTCGTATTCGCTTTTTGGATATCTGTACAGAAACCTGTATTAACAGTAATCTGTAACATAGATACCCATTCACATGACACATACACTTGAAGATAAGACACTTTGCCTAATTTTGCAAAACGTCATATTGTAAAATATGTCATATTTTACAGCATGCGTTCCTAAGTCACATAAAACACAATATTTATACGCGGCTATAGAAAAAGTAACGTAAGTATCCAATTATTAATCTTGGATAAGTTGTAAAAATTTCGAAAATCGTAAAACTGTTTGCATTGCCATAAAAGTCATCGAAATATCTTCCATGAGCTTTCTAAATGAATTCCTTTCCTATTAAAATTTTAAGATCGCTACGCCTCTATTTCACCTCAGAAGCATGTGCGTATCTTATAGGCAAAAAATACAAATTATCTCTAATTTCACTTGGTTTTTGTTTCATTGCTCTATCTCAACGCATTCAAAAGGTTTCGGGGGGGACATTTACGACTACTGTATAATCCGTAGTAACTTGGATGAGAAAGGAATTAGCGATTGGTTTGTAAGATGAGGGTGGAAATGTGGTTGAAATGAGGGTTATGGTGATCTTTTTTATGTTTTAATTAAAGATAAAACGCCCACTTGGAAGTACATGTTTGGTAATCATTAAAATCTTTATGGAAGTAAGTATTGATTTAAAGAAAGACATGTGGCGATTTTCCTCAGGTTGATTTGTAGTTCTTGCAAATTCTTTCTTCAAATCGTCGATTTTTTCTTTTTGGTTAGCTTTTTTGATGTTCACCAGGTATATCGCCTGTATGTGAGGTACTATATATTTCCTTTGACGTTTTGGGTATTGTTTTCGTTTTCCACGACATCAGATGCACATTCTATTATACACACTAAAAAAATATTGGTACAATTGCTGACCGGTTTGTGCATTTGTCACCCTAAAACCGTGCATGAATTTACTGGCGCAAAAACTTCCTAATCTCATGAAATTTTCTGTAGGATTTTCATTTAGCACGGGAAGGCTTCCTTTGTATAATTCCCTCGGCACTGGAAATTCCAGGTGTTTCTGATATACTCGGAATATTCACTGGGAAATTTCAGTTATACTGAAATGTCATTAGAAAAGTACTTTTTTCGGAGTAGGAGAAAGTATGTAGAGCTGTTTTTTTTTGCAAATCTACTAACTGATTTGTGCTTTCGGAAAAAGGTTATTTCTAACACCAGAGTCAGAACAGTCGACAAATATAATTTTTAGATTTCGAGATAGGTTGGATAGATTTTGGTATTTGATGATAAAAAAAATTGATGTAAATTAATATACGAACGTAAAAGTTAAACGCAAGGTATTAGATTAAAAAACAGCATTTTAAGAAACCTGTTTATTTATTGAGTATCTGTTGACAAAAAGCATGAAAAACAACTTCTTGTAAGTGGACCACTAACCGAAAAGAAACCAAACTGAGTACATGTCGATTTGATAGGGAATTGATTGTAATAGAGAATATTGCCGAATTTATAAATTTCATTGAAGATCATTTAAGAATTCAATTAACTACCGCTAATTAAAAGACATTTGAAATGATGCGAATCTCGTTACAAAAGAACACTCTACCTGGTATTAAACATACATGACAGCGCTGTTGTACATACATTTCCGCGTCCGTTGCTTGATGTGGATAGATTTTTGGACATGAGCCGTGTCAAATATGCATGATTTTACCAACGATTCGCGCAGTTCCATAGGGTTCTCTGTAGACTACTATATGTATGTCAGCAACATGTACAAGAATATCCAGCAATCTACGGAATGTTCTGTGCAGTTATGAGCGAGACATGACAAATTAGTGCAAATTCGACACGGTTCCAACCCAAAATGTAATCCACAACTAAAATAAGAATTAGTCATGAGATGATTGATACCAGCGATCTTTTATGGGTACAACGAGATCATTGGAGAGATAGTTGTCTGTTGTAACAAATGTGTTGTAAATTCCAAGTACTATGATGAGCGAGTTAGACCTGGTAAGGGTAATATTCAGGTTTGCTACATATATACTTCAATCAAATGAATGAAAGTGTAGTAAGAAGGCGACGTAGACTCTATTTGTAGGTACTTAGTATACAGCTGTACAAGCTAGTATAATATAGTTTATTTCTGCGCACGTGACCCTTGTCAATTTATCACGCTTAGCCTATGTGCAAGTATAGCAGGAACCAGAAAACTGCCAAACAGTCATGTTAACTCAATGTGAGTAATTCAGAATAAGGTGTAAAAGAAAAGGTCCAAATCTCATAAAACTCTAATAAAAGATGACCGGTTTCGAGCTGATGTTTAGCTCATCTTTAGGTCAGGAGTTAATGTCAGCTTATTTATTATTTGACTAATTCTGAACTGATATTAACTCTGAGCTAAACGTCAGCTCGAAACCGGTCGTCCTGATTTATCAAAGGATTTTGAGGTATTTAGACCTTTTCTTTTACAATTTTACTAAAACTAATAATTAACAAAAGATATAATAAAAGATTTTTTCGTAATAAAAAAGATGTTTATATTCAAGTAAATATAATATAACGTATGCAACATACAAATACGTTAAACAAACTTATGTCATGTTGTTTGATATGCAGTTAATGGTACAAAAATTTATTTCGATCACATTTGATTAGACAACGACGTGCGTGATAAGTTAAAATAGAAGAAATGTAATGTTTTGATGGCATTAATAACATATCTCGTGAACATCAATTTAATTCTAGTTTTCATTGATGAGTGCTAATGCTTTCATAAGAGTAATTACTTTCATCTTTGAACTTGCGAAATATGTACTCTTTGTCCCAGCATCCGGATGGGTTTTCATTATGTAACGCTGTACAAACTCCAATGTGCAGCTAAGTCTTTTCGGATATTCCATGTTTAAAATATAATATAGCGCTAGCACTGCTTTAACGACGCGAGTTTTGAGCCTATTGGACAGTTACTCAGAAGTGTATTTATTGGAACCTCAGAGAAGATGATAGGAATTACGAAGTTAAGATCAAGTTAAAATTTTATATGAATTTATATAGTGTATAAAAATTATTTTAAAATTGTAAAATAGTTTATAATAATTGAAATCTCTAATAAAAGTATTGCTTTAAGTATTGGCCATAGTGTAATATTTAAACGTATATGTACACATGAATATCAATATGGGATTAATTAAATAATAGGTCAAAAAATGTGTGTAAAATAAGCTGTCAAGCGACATTAGCTCTGAATACTGTGATTGCGTATGAATTGAATAAATTATATAAAGATCTGATATTTTTGTCTAATATTTAAATGATGCTTGCAAGGAAAAAAATAAAGGTTTTAATGTACTTAAAAATGTTTTATTTTCTTAAATAAAGAGTCATCAAAAGTTTGTTCGGTATCATATTTTTTTACGCGAAATTGTTAACATGTTAATATGTACATACACGCATGCACGGTAATGGGCGCAAATAATGACGATGCATATTTACTGTTATTTTATAAAGTGTTATAAATAAAAAAAAAATGTTATAAATAAAATGTAAAAATAAATGTAATTCGGTCGCTAAACGTTTCCACAAACTTTTGTTTTCGTTTTTTGTTTTCTATATACTATAATGTAGTACCCATCTATAAAACAAAAATCATGAAAATCGCACTGCAACCAGTATTCTTAAATTTACCCTAAGTAGCCCACATAGCATTTACAAACTCATAACTATTTATCAAGTACTTAAATATATATTACTTACTTCAAATGCAGCAATATAATTGCCAAACCCCACTCTAATAACTCTGAGTGATATTTAAACACCATTATTCCTAAATTGCAATACGGACTACGTAGCACAAACGCATCACCCAGCAAGTCACAAATAAGAATGCGTCGGCGTGCCCGCTTCCATAGAGCGTAATTTACCAGCTCACTTACTTTAAACAAGCTGGCAACTGAAGAACAATAAAATTTTATTTACGGAACGACGCGCTTGTTTTAAAACAGCTTTTTACTTAGGACTAAAAAAACTTAATTATAGCTAATAAATAACACAATATGCTAGTCCTTACAAATTCAATCATTAATAGCAGATAAGCTCGCAATTATGACAGAAACAAGTTTTACCATTATCATCTTACTAATGCTTAATCGGAACTTTATTGAATATACAACTCTTAGTACTGTAATAAAAATTTCATTAGGAGAACCCAGTGCACTTTAAGCAAAGGCCTTATTTAACTCATTTTTCTCAGTGTAAATGTCCACAATTAATGTCATCGTAGTCTGTAGTGGTCATGATTGTACTGTATACGGCAGTTTTTGAAATATTGAATAAGTTCAGTTGGAGGTTTCAAGTTACCGAACGAATCAAAATAATCGATAATAAATCCTTGTTTATGTATGCTACCAGTGCGTACCAGGTCCTGTTTGTACAGTCTAAATTAACAACTGCGCACTCGTTGTGCTTAGGTGATTTTGGTAATGCATCCCTCATGAAAACACCATGAAAATTAGGGAGGTATTTCTCCCCAAATTTCATAATATCGTTATTCGTCAGGGCTTCAAGTGGCAGTCGACTTAGTGGTTTTTTGTTTCTCTAGAAACAAGCCCATACCTTTACGATACGGTCGCAAATATAAGCCATCACCTTTTTTCCTAAAGCATTGCTTCCATTGTTTTATTATGTCTCTGAGCTTCGTCTAAATTCTTTTGGGCAGCTTTTGCTTTATTAGCTGCCTGTGCCATTCCAGCAGCAGCACCAGCTAAACCACCCAATGCAGCACTAATCCTGCGAATAACGGAATAAGAAACGGCAGAAAGCCTTCTGTTTTTGGTATAGGTATTATTCGAGGTTATACGTATACCTTCTTTTTCCACCTGCATTTTTAACTGCAACCTTAGCTGCATCTAAAGATAACTGAGCACCTTTTTTCAAATCACTAATCTTACGATGTTTAAGAGCATTCTTGGCTCTACGAAAAATATACTTTTTGAATGGTATCCGCTTCATTCCCATTCCAACTTTCTTTTAGCTTTCATCGTGTTTGTTACAGTCCACGCAGCCGCTTTACTGGCGTCCTTTGACTTAACTCGGCTCCACGCTCGTTCTTGTAGGATACGATCAGCTTCGTGTCGATGTTTTAAATCTTGACTTTGGGAGTACGCAATATCGTGTTCCTTACACGCTTTATCAAGGGGATTTACCCCAGGATCACCACGACGTAATCGTTCTTGTAGTTTTGTGCCCAGGTCCACAGTATTGGTAGTCAGGCAAATGTAGTTCCACTGGTAACTTATTCATTACAGTGTTAACAAAACCACTACCTTCTTTCATCACTAACATCGGGAAAATGCTATAAAAACTTAAAGCGTTCCACTTATATATTAGTAAAACTTCAGAATGCGTGTCATCAAGCAGCGCAATACGATACCTATTAGAAATTTGGACTGCGTTACGATAGGTGACTGTATGCGTAGGCATGGATTGTTACTACCTAACAGTGTGCGTTGTATTATTTGCGGACCTTCTAACTGTGGTAAAACGAACGTAATGATTAGTCTTTTAATGTCTTTTTAAAAATGTCTACGTTTACTCAAAACCGTTGTATCAACCAAAATATCAATTCTTGTTGGGTTATATACACAGTAAAGTAAAATTCTGTAAGGGAACTGGGACGAGGATAAGTCACATTCTTAAAAATCATTGCATATGTTCTAACATTTCTAATGTCCGATGTTCATGCTCACAACAGCTCCTGTAAGTTAAAACGCTAAACAACGGACCTTTTAAACACTTACCACACCAGTTTAACCTATTTTGAACGTAATTATAAATGTCAAAGGAAGTTATTTTTTTATGATAGATAACACGTTTTCCATGTACATGATATTTGAAGATACATTCAAAACAGCAGTCTACACAACTTGAAATTTTTATATAAAAAACTGTATGCATAATTCTATTTCATCATATTGCTCCTCCCATTAATTTTTGGTCAAGATATAGAGAAACTCATTAAATTTTGTTGGTGCAAGGAAATTATAGTTAGTACAAACAATTGAAGAATTCCTTCTATTGAATTTTTCGCGTGTGTCTACTAGGTCTGGATCCGGTAAGGATTGTAAAATTTTTGGTCAAAACACCTCTCGTTTTTGTTCAATTATTTTCCAAAAAAATGTTTTGGTACGAGTTGTCGAAGTGAAAGATATGCATATTTAGATCTAAGCCGAAACGTTCTAGAATAAGTTTTATGCAAAGATTTTGTAAGGACATGGTTAGTGAAAGATAGGTTTGAGAAGATATATTGAAATCGAAACTAATTTGTGAAATATGTGATAATATTACCTGTATTACACTAAAAATGGGGTAGTGGTCCTCATTTCACTTCTTGAAAACTACATACAATAGTTCATACACTACTACGCAAAATAATTATGTATGTATGAACTATTGGAAATTAGGCAAATGTTGCATACATACTTTCTTAAAAATTAGTTTCAAGAACAACTGCACCTACAGTCTGTTCCACAAGAAGGAGGCGGGGTTTCTTAGAAAATTATTAAGATAATTTATTCCATTCTTTTTTAATGCATATACAAGTAAAATGCAAGGGCACACTTGACTAATATACAGTATAATCTCCTCCAGCATTAAGAATGGCCTGACACCTCCGAGGCATACTTTCAACGAGATTTTCAGCATAGCTCGTCGGCAGAGCACGCCATATCTTCCGAATCACCGTTGAAAGCTGCTTCAAATTGTGAACAGGCTGCCTGCAAGCTGACGCTGTGACGAACCCACACGTTATCAATGGGGTTTGCGTCTGGAGACTGGGAGGAGAAATCAATGGTGCCAATGCCATTTTGCTCTTTCCAGGCGCGGTGCAGGCGGCTCCGATGCTTCGGGTCATTGTCTCAAAGCAAAGTCTTGCAAGACCCAATTTTCATTATCGGGCCCGAACATCTTCTTAGCCGACTTTAAAAGGCCACGTTTGTAAATATTGAGCATTTTCATCGAATCCAAATTTTGCGTGAAGAGTTCCAAACAACAAAACCGTGCGCTGAGAAGCATTCCCAGACATTTATTTTTACAGGATGTTTTGGCGGTGCGCTGAACGAAATCGGTGCTACTTCTTAACCCAGGCACGCTTCACCGGAACCCACGCCAGAAGTCGCTTCATCCGAGAAGATCACCTTCGTTCCAGTCCGCGATCTTTGTTCTCCTACTCCAGCTCATCTTTCTCGATGTGGTTTATGCTAAGTAGAGGTTCGAGTTCGTAGGGCGATATAATAGTTTTTCTTCGTTCAAACATCGCCTGATCGTGTTGAGGCTAACACGAATCTTCTTCGCCAGTTTAACCTTGGCTTCACGCAGAGTGCACATGATAATTTGTAATCGTCGTTTACTTGTATGCCTTCCTTTTTTTGGGTATTTGGAGTTATAACGAACCAGTTTGTTGCTCTTCTTTATACTATATATTGTACGTTCTGAAAACCCAAAGCTTTGCTTGCTTTTGAACGCAGCACTCACATTCATAGATTTATTAAAATAATTAAAAACATTTGCAATCATACACTTCTCCTTCAGGCTAAATTGTTCTCCCTTACACCGTTTTCTCCCTCACACCTTCCATTAATGCAGTGAAAACTGTAAGTTAAATGTAAAGGTTATATAATTTATAAAATCACGTAAATACCCATATTACCTTGTGCGCGCTTGAAAAGGAGAGAAGCGTTCTGAAAAGAACGATTTGTGCTTATATAAACTAATTAACGTGGAACTTAACTGTTTTAAAACTACGATGATGACGATTGACAACATTTGATGCTAATAGACAGATGACAGATAGGTATTGGTGCGACACCGACATATGTAAATAAGTGGCAACATATAAATCGGAAGTGAAGATAGCGTTAGTGACAGCAACTAGGGATAGTAAGAGATGCACAGTGGCTAGTATATCCCATACTGCATCTTAAGGTTGAGACGAACTTTAGACGTCAGTACAGGATTTCAGGAATCAGTTATAGGGATATCTAGGAAATTGTAATTTGAGTAGTTAAGTGTGGGAATGTTTCTTGTACACTTTGACAAATCGAAGAAAGGTGCTAAGAATTTTAGTTTTATGTGAGTATATTTCTTTGTTAATGTTAATATAATAACTAATATTATTTTTTATTTTTAAGATTATGGATCGGTGTTTGTGCCCGAGATACTGGCAAGCGCCACTCTCCATGCAACACGTGCTTCAAAATATGTATAATACATATTTTCAAACATTATTACCAAACTTTCAAATAATCGCCATCGATGGTATGCATAAAAAATATAGACTATGTTGTATATGGAGAGTAAAGTTTAGTCATTCACTGGAACCCCTACAGATAGTCGAAAAGGGGTTATATGATACCATTTACATAATGTTAGACAACTATAAACCAGTAAATTGTATCATAGAAAATTTGACAGCAATAAATGACAGAATCTTTTCTGTAGATTACATTATGCAATGTGAATGTGAGTGTTCGGATTTTTAAGATAACTGACAATATTACATTATATTTTAAGTAATAGCTAAGAATTTTATGTGAAATATGTTTGCAAAATAAAGTATATCTAAAGAAAAATTAAATGTAGTAAACAACTGATCTAAATAATTAACGTTTATTGAAATTTGATTATTAACACACATTTATAATTTTGACACTGGACATTATATTACTCTCTGTCTATTTTATGTTTTAACCAACGTCATTGATGTATCATACGAGTAAAGACAATCTTCTGATTTGACTATTTTTCTCAAGCATTACTATTGAAAAAAGAAGCAAAGTTTCCGCTTGTCTCACAGAAAAAGATACAAGGATTAATTTCATGAATGTGACAGATAGAGATGGCCCTATTACTGCTTTGTTTAAGTACAATACTTAAAATAGTACATCGTTTCCGGTTTCCATTATAGCACCTGTCAGTTATCAAATCTAACCTATAGCGTCGCTAGTTTGTGTATTTGGTTTATTACTAGTTATTTCTCGCCCGTTTTTTTCGCTTTCTTCTTTCTTTTGCAAGAAAAAATTGTTCTTTTTAGAGCACAGAGGCTTCTGTAAAGTTTTTAGTAGTGTAATACGGTTTGAACGTAAAATTTGAACTTAAACTCAAAATCGAATTTAAACTAATACTGAAAAACCGCGCATAAGATATCCTGTTTATACGGTTTTTAATTTGACTCAGAAGTATCGATTTGATTCATACGGACAAAAATCGATGACGTTGGTTAAAACATAAAATAGACAGATACGTTT
The DNA here is from genome assembly GCA_004143645.1 of Protaetia brevitarsis. Classification (NCBI taxonomy): domain Eukaryota; kingdom Metazoa; phylum Arthropoda; class Insecta; order Coleoptera; family Scarabaeidae; genus Protaetia; species Protaetia brevitarsis. The sequence continues at coordinate 865,289 of RXPK01000136.1, forward strand.
ATGTTACATTCAATCATTACGTTTTATGTTACGTTCAGTGTTCACCTTTACGTTTGACATTACATGTTTACGTTCACAAAGACATGTTGATGATGATAAAATAATTTTTTTGAATATTTGAAGGAGTCTATAGCAGATACCCTCAGGTGTAGACTTGAGAGCCACCCTCAAAAAATTGGTAAACAAACGATATTTTTAATGATTTTTCATGAATAAATTAGTAAAAAACAGCAGTAAAACTAGAAAATATAGTTATTTTTAGAGGTTCACGATTTCGTGGTATTTCAAAAAATTGAATTTTTCATGTAATATTTAGGCTTGAATGAGTGAATGTGTATTTTGCAAGAGAGTGCGTTTTATCCCCATTGATTTGTTTTGAATCTTCAATATTCAGGAAACCAATCCTAAATATTGTGACTTCTGAACAACCGGACAATCACTTTGTCGTGCTTTCTAGACGTTGCTCTCGTTTTACCGCGTTCAGGAAAATCATCAACATTTTTTAACTCTCTATAACGCTTCACCCACATCCCAACGAACTTCTTTGATCTTTTAATTACTTTGGCTGCAGCAGCATACGACAATTTTGGTCCTTTTCTATGCATGCACAAGAAGACAGCCTCAAAGCGTTTTTTATACGCGCAACTCATTTTAGCAATCGAACGCTCTATTAAACGTTTCGAGCAACACTTACATGAATTTGTAATGGCGTCGTAGTCCAAGGATGCTACGATCGCACCGAAAGAAACAAACAACCTCTCCTTTTGCTAGCAAAAACCTCGCCTCCTTTCTTGTGGAACAGACTGTATATACACTGCATTTTACGTTAAAACTACATACAATAATTACATAACACTACTACGCAAAATAATTATGCAGGTAAGAACTATTGAAAAATTCTTCAAATGTTACATACATACTTTCTTAAAAATTAGTTGCAATAACAACTGCCACCTATATAAACTGCATTTTACGTTAAAATTAGTCAGTGCATAACAAACATAACTACAAATTACTACACTCGTGGGTACCTGCAAATTTACGGTAACTATAATATCATTTTTTGTACCTTATATTGTTTGAATTACATCCATAATATATTTAATTCCTAGAAATGGAAGATTTAAACGCAGTTTCTGTGGAATGGACCAAACCAGTAATCAAGCTCTCCGAAATGCCTAGCAACACAACACATCGAATTAACCCATTAAAGACTAAATATGTATGAATATTTAGACGGTAGAGTTCTTTTTAAAAGGGTGGTTGTCGAAACTAGAGTTTGAAAATTGTCTAACAGATGGCGTCAGGTATTCAGTAGCATCTGTTTTGTATTTTTGTGGCAGTTACTTGTGGTTGCTTAACAAAATATGTCTCTAAACAAGCGAAAACACAGTGTGCCTTTATCTAGGCTTTCAAAATATGAACGCACGTAAGTAAATAGATCACAGGTTATGTTTACAATCTTTAAATTACTTTATACATTGTAATACAAATAAGCAAATAGAGTAGAGAAAATGTAGACGCACCTTTGACAACTTCAAGATTGTGAATATGGTTAATCACGTGCTTCTAAGATAAGCGTATGATTTTTCATATGCTAGTCTTTCGTCTACAGTAGCAACTACCTATATATATGTACATTATATTTATATTTCTTCTTGTAAAACAAAACACTTTTTTTGTGTTTAGACGACCGTTAACAACGGAAGAATTGCTAACTATAGTAGAAGAACTGGATGATGATGAACTAGCCGATGCTGAGAGAATTGATTTTACATTATTTCCACCAGATCACGACGAGGATACCGATCAAGACGATGCGCCTGATGAAATAGTCACGGAGAATAGTATCCATGACTTAGGCAAAGGTATTTTAGCACAAACTTCGCAAGTGCAGCTAGTAAAAAAAGATAGTGAAAAATATGATTTTGTTGCTCCTGAAACTGGGACTGTGGTCCAAGATACGTCAGAGAAGTCTGAGGTAATAGTAACAGGGGATAATAACAATGCTGGAGAGGATACAGATCCCGAAGATAATATTCCATTGTCACAAATACGTTCAAATATTATCAGTAAACACGAAACATTTCAAAAACGTACAAATAAAAACAAAAAAAATTGGAAAGAAGTTTGCCTTGAACCCGAAAGTGCTCATGATGTCTACTTCAAAGTCAAAAATATTGATCAACCGCAACCTGAAATAATTCAGGAACTGGTAAACCAGGGAGCTACAACATTACAGTTTTTCCAGTTATTTTGGGATAAAGACCTGATCCGCTACATCTGTAACGAAAGCGAAAAGTATGCGAAATACAAGTATGGTGACAACAACTTTAGTGTAACCATTGAAGATATGTACAAAATGTTAGCAGTTTTATTGGTGTCTGGCTATAACAAACTACCAGACAGAAAGATGTATTGGCAAACAAAAGCGGATGTACATAATGCAGTAATCTCTGGGGCTATTTCAAGAGATAGATTCTTAGCAATTTTCAAATATTTGCACTTTAGTGATAATAATACGGGAGAAGAAGACAAGTGTCGGAAGATTAGACCTCTTATAGACAAAATTTGTTCTAAATTTGAGATGTATGCTAAACCATTACCACACAGTTGGTCTTTTGACGAAGCCATGGAACCATACTATGGTAGACATCATTTGAAGCAGTTCATTAGAGGGAAACCGATCAGATTCGGATTTAAATTTTGGTGTCTCAATAAACCTAACGGTTATTGTGCTCGTTTCAAGTTGTACGAGGGCAAAGAAGCACGTATTGGTGGTATGGGGTTAGGTAGTTCTGTTGCAAAAAGCATGACCGTAGGCTTTATTCCAGATGGAAGTCATGTGTTTTTGGATAATTATTTTAATTCTTTACCGTTATTAGCAGACATGAAAAATAAAAACTTGTACGTCACAGGTACCATTCGGTCAGATCGAATCGAGAGAGCTCCTCTAAAAGATCTAAAAAAAAGTCCACGTGGCTCTTATCACGTTCTCAAAGACCAAATTAGTGACATAAGTATTTACAGATGGCACGATAATAGCCAAGTTACAATGGCTACTAATCGCAGCGATGTACTGATAAATAGAAAATCAAAATGTCAGCGATATAGCTCATCTGCTAAAGGAAGAATTGATGTGCCTCAACCATCCATTATCGCCGAATACAATAGTTCAATGGGTGGACTCGATTTATTTGATCAGTTTAGAGGAACCCATAGAATAACGATTAGAAGCAAAACCAATACCATGGTCAATAGTACGATTTGGCTTGTCTGGGTCAATTGTTAATACTTGGCTGTTATATAGGATAATAGAACCTGGCATACCCCAACTAGAATTTATTCGGCATATCACCATTCCATTACTGTCTGCTCCTGTAGTGCCAAAACTTCGTACGGTTGTCCCACATCGCAACAGTAATGTTATGTTGGAAGTCCGTTTCGACAGAAAGGACCACTGGCCGGCAAAAAACCCCCACTAAAAGACGATGCGCTAAGTGTAACAAAGCCGTCACGCATATATGTACAAAGTGTAATGTAGGATTACATATAACATGTTTCAAAGATTATCATAATAAAATGTAATATAAAGTTCTTTCCTCTAAAGCCTAGCGTATGATTTTTTAGACGCTCTAAAAAAAATCAAGAAACCGTTTTTTTTTTAATTTTTACGTATAAACGTCTAAAATGAGTCAATATTAACAACATTTTATAAAGTTAATACATTTGCTACATAAATACTAGTAGCAGTCTTTAATGGGTTAAGAAAGCGAAATTTGTAACTACTAAATATGGGAGATCGGTCCTAGTGGATTTAAGGGACAACGTGGTGTTTTCACCAAAACGATATAATATAGTAGTAATAGAAGATAACCATATTAGACAATTCAACACAGAAGAATATTGCATATTGATTAGAAAAATACGAACAGTAAATGATAAGAAGACACCTATCTTAGAATTTAAACGTTTGGAGACAAGTAGTTAAGTAAGACTTTTGTAATATGTTCATAAAATATATATACATATATTTATCCAACCGACATTACCCGTCCCAGTATACCTAATAGGCCACCTAAGACCCAAGGGATGCAATAATACTAGGGAAGTATATACATTGAAATAACTATGTATGTTTCGGTACCAATCCAAATAAACTTTGAGGAGTAAGCAAATTTTAAGAAGAAATATTTTATTCTGCATAGTAAGCGTTGCCAAACCCTATACAAAAAACTGACAAATTAGACCCGATTATACATTAAAACGATATCTATCCGATGTTGTCAATCCCAACAACGTAGCCAGCTGGTTGCTAGTTTAAGGGTTTGTAGTAACGGTTTTATATAAAACATGCGCAAAGCGATTTTATGTATATGTGTATTTTAAATACATTGCTTAATAAGGTAAAGTCAGGTAAGTGTGTAACCGGGGCAAGTGTGTAGTTTGCCTATATTTATTTTTAAAATTGAAATACGGACGTCCTCTTGTTATAACACTAATGTACTAAACTTCATACTCGTTTTACAAATAAAAGTTCGCATCTCCTAACGTGTAATAACTTGAATATCTTGTGAATATATCATACCTTATTAAACAGGCATCAGTTTAGTATTACACTCTTAGCCGAACTAAAGGATAATACTATTGTATATAAAATGCGGCACGATTACACACTTGCCCCGTTTTGTTGGGAAAGTGTGTAGTATTGACAGTGTTTAAAATTTCTTTTGTTTCTAGTACACCGTTGATAATTATAAAAGGCGTATCTATTGAAGGCTTACAACTGGGCATATATTACGTACTTCTACGTGTAAAATTTATCAAAATGTCTTATTATGTGAACAGTGTTACATTTTCTTCGCACTATGCAATTTTTACTACACACTTACCTGACTCTACCTTATTTCTAAAAGTGAGTAAAAAATCATGTCTCGTGGACAGTAACTCGTTAAATTAGCAGTTGAAATGGGTAAGTAGAGATATAATAACAGGCATATGTAAAAGAAAATTTTGTTATTAAATTAATTTTTATTTGTTTTAAATCGCTAAAAACCATTTTGTTTGGTATCATAGTAGCGGCAAGCGGTAAGGTACGTGTTCTGTGGTGGTTAGTTATAATACACTAAAAGGTGATAGCTCTGTTTTTTTCTACTCTTTGTCGCACACCATAGGCGTCGCCCTATTCGAGGTATGTAAGAGCCCACCGACGACTTGCGGCGCTAAAGGCTCGAGAAGGGGTGGCGGTCGCGAAGCGAACGCGTAACGTATAGATGGGGACGAGCCGTCCCCCCATGGTAGGCGTATCGAGAAGTATCGGTAAAATGTGTGTAGAACGTGAAAAATCGATTAGAGTTTAAATTTTTGCGGCGAACGGCACTGCAGACCGAGAAACGTCAAACTGGCGGATTTCTATCGATTTGGCATTGTCAAAGTTGGACAATTTCGCGCGATCGCTACGAAGCAAAAATAATATTTGGGGGTGGGATGGATGTGAAAAGGGTTTCTCGCATGTTTCCTCTTACCGATTGAACCCTAAAATAGGGTCCAGACGGTTTAATTTTCTCAAAAAGACCCGATTTGTAGAGGTGTATTTTCCCGGGGAAGAGCTTGGAAGTTTGGCGGGTTTCGTGGGATGTCAAATACCGCTGTCACACGGTAAAATGTAATGAGCTTCTAGAGACGATCTCTAACGTAAATGGGCATACAAGCGGCACGTAATGTGTCGAAACGTGACCAGAGAGATGTTGTGAGCCTGTATGATTCGTCAGCATATGGAAAAATGTGGAATAATTGAGAGAAATATTGTCATTTCTGATGGTACCGATTTGCCGTAACCTCACATGCAATTTCGAGTAACGATAATAGGGATTCGAGGTAATTTAACGTTAATTGAAAGGTAGAAAAGGTTCATGATACACGCTCAGATATGTTTGTGATAATAAATATACAGTTTTTAGTGAAATTTTTGAGCAAGGTGCAAGAGAGATGCCAACCCAAAAGCGCAAATTTGTCGCGCAGAATATCGGCTCATAAACCGTAACGTGGTGCGAAATTAGTTTTGAAACGGCTTCCTGTATCCTTCGTTTTACAGTTTGCACCATAAAATGGAGTGAAAACGCGAAATTTCTCTCAAACATCGATCAATTTATGCGTCACACATCTGGCCGAAATCGTAATTGTGCGAGTGACGCCCGTTTTTGCGGCATCGACACCGGCTCAAAAACGTATCCAGGTATGAAATTGTTGTCGGAACGGCTTCTCTCATGTTTCATCGTACAATTCGAACGCTAAGATAGGACAGGAACGCGAAATTTTCTTCAAAATTAAACGATTAATATAGATATGTTTGCAGGGGACGCCTGTCAGATTTGACAGAAGTCGTTGAAGCGCGTTCGGCAAATGGCCGCTAAAACCTACATAATTCAGTGCGACGTGTTTTTGAAGTAAAGATGCACTCCAAGCAAGTGTAAGAAGCCGAAATGTGATGCGACAAACGTTACCAGCTATATAGCAGGAAAATTGAAAGGGAACGTGCCGAATAATTCGAGAAGTATTGTCATTTCAGATGGAGCTAATAGTCTAACCTATACCATATGTCAATATGGAATAATACGAGGTACATTTATTTTCGTTTACGGCTCAGTTCGTGGGTTAAAAGGTAACATAACAGTGGTAACGGGCGCTCAGGTATGTTTGTGAATGTGATTATTCAGTTTTTAGAGAAATTATTGAGCAAGATTCGAGAGAGATGTCAAATTGACGGACGCTCATATTCCCAAATTATCGAGATGATTTCGGAAGGGAGAGAAGCGCGTAGATAATGCGGAAAAGATAGTAAAATGACTGGATATAGGTGATGAAGTCCTGTAGTATCGAGAATTACGCGCAGGTACCCAAATATTGCAAAATACTTGCGGAATGGCAGCGTCTTTTGCCGGCCATTATACGCAAAGATACGCTATTACGGACAATGGGAAAATTTTGTAGCTAGGTGGTGTCTTCGCGATATTTATTAATTAAATAAGAATACTGAGAGATCTTATAATCATTGCACATACGTAAACGTAGCTGAAATATCTGAAGTATTGTAACATAATTGAACTGTCAGTCACTGTCATATTTTAATTTATATGTGGGTGCATTTTAGCCTAGAGGGATCGACGTGCGACAAAAGGAGTTTGTTATCGGAAGGTGCCGGGTTCGAATCACGGCGGGTCAGTTTTTTTTTTATCGTACTTTTTTTTTATTGTACTTTATCGATTGCAATACATGATTATTTATTATTGGGGCCAATAAATATACAGAAGAACATTTTTTTTATGTAGATTGATGTTTAGAATATTTGATATATATATATAGAATCAAAAACACGATGGCGCGACTAAAATGGAGGAATATTATTAAAAAATGCTGACATTTTTGCAACAGACATTGTGGGTGCTTGGATCGTTGCATTTGATGCTGATAATATTGTTTGGAAAAATAAAATGACGGATAAAATAGGAAGATATATAGGGAAAATCGCCAACTATTTTTTAAAAGCTGCAACTTATGGGTTGTTATAAAAGGAAATAGGGAAAATAGAGAATAAAAACGCAATAAGGAAAAGGAGAATAGGGAAAGGGAAAAGAGTAAGGCAATAGGGAAAGGCAAAGGAAATGGGAATGGGGAAAGGGAATGGAAATGGGAATAGGGAAAGGGAATAGAGAAAGGGAATGGGGAAAGGGAATGGGAATAGGGAATAGCGAGTGGAAAAGGGGAAAAGGGAATAAGGAACAGAGAAAGGGAATACAGAAAGGCAGTAGAGAATGAGAATAGGGAACGAGAATGGGTAAAGGGAATACGGAGAGGGAAAGGGAATAGAAAAAGGGAATGGGGAAAGGGAAACTGAATAGGGAAAGGGAATGGAAAAAGAGAATGGGGAAAGCGGATGTGGAAAGGGAATCGGAATAGGAAAATGGAATAGATAAAGAGAATAGGGAAATGAAATAGGGAAGGGGAATAGGGAAAGTAAACAGGAAAAGGGAATATGGGAAGTGAATAAGGAAAAGGAATAGGGAAAGGAAATAAGGAAATGGAATAGGGGACCTGGAATAAAGAAATGGAATAAAGAATAAGAGTAGGGAACGAGAATGGGTAAATAGAATAGGGAGAAGGAATAGGGAAGGGAAGGGAATGGGGAAATGGAATGGGAATACGGAAAGGAATAGGAATTAGGAGAGGGAATAGGGAAAGGGAGTAGGGAAAGAGAATAGAGAATAAGGAGAGGGAATAGAGAAAGGGAATAGGGAAAGGGACTAGGGAAAGGGAATAAGAAAAAGGAATAGGAAAAGGGAATAAGGAACAGGGAATAGATAAAGGGAATAGAGATAGGAAAAGCGAAAACAAAAATGATAAAAGGGAATAGGAAAAAACTGAAGAATAAACTATAGGAAAAATCGTCAACTATTTTTTAAAAGCTGCAACTTATGGGATGTTATAAAAGGCAATAGGGAAAATAGAGAATAAAAACGCAATAAGGAAAAAGAGAATAGGGAAAGAGAAAAGAGTAAAGCAAAGGAAATGGGAATGGGGAAAGGGAATGGAAATGGGAATAGGGAAAGGGTATAGGGAAATGAAATAGAGAAAGGGAATGGGAATAGGGAATAGCGAATGGAAAAGGGGAAAAGGGAATAGGGAACAGAGAAAGGGAATAGGGAAATGAAATAGTGAAAGGAAATAGGGAAGGGGAATAGGGAAATTAAACAGGGAAAGGGAATAGGGGAAGTGAATAAGGAAAAGGATAGGGAAAGAAATAAGGAAATGGATAGGGGATCTGGAATAAAGAAATGGAATAAGAGTAGGGAACGAGAATGGGTAAATAGAATAGGGAGAAGGAATAGGGAAAGGGAAAGGGAATGGGAATACGGAAAAGAAATAGGGAATTAGGAGAGGGAATAGGGAAAGGGAGTAGGGAAAGAGAATAGGGAATAAGGAGAGGCAATAGAGAAAGGGAATAGAGAATAAGAATAGGAAACAAGAATAGGTAAAGGGAATAGAAATAGGAAAAGCGAAAACAAAAATGATAAAAGGGAATAGGGAAAAACTGAAAAATAAACTATAGGAAAAATCGTCAACTATTTTTTTAAAGCTGTAACTTATGGGATGTTATAAAAGGAAATAGAAAAAATAGACAATGAAAACACAATAAGGAATAAGAGAATAGGGAAAAGGGGATAGAATTTGATTTCAGCTCTATTTTTGCTTTTAGGAAAGAAGTCTTTTCTACAAAAGTTTTATAGAATTGAATGCTGCCTAACCTTAAATTATTTTTAAATGTACCGGGTGTTCAGGAAGACTGGGGTTTTTCGTTATAGCTCTATTTTTGCGTTTAAGAAGAAATCTTTTCTACAAGAGTGTTATAGAATTGAATGCTGCATAACTAAAAACATTTTCAAATATATCGGGTGTTCAGGAAGACTGGGTTTTTCATTATAGCTTTATTTTGCTGTTAGGAAAAAATTTTTCTACAAAGTTGTGGAGATTTCAATGCTGCATAAATCTGAACATATTTTCCATTATACAGGGTGTTCCAAAAGTAAGAACAAAAAAATTAATGAACCAACTTAAAGAAACCACCTTCCTCAAGTACCACCTTCGTCAAGTAACCACCTTCCTCAAGTACCACCTTCCTCGACTCCTAGATGCGCCAGCATCTAGTTATAATACACTAAAAGGTGATAGCTCTGTTTTTTTCTACTCTTTGTCGCACACCATAGGCGTCGCCCTATTCGAGGTGTGTAAGAGCCCACCGACGACTTGCGGCGCTAAAGGCTCGAGAAGGGGTGGCGGTCGCGAAGCGAACGCGTAACGTATAGATGGGGACGAGCCGTCCCCCCATGGTAGGCGTATCGAGAAGTATCGGTAAAATGTGTGTAGAACGTGAAAAATCGATTAGAGTTTAAATTTTTGCGGCGAACGGCACTGCAGACCGAGAAACGTCAAACTGGCGGATTTCTATCGATTTGGCATTGTCAAAGTTGGACAATTTCGCGCGATCGCTACGAAGCAAAAATAATATTTGGGGGTTGGATGGATGTGAAAAGGGTTTCTCGCATGTTTCCTCTTACCGATTGAACCCTAAAATAGGGTCCAGACGGTTTAATTTTCTCAAAAAGACCCGATTTGTAGAGGTGTATTTTCCCGGGGAAGAGCTTGGAAGTTTGGCGGGTTTCGTGGGATGTCAAATACCGCTGTCACGCGGTAAAATGTAATGAACTTCTAGAGACGATCTCTAACGTAAATGGGCATACAAGCGGCACGTACTGTGTCGAAACGTGACCAGAGAGATGTTGGGAGCCTGTATGATTCGTCAGCATATGGAGAAATGTGGAATAATTCAAGAAATATTGTCATTTCTGATGGTACCGATTTGCCGTAACCTCACATGCAATTTCGAGTAACGATAATAGGGATTCAAGGTAATTTAACGTTAATTGAAAGGTAGAAAAGGTTCATGATACACGCTCAGATATGTTTGTGATAATAAATATACAGTTTTTAGCGAAATTATTGAGCAAGGTGCAAGAGAGATGTCAACCCAAAAGCGCAAATTTGTCGCGCAGAATATCGGCTCATAAACCGTAACGTGGTGCGAAATTAGTTTTGAAACGGCTTCCTGTATCCTTCGTTTTACAGTTTGCACCCAAAAATGGAGTGAAAACGCGAAATTTCTCTCAACATCGATCAATTTATCGCGTCACACATCTGGCCGAAATGGTTAATTATGCGAGTGACGCCCGTTTTTGCGGCACCGATACCGGCTCAAAAACCGTATCCAGGTATGAAATTATTGTCGGAACGGCTTCTCTCATGTTTCATCTTACAATTCGAACGCTAAAAATAGGGCATGAATGCGAAATATTTTACAAAATTATTCGATTTATATAGCTATGTTTGTAGGGGACGCCTGTCAGATTTGACAGAAGTCGTTGAAGCGCGTTCGGCAAATGGCCGGCGAAAAACCTACATAATTCTGTGCGACGTTTTTGGAGTAAAGATGCACTCCAAGCAAGTGTAAGAAGCCGAAATGTGATGCGACAACGTTACCAGCTATATAGCAGGAAAATTGAAAGGGAACGTGCCGAATAATTAAGAATTAAGCGAAGTATTGTCATTTCAGATATAGCTAATAGTCTAACCTATACCATATGTCAATATGGAACAATACGAGGTACCTCTATTTTCGTTTACGGCTCAGTTCGTGGGTTAAAAGGTAACATAACAATGGTAACGGGCGCTCAGGTATGTTTGTGAATGTGATTATTCAGTTTTTAGGGAAATTATTGAGCGAGAAGATTCAAGAAAGATGTCAAACTGAAAGCGCCGTTTTGTGGCGCGCTAATATCGGCACAGAAACCGTATCGTGATGTGGAATTATTTTTGAAACGACTTTATGTATCCTTCATTTTACAGATATACATTGGTTTTCTTGGTAAACAAGCTCCGATGCTTTTTAATTGGTGCTTGACGTATGCAAAATACCACCATTTAAGAAAGGATAGAGCGATCGGCTGAATGAGAAAATGTCTACAATATAATAATTGTATGTAAATAATGTTTATATTATCTCTATTGTTATATACTTTCACATATATAGTAAAGAATAAGTAAAAATAAAATAGTGTTTCATTCTTATTATATCTACATAAAAAGTGATATTGTGCTATAATTTTAAAGGATAACCTAATACTAAAAATATATATTATAAAATATATAATATCAGTTACGTCAAAATTCTTTATTACTCTGACAAGTCTGTACTTTCCAGCACGTATTTTTACCAGTTTCATAATAGCCACAATGATAAATAGTGAACTGTATGCACATGCGTATTAATTGTTGACAAATCCTGACAGATGTCACTAGGAAATCCTTAGGTGACATTATTTATCAATATACAATAATACAGTAGCCAACAAAAACAAATAAATGAAACAAGTATGGTCGATAGTAGAAGCGTCTATCCGCCATTATTTGTTATTGTTGATAACTGTCAATACACGAATAATTAATTCCCAAATTCATTCATATTTATATATACTTTTTCGAACTATTAGAAATCCTTATAGGTAAGTACTTAATTCTGATACGTAAATATATATTCACGTTTGTTTACGTTTTGTGATCAATGTTTAAAAGATGCCGAAAAAGGGAAAATCGCATTTAAACGCACAGAAAGGGCGACGAGCAGATGGAAGGAGAACCCGACAACAGCCACCTTCACAACGGGACATTCTTGCTCCAGGTAATCAAGTTTAAACCTAATTTTTAAACTATTATTATAGTAATATAGAGAAAAACATACCAGATTCAATTTTTAAAAGGTTAGAATATATCCATTTATACCTGTGTGTCGCTGCAATATTGATCTCTCAATTTACATTTACACATTTATATATGCAGCATAATCTATGTTAATAAATTTCTTATTATATAAAGAAAGAAAATAACTATATTTATATTATCTACAACTTTAATATATACACAACTTATATATATATATATATATATATATTACTTATTATGTAACTATTGTGCAAGTTACGATCACTTGCAAAATATAAGCGGCATTAATTGCAAAAAACTAACGTTGTATGTACAGATTTTATCGTCAATTGATAAATAGATAAATATGAAAGATCAATAATAATGTTTGTTAATTACCACAACTACATGATTTAACTTTTAGATGGATATTCTTTATTTATTATTGTTTTTTGTAATTATACATTAAACAACATTTCACATACTCATGAGATACATACAATACGTGAATTAGTATCTTCCAGTATATAATACATGGGCTTATTCGCCTCGCGTCTATGTTTTATTTGCAAATTACAAATGACAAAAGTGGTAATTTAGCGATTTTCATCACATTTTTGTATTTTTCTCGCAAACGGTTGCTCTTACGCCTTCGCGCTTGACGGCGTTCGACTCTACGTAGTCAGACGCTTCTTCCAGTATATAATTTGATAAATATGAAAGATCGATAATATGTGTTGTTAATTACACAACTACATCATTTAAACTTTTATATCTATTTTTTATTAGGTAATTGTTTATTGTATTTTGTAAATATACATTAAACATATTTAAAAGATATATACAAAACGTAAATTAGTAACTGTAAAAGAAAACATGTATTTTGTTGTATATACTGATACTATCGTCATTTGATGGTAAATATGAAAGATCATAATAAATGTTTGTTAATTACCACAACTACATGATTTAACTTTTAGATGGATATTCTTTATTTATTAATGTATTTTGTAATTATACATTAAACAACAATTCACACACTCATGAGATACATACAAATACGTGAATTAGTATCTGTAATGAATAATAAATATGTAATAAATATCTATATATTCCTTTATAAGTTAAAATCGTTTTATATAAGTAACATATTCTATATTAACAACAAATATACAAATTGATGATATTTAAAAATAAATTTCATTAACACCATACTTAGAGTTGATTCCTTTGAAAAAAGGAAAACATTATAAACAATATTTCACATAATTAGACCATATATTTTCTGCATACAACATATATACGATAATATTTTCATATACGATAATATTCATAATTAAAGCACTACTATGAATTCTCCTTTATTAAATTCCTCCTTCTGTCGTTATTTGCGTATTAGGTACGTCGAACGACGACCCGGCTTCTCAACGTGCTCCGCCATCTCAAATGGAAACTGTTTCGAACGTCGTCGTAGCAGGTACATCTGCAGTCGTCGTATCCGAACCATTGCGGAGACGGTCAACATGATCAACGACCGATTTGGCTTCTGAAAATGGTACGGAGAGGCCCCAAGTAGATCATCGGAAGCGACCGTGTTCGTGAACCCGTCCCATAGTTAAGCAATACACGCTTTCGGGTAAATTCTTATTTATTATTACTTTAAATAAAAGAAAAGATTTACGCTTTGCTATTGAAAATTTATAAAAGTTATATAGCAGAATACTGTTTCTTTAATTATAATTTTTTATTAAGCAAAAACTCATACATACAAACGTATCATATATAATCATTCATTCGTCATTCTTTTTTTTCCTGTAGATTCATCCGACGATGACGACGACGATGTCAGTAGAGAATCGCCGCGCAAACGACCGCGGCTGGACGCAGAGGACACGATTAGGCAACCACAGTCGCCCGTCGACTCGATCAGCCAACGGTCGGTTTCAAACCAGGAGGAACCGATCGCAGTGTCACCACAGATTACCCCAGACCGTAACCCTGTTTCCTCAATGTGGATGTGGAGAAGAGGTTCAGATCTTTCTGAACGAAACCAAAACCAACGGGCAGACGCACAATTCGACATGTACGACAACGTCGAAGTGGCGCTTTGCCGATTGATTTTAACGACGAAAGGAGACGGAATCGAATGGCGAACGCCAGAAGAACGAGGACGCCGCCGAGCGGGAAAACGTTGCAGCGGATGCATCAGACTTCGCAACAACTCCCTACTGCCGCGACCTATTTGGAGGCGACACGACGTCACGCTGAGTACCGTCACGTTGGACAGATGGAAGGCGTATGCCACCATTGTCCATGCCAGATATTTCTTGCGCGAGAGGACAACGAGAGGCATTTACACCAAGTGTTGCAGCAACGGTCAAGTGGCACTTGAGCGAACACAAACAAGAGTTTCACGCGAATTACGGGAACTCTTCACAGGCCAACACGTTTTGTCCCGTGCATTTAAGAGAAATATTATCGTTTATAATAATTGCTTTCAGTTCGCTAGCGTACAGGCAAACTTGAGGGATCTTCCTGGGCGAGGCCCTTACGTCTACGCCATCCAGGGACAGATCTACCACCACTACACGGACGTAAACGTACAGAGAAATCATTACAAAGCTGGCCGCTTTATTTTCTCGACCCAGAGGAAGGCAATCCGTCAAGGTTGGAGGACGCGGCAGGATTCACGTTAATGCAGACTTGATGCGAACGTTAAGCCACATCATGCACGACGTCAACCCCTTCGCCAGACAGTACAGACACCTGTACCATGTTTACCAGCAGCAGAGACGACGCAACCCAGAAGGTCCTCTTCCCAGGGCGTATCTGGAGTTCGTGACGCAACGACGCGACCGGCATCACAGAGAGCTGGATCCTGTCGAGGTGAACGAAGTGGCGGCCGTCTATGAATGCAACGAGGTTGAGATGCCCGATCCGAAGATGAGAGTCTTCTAACGAACGAAGACAATCAATTTCGGAACATCGAATTGGAAAATGAACATTGCGACCCGCTCAGTTTTCCATTGCTGTTCCCCACCGGCGAGTTAGGCTGGCGAGTAGACATCCAACTCAATGACAATCGGGCAGGACGTCGTAGAACGAGAGTGAGCTTATGTCAGTATTATGCTTACCGCTTGGCTTACCGCATTGGCAACGATGCGGAGGCCTTTAGTGTTTTCAGATATGCCGACAAACTAACGCAGAAGTTTGTGGTATGCGCATACCTCAAAGTGGAATCGAATCGAATGTCCTACATTCGTACGCACCAGGATCAGATGCGCGGAGGAATATCAAGGTCTAGCGACTACGTGCGAAACGTGGCGGAGAATCGAGATGTTCCCCTCGGAAGGATAGTCGTTCTTCCGTCCACATTCAATATGGGACCCAGGAGCCAGATGCAACGCTATCAGGACGCTATGGCTGTCGTGAACGTGATTGGTTATCCGTCGTTGTTATAACGATGACGTGCAATCCCAAATGGCCGAGATCTGGAGAACATCCCTCCCAACGATGATCCGTCAAATCATTCTTTATTGATTTGTCGTGTTTTCCAGATGAAACTCCACAGCTGATGGACGATTTGACCGTTCGTCATGTGATGGGCGTACCTATCGCTCATCTTTACGTGATCGAGTTTCAGAAGCGCGGATTACCGCATGCTCATATTCTCATCACGTTAAGGGCGGAGGATAGGCCGCTCGACGCAGACCGCATCGACCAGCTGGTATGTGCCGAGCTACCCGATCCAGAGACCGAGCGACCTCTTTTCGAATTGGTGGGAGCGCACATGATCCACGGACCGTGCGGCGCTCACAATCCGGCTGCCGTTTGCATGCAAGACGGCAGATGCTTCAGGAGGTTTCCAAAGTACTGGTGCGACAACACCAACATCAGAAACGGCCAGGTGAACTATCGCCGACGCAGAAACGGTAGAGTCGTTGAGCTGAACGGAATAACATCGTTTACCTTGCGAAGAACGAGTTCGTTGTTCCCTACAATCCGTATTTATTACTCAAATAACAAAACGCATATCAATATAGAAATCTGCAACCACTACCGGGTGCGTTAAATATCTTTATAAGTATTTCTTTAAGGAACCAGACCGAGCCCTACTCAGAGTGGTTCAGGAAAACGAGAACCCCAGGCCATTGGTACATGACGAAATCAATTCGTATCTGAATGGCAGATATATGACAGCCCCGAGGCTGCTTGCATATTTTAACGTTTGCGTTCACCAGATGTCGCATCACGTTGAAAGGTAAGAATCTATACGAACATTAACAGAAAAAACCTATTTCAAAGGTATAACTGATTCAATTCTAAACATCAATACACATGCATTTTCCTTCATGTACAGTTTATAAATTCTCCCTTTTACAATTTTTTTATATTCAATTTCACTAGACACAATTTAATAGTCTCTAATTTTTCCATTAAACCATCTAAGCAATCATAATAAATTCACTCACCTCATAAATTTCTACTCGCTAAATATATCATATGTGTAATAATGTAATTTTGTACCTTACAATATTTCATTATTTTAAATATTTTCATCTTTATTATTAACATAAACCATATCTAACTAACGGGAAAAAAACAATGTACAGCAAAATTATATAAAACGTTCTGCAGAAAATTATCAAATATAATACAATCTTATCAATATGCACACTTTATATAGTTTTGTAATATTTTCGCTCAATAAATTTAAAATAAATGTAACTCCTTTGTATTCTACATGTTCAGATTGCCAATACATCTGCCTGGTAGACAGCAGGTCCTCTTAGAGAAGGTGAGGAGGAAATTGTCGCCAAACAGGACCTACCCACCCGCCTTTTACAATGGTTCGAAACGATCGCAGAGATCCAGAGGCGAGACAATTGTTGTATGGAGAATTCCCGCTGCAATACGTTTGGAACAACGGCGCGAACGATGGCAGCGTCGCCAGCGAACTCCCAAGCCGATCGTTCCTAGAATCTATAACGTTTCTATACGCAGCGGAGAGTTATATTATTTGCGACTGCTTCTGTTACAGATCGAGGTGCTACCTCTTTCGACGACATCAAAACCGTCGACGGAGAAGTTTGCGAAACGTTTCAGGAAGCCTGCAGACGTCGTAATCTTCTTCAGGAGGATCGAGAATGGATCCGTAGTCTTAACGAAGCGGCACAGCCGACATGCCCAAACAGTGCGTCAGATGTTTGCCTACATACTGATTTTCGCAACGGTCGAAGACCCACCGGCATTGTGGCAGCAATTCCGTCGTCACATGATGGAAGATTTTCTTCGGCGACTCGACGAGGAACAACGCCGAAAACGCCGCCCTCTCTAGAATCCAGTCCATTCTTTTGGTGAGCGGTAAAGACTGTCGGACTTCGGTTTGGTAGACCCACCGGACTACAATGCGATTGAGACCAGCAACAGCTGGATGTCGACGAGGAACGACGTCAAGGCGAAGACATGCTACAACGCCTCAACGTCGATCAACGTAACGTCTTCGACGCAGTCATGAGAGCCGTAGATGACGACGGAGAAGCCAGAAGGCTATTCTTCGTGACTGGTGCAGCTGGCACCGGCAAAACATTCCTCTACAATAGCGTCATCACGTGTTTAAACGCTCGGAACGTCAAGGTGTTAGCGGTAGCGTGGACAGGATTGGCGGCATCGCTCCTCAAAAAAGGGAGAACCGTTCACAGTACCTTCCGACTCCCGCTTCGTATCGTGGAAAATTCAACGTCGGCCATCAGATTTCAGTCGACAGAGGCGACCTTCATCAGGGAAGCCAAGCTCTTGATCTTCGACGAGATCAGCATGTCCAGTCGACTAGCTTTCGACGCAATCGAAAAAAGTCTTCGATTCCTGTGTGCCGACGAAAGACCCTTCGGCGGCAAATGCGTCATGGTAGGTGGCGATTTTAAACAATGCTTACCGATTGTTATAGGCAGTGACAGGACCAACGTCGTCGAGGCTTGCGTCAAATCGAGCCCGCACTGGCAACTATTCGAAGAATTGCGACTCCAGATCAACATGCGCGTAGATCCTCAACAGATGGATTTCGTCGCATGGCTGGATAGACTAGGCAACGGTACTTTAGAGACGCCAGAAATTCCACGAGCCATAGACGAGGAATCGTTCGCGTTCCCGATCGATGCGTTGTGGACAGTCCAGAGGAACTGATACGACAAGTTTCGGACAACTCCGCGCAGGAGACGTTCGAACAAGGCGTTTTGAGTCCACTGAACAACTGGTGTCACGAGATTAATAATAAAGTGTTGGATATGATTACAGATACTCCTGAACGGGTCTATATCGGCGCCGATTCTATCGTTGCCGAATTAGAACAGGAAGCGGACAACTTCACCATGGAGTATCTAAATAATCTGATGCCGTGCGGATTTCCGCCTAATCGACTTCGCTTGAAGGAAGGCACCGTAGTTATGCTGCTAAAGAATCTCGACGTGCGCGCCGGCCTCTGCAACGGTACGCGATTGTTTGATTCGCAACCTCGGCGAACACTACGCTCGACGCAGAACAGTTGAACGGGGACGGACAACTTACAGGACAAGGATTTTCGTCCCACGGGTCGACTTTCATCAAAGCCGATACCACGTTACCGTTCGTCCTTCGCAGACGACAATTTCCCCTAAAACGGCATACGCTTTAACAATCAACAAGGCTCAAGGACAGACCTTCGACGCCGTTGCATTTGCCCTAATCAATCCCGTCTTCCAACATGGACAATTGTACGTGGCATTTTCACGTGCGAGGGAGATTTGATTCAGGTATTTGTGTACGTTGCCGAAACGACAATCAAGGTAAACTGGTCGAGAATAGTAATTCAGTATATACGCGAAACATCGTCTTCGACGAAATATGTAATTTTCTTCATCCTCATTCGCCATTTTCAGACTAAGAACGGCCAAATTCGATTTGCCAAATGATTACCAAAAACGATTTATGTTGTTAATTTAAAGAACACACCGAGATTGAAGAGCGCGCGCCAGTCGCGTCGTACTCAAACGTCCTGCACCTCTCGCAGTGTTGCGGTGACGACGATGTCCGCATGTTGTTCGAAAACTGGCCCAACCTTTATAGGTCTGTGCTGATGAATAGCGCTCTTCGTGGACTCGCCACCCACACATGGTATCTGTTCTTCGCGAGATTGTTTAAGATAATAATTGAGCGATGACCATATTGAAAATTACAATCTATTCTCTAAAGATTGTTATCACTCTTACAATTTTATTTCACAGCATTTTCAGTTACATTTAGCCTTTATTAAATAGCACTATATTATAAATGTGTCATATAACTTACAGAACATTTTATCTAAATCCAATATTCTACTTTTTCTCTTTTATTAATTTACCCGAAAATAATCAAAACAAATTACCATCGATAGGTACACTAAATATTCATAAACTTATTTTGTATTAGTATATCAAATGTTATATAGTTTGTTAGTAAATATTGTATATCGCTTTAGTCATTTGTTAATGGACATTAAACAAAAGGACCCACCGACTAAGGAACACATAATTACCTGGAATTAACAATCTTACGCTGAAAATTAACAATTAAACTACAGCGAAATGATGTTCTTTTAAAAGGTAAACAATTTTGTTTTTCTATTTAACAGGAAAATATATTTTCTTTTACAGGAATAAACATTTCAGCCAGCCTATAGACAAACAGCTATCTACGACTTTTATGGATTTATTTCAGGATTTTTTGTATAAAAACAAAAAAACACGATATGAGGGTATCACAGTAAACTTTGTATTATTACAAATTCAAGGTGAATAACAATATCTGCGAATGCTTTGTGTTATTTTTAAATTTCCTTTAATTAATTGTCAAAATATATAATATAATAATCTTGTAAACTATATTTTTGCTTATGCATCCCTCAACAATTTATATTATAACAGTCTCGTCCATCATCAAGAACAACATTCCATACTTCTATTACTAATTATTTTGATTCATTTTCTGTTAGGTTCTACTTCCAACGTTGAGCAAACTGACAATTATGAATCAACTACCTACATCTTTTATTACTGCAATTAGCTGCTGTACAACTTGACACCAGTTTTGAGCGACATGCCGTTCCACACTGCGCAAATTTACTCAGGGTACAATCACATTAAGTTAATGCATCATATTTCATACTAAACTTTATACAACAAAACCAAAAAAAAAGTCCATTGATACTGGCCCGGGTTTTGGAAGCAGTCATCCGACAACACGTACAAAACGAAAAAAAAACATAGCGAATGACGTTCTAAATTAGAAAAGATCTTACCGCTATTTTAGGTAAAATCTACTTTAATTATTTTATTATATAAGAACAATCATAATATACAGTTGCTCAATGAAAAACATTAATTGTTTTTTTTCTAATCATAGATCGCCAAATTACAAGCGATTAAAGATATTTTCAATTTCTTCAGACGATATTATAATCCGTCGTGATACAAATGCCTACGGCACATCGCCATCAATAACAGATTAAGAATTGGGACAGGAATTACAGGCAGCATCTTAGAGAGATACTGGATTTAATCGACGGTTAGAATAGAAAAAACATTTTTTTTCGTTTTGAAAAATGTACTATTACAGTACTTAATAGTGTTAAATTTATAATGTTTAAAATTTTTCTTTCCTTAGTTTAACATTTAATAAAGGTAAATGTATTATAATAATCACGGCCTGCCCAAGATGACTACAGTTTGTTTCACAATTGACGAGATACAAGTGCGTTTATCACTATCGCCTCTAATGGACATATTTGGCATAACACTGCCACACACAATGTCATTAAATCAAATTATATAAATATCTCATCAATACTTTTTTAATATAAACTCTATTCACTTTATCTGCTTAACTACAACTCAACTACTAGATTTAAGTAAGGTCATATTCATTACTTTTTAACTTTGTTATACGTAAATTTGTAACATTTTGCTTTCATATAAACAGACTGTCGTCAATGGCACCGGTTATTAATATATTTAACATTTCATATTATTTTAAAAAACGACTATTAACATTCAATTTAAGAACATTAAATGATACCAAAACAAAATCAGATTCACAGCAGGTCGTGATAATTATAAAGAAATGATATACATATGAAACAAAACTTAAATAATGATCAACAAAAAATTTGTATTGAAACTATACAGTAAAACCAAAAATGTAAATCAACACAACTACTATATAGCTGTACAAATGAATGTTAACTTTATTTCCTACTAATATTAAGTTTATCACTTATGTAAAAGTTAAACTGCATTCTATATATTCTTCAAAAATATTTATATATTGACCCAAATTAATGTGTTTATACTTTTTCAAATTACATTAGTTAGGCACATTGATGTAGTATTTACATTATTTAATAGTAAGAACTTAAAATCTAAATTGTATAATTTATTTTTGTTTCAAAATATTTTATTAGATATTATAATCGATTTATATACACGGCTCTTTTTTATACATAATTATTGTGAATGCATTATATCCATATTTAAATCTTTTTTAATATCGTATTCAATTAATTTAAACTGTTTTTTTTTATTATTATTACAATTAAAGATCCGGCAAACCAAACCATATTTTTAAATATACCGGGTGTTTTCGAAGACTGTCTTGATTATAGCTTTATTTTGCTTTAGGAAAAAAATCTTTCTACAAAAGGTTGAACCAGTATCCTTGATACGTTTAAACATATTTTCGACTATACAGGGTTCACGAAGATGAGTCTTTGATTAAACCTATCTTTACTTTTAGGAAAAAACTTCTACAAATTGTGCAGATTTCAATGCTGATAATTAACATCTTTTCCACTATACAGGTGTTCCAAAGTAAAGAACAAAAACAATTTATGAACCGACTTCAAGAAACCACCTTCCTCACAGTACCACCTTCTTCAAGTAACGCACCTTCGCAAGTTACCACTTCTCGACTCCTAGTGCGCAGATTAGTTAATATATAAAAGGCTCTCTGTTTTTGTCTGCTCTTTGTCGCTATTCCATGCTTCGCCCTATTTGAGGTGTGTTGGAGCCCGGCGACGACTTGCGTTACTAAAGGCTCGAGAACGGGTGCGGTCGCGAAGGAACGCGTAACGTATAGATGGGGACGGGCCGTACCTAACCTATGGTATTGGGGTATCGAGAATTATTCGGTAAATTGTGTGTAGAACGTAAAAAAATCGGTTTTATTCAGTTTAGATTTTTGCGGGGAAACGGCATCTGGAGACCGAGAAAGTTCAAACTAGGCGGATTCTATCGATTTTGCACTTGTTCAGAAGTTGGACAATTTTCGCGCTAGCATCGGACTACGAGAGCAGAAAATAATATTTTGGCGAGTGGGCATGGATGTGGAAAGAAGGGGTTTCATCGCATGTTTCCTCTTACCGATTTCGAACCTTAAAATGGCGGTGCCCAGACGGCTTTAACTTTTCTCAAAAGGACGGCGATTTGTAGAGGTGTATTTCCCGGGGATGAGCTTGAGAGTTTGACGGGTTTCGTGGGGCATGTNACATTTTCTATCTTTTGTTGTAAACTAATTTTATGAATGTTTTAATCAACATAAACTAATAAAATATATTATCAATAGTGACAGGGAATGATATGAATTGAATCACAAAAAAAAAACCAATTTCTAATAACCTACAGGTGATGATGGCAAACAAAAATAGACGGTATTTCACTATATTACATATCTAGCATAAACAATAATATATCCCATATGCAGTAAATTCAGTAGATAAATAATTTTCAATTATATATAACATGTCTATTCTTTGTTTAATAATTAATAAACGTTTTAAACGACTATAACACTAATAAAATATATATTCAATATTGACATGGAATATGATGAATTGAGATACAAAAAAAACCATATTTCTAATACCTACAGGTGATGATGCAAACAAAATAGACGATATTTCACTATATTACATTCTAGCATAAACAATTAAATTATCCCATATGCAGAAATACAGTAGAAAATAATACAATTATATATAATTTCTATTCGTTGTTTCTTAACTAATTTATGAAACGTTTAATACGACCTATAACACTAATAAAATATATATTCAATATTGACATGGTATATATGAGATTTCGATATCACAAAAAAAAAACCAATGTTTCTAAACCTACAGGTTGATGAAATGCAAACAAAGCTAGACGATATTCACTATTTACATATCTAGATAAACAATAAAATTCCCATTATGCAGTAATACGAGTAGATAAATAATACAATTTATTACCATTTTCTATTCTTTGTTCTTAACGTTAATTTTGTGAACTTTGTTAAACGGACTATAACACTAATAAAATATATTATTCAATATTGACATTGTGTATAGAATTGATATCACAAAAAAAACCATGTTCTAATACCTACAGGTGATGATGCAAACAAAATAGACGATATTTCACTATAACATATCTAGCATAAACAATAAATATATCCCATATGCAGTAAATACAGTAGTTAATAATACAATTAAAATTTAATTACTTAAATGAAAGCATATGGAGATATATTACACAAGGGAAAATTTGTTCTTTTTTAACTATACAACTTAACTTTATTTATGTTAGAACTTGATATAATATTATTTTTCAATAACTAATAGCGATGGATGTATAAACGTGAAATAATAGTTTTCAAAGATCGATACAAACCATTTTTATATAAAATATCCGTATTGGTTATTTCATTTTTCCTACCACTACTTATATTTTATTGCGCTTAGGTACATCCGACGACCCGCCTCTAGCTACAAGCTCAGCCATCGCAAAATGGATACTGTTCCTGACATCGTCGTTGCAGGTACATCTGCAGTTCGTCGAATCCGAAGCTATTGCCGAGACGGTCAACATGATCAATCGACGATTTGGCTTCTGAAAATGGTGATGGAGAGGCCCCAAGTAGATCATTCGGAAGCGACCGTGATCGTGAACCTGTCCCATAGTTTAACCAAACACACGCTTTCGGGTGTAAATCTTATTTTATTATTACTTTAAAAGAAAAAGATTTACGCTTTGCATTGAAAATTTATAAAAGTTTATAGCAGAATACTGTTTCTTTAATTATAATTTTTTTATTAAGGCGAAACCTCATACAAACATTATCATATAAATCATTCATTCGTTCATTCATTTTTCCTGCAGTTCATCGACCGATGACGACGACGATTTGTCAGTTAAGAATCGCCGCGCAAACGACCGCGGCTAGACGGCAGAGGACACGATTAGGCAACCGCAGTCGCCCGTCGACTTCAATTAGCCAACGGTTGTTTTCAAACCAGGAGGGAACCGATCGCAGTAATGTCACCACAGATCACCCCAGACCGTAACCCTGTTTCCCTCAATGTGGGAGGAAGAGGTTTCAGATCTTTTTGAACGAAATCCAAAACCAACGGCAGACGCACAATTCGATTATGTATGACAACGTCAAGAGTGGCCGTCTTGCCGATTTGATTTTAACGACGAAAGGAGACGGATCGAATGCGCGAATGCCAGAAACGATGACGCCGCCGAGCGGGGAAAACGTTGCAGCGGATGTCATCGGACTTCGCAAACAATCTTCCTGCTGCAGCCGACCTATTGGAAGCGACACGACGTCAGGGCTGAATACCGTCACGTTGGACAGATGGAAGGCGTATGCCACCATTGTCATGCCAGATATTTCTTGCGCGAGAGAACATGGGGAGGCGACTTACACCAAGTGTTGCAGCAACGGTCAAGTGGCACTTGAGCCGACCACAACAAGAGTTTCCACGCGAATTTACGGGAACTCTTCACAGGCCAACACGTTTTGTCCCGTGCGTTTAAGAGAAATATTATCGTTTATAATAATTTGCTTTCAGTTCGCTAGCGTACAGGCAAACTTGAGGGATCTTCCTGGCGAGGCCCTTACGTCTACGCCATTCCAGGGACAGATCTACCATCACTTACACGACGTAAACGTACAGAGAAATCATTACAAAGCTGGCCCGGCTTTATTTTCTCGACCCAGAGGAGGCAACCCGTCAACGGTTGGAGAGGACGCTGCAGGATTCAACGTTTAATGCAGACTTGATGCGAACGTTAAGCCACATCATGCACGACGTCAACCCCTTCGCCAGACAGTACAGACACCTGTACCACGTTTACCGGCAGCAGAGACAACGCAATCCAGAAGGTCCTCTTCCCAGGGCGTATCTGGAGTTCGTGACGCAACGACGCGACGGCATCACAGAGAGCTGGATCCCGTCGAGTGGTGAACGAAGTGGCAGCCGTCTATGAATGCAATGAGGTTGAGATGCCCGATCCAAAGATGAGGGTGTTTTTTGACTGAGGATGATAATCGATTCAGAGATATCAACCTGCAGAGCGAATTTTTGCGATCCCCTCAGCTTCCCGCTGCTGTTTCCTACCGGAGAAACTAGGTTGGAGAGAAGCGACATCCCATTTGCCGATGTTCGAGACGGTCGTCGTAGAACGAGGACGTGACCCTAAAGCAAATATTACGCTTACCGGTTGGCTTACGCGCATTGGCAACGATGCGGACGCCGCCTTTAATGTTTTCAGATTTGCGACAAGCTAATGCAGAAGTTTGTGGTATGCGCCTACCTCAAAGTGGAAGCCAATCGAATGTACTATTTCGTACGCACCAGGATCAGATTGCGCGGAGAGGAATATCAAGGTCTAGCCGACTACGTGCGAAACGTGGCGGAGAATCGAGATGTTCCCCCTCGGAAGGATAGTCGTTCTTCCGCTCCACATTCAACATGGGACCCAGGAGTCAGATGCAGCGCTATCAGGGACGCTATGGCTTTCGTGAACGTGATTGGTTATCCGTCGTTGTTTATAAACGATGACGTGCAATCCCAAAATGGCCCGAGATCTTGGGAGAACATCCCTCCCAACGATGATCCGTCAATATCATCCTTTATTGATTTGTCGTGTTTTTCAGATTGAACTCCAACAGTCTGATGGACGATTTGACCGTTCGTCATGTGATGGGGTCGTACCTATCGCATCATCTTTACGTGATCGAGTTTCTCAGAAGCGCGGATTACCGCATTGCTTCATATTCTCATCACGTTAAGGGCGGAGGAATAGGCCGCTCGACGCAGACCGCATCGACCAGCTGGGTATGTGCCGAGCTACCCGCATCCAGAGACCGGAGCGACCTCTTTTCGAATTGGTGGGAGCAGACACATGATCCACGGACCGTGCGGCGCTCACAATCCGGCTGCCGTTTTGCATGCAAGACGGCAGATGCTTCAGGAGGTTTCCAAAGTACTGGTGCGACAACACCAACATCAGAAACGGCCAGTGTGACTATCGCGACGCAGCAGAAACGTTAGAGTCGTTGAGCTAAGACGGAATAACATAGTTTACCTTGCGGAGAACAGAGTTCGTGTTTCCTACAATCCGTATTTATTACTCAAATACAAAACACATATCAATATAGAAATCTTGCACCACTACCGGGTGCGTTAAATATCTATAATAATATTTTCTTTAAGGAACCAGACGCTAGCCCTACTCAGAGTGTTCAGGAAAACGAGGACCCCAGGCCATTGGTACATGAACGAATTCAATTCGTATCTGAATGGCAGATATATGACAGCCCCCGAGGCTGCTTGGCATATTTTAACGTTTGCGTTCCACCAGATGTCGGCATCACGTTGAAAGGTAAGAATCTATAAACGAAACATTAACAGAAAAAACCTATTTCAAAGGTCATAACTGAGTTCAATTGCTAAACATTCAATACACATGCATTTTCTTTCATGCTACAGTTTATAAAATTCTCCCTTTTACAATTTTTTATATTCAATTTCATCTAGACACAATTTAATAGTTTTCTCAAATTTTCCATTAAGCCATCTTAACAATCATAATAAATTCATTCACCTTCATATTAAATTCTACTCGCTTAAATATATCATTATGTGTAATATGTAATTTTGTACCTTACAATATTATCATTATTTCAAATATTTTCTTCTTTATAACATAAGCCACATCTAACTAACGGAAAAAAAAACAATGTACAACAAAATTATATAAACGTTCTGCAGGAAAATTATCCAAATATAATACAATCTTGATCAATATGCACATTATATTGTATATAATATTATGATATATATATATATATATATATATATATATATATATATAATATATATAATATATATATAAATAAATGTTAATTCCTTTGTTTCTTTACATGTTCAGGTTGCCAATACATCTGCCTGTAGACAGCAGGTCCTTCTTAGAGAGGTGAGGGAAATTGTCGCCAACGAGGAACTTACCACCCGCCTTTACACATGGTTCGAAACGCAATCGCAGAGATCCAGAGGCGAGACAATTGTTGTATGCGGAGAATTTCCGCTCGCAATACGTTTTTGACAACGGCGCGAAACGCTGGAAAAAAACGCCATACGAACTCCTAAACGGTCGTTCCTAGAATCTATAAACGTTTCCATACGCAGCGGAGAGTTGTTATTATTTGGCGACTGCTTCTGTTACAGATCAGTGGTGTGCTACCTCTTTCGACGACATTCAAAACCGTCGACGGAGAAGTTTGCGAAACGTTTCAAGAGAGGCCTGCAGAGACGTTCGTAATCTTCTTCAGGAGGATCGAGAATGGATCCGTAGTCTTAACGAAGCGGCACAGCGCGACATGCCCAAACAGATGCGTCAGATGTTTGCCTACATTACTGATTTTCGCAACGGTCGAAGACCCACGGCATTGTGGCAGCAATTCCGTCGTGACATGATGGAAGATTTCTTCGGCGACTCGAGAGGAACACGGCCGAAAACGCCGCCCATCTCTAGAATCCAGTCCATTCTTTTTGGTGAGCGGTAAAACGACTGTTCGGACTTCGGTTTTGGTAGACCCACCGGACTACAATGCGATTTGAGGACCAGCAACAGCTGGATGTCGACGACGAGAACGACGTTCAAGGCGAGACATGCTACAACGCCTCAACGTCGATCAAACGTAACGTCTTCGACGCAGTCATGAGAGCCGTAGATGACGACGGGGAAGCCAGAAGGCTATTTCTTCGTGACTGGTGCAGCTGGCACCGGCAAAACATTCCTCTACAATAGCGTCATCAGCCGTGTTTAAACGCTCGGAACGTCAAGGTGTTAGCGGTAGCGGTGGACAGGATTGGCGGCATCGCCTCTCAAAAGAGAGAAACTGTTCACAGTACCTTCCGTACTCCCGCTTCGTTTCGTGTGAAATTCAATCGTCGGCCATCAGATTTCAGTCGACAGGAGGCGACCTTCATCAGGGAAGCCAAGCTCTTGATCTTCGACGAGATCAGCATGTCCAGTCGACTAGCTTTCGACGCAATCGAAAAAAGTCTTCGATTCCTGTGCGCCGACGAAAGACCCTTCGGCGGCAAATGCGTCATGGTAGGTGGCGATTTTTAACACATGCTTACCGATTGTTATAGGCAGTGACAGAACCAACGTCGTCGAGGCTTGCGTCAAATCGAGCCCGCCACTGGCAACTATTCGAAGAATTGCGACTCCAGATCAACATGCGCGTAGATCCAGAACAGGATATGGATTCGTTCGCATGGCTGGATAGACTAGGCAAAGGTACTTAGAGACGCCAGAAATTCACGAGGCCCATTGACGAGGAATCGCTTCGCGTTCCCGATCGATGCCGTTAGTGGACAGTCCAGAGGAACTGATACGACAAGTTTTCGGAGAACTCCGAGCAGGAGACGTTCCGAACAAGGCCGTTTGAGTCCACTGAACAACTGATGTCACAGATTTATAAATAAAGTGTTGGATATGATTACAGATACTCCTGAACGGGTCTATATCGCGCCGATTCTATCGTTGCCGAATTAGAACAGGAGCGGACAACTTCACCATGGGAGTATCTAAATAATCTGATGCCGTGCGGAATTTTCGCCTAACCGACTTTCGCTTGAAGGGAGGCACCGTAGTTATGCTGTCTTAAGAATCTCGACGTGCGGCCGGGCCTCTCAAACGGTACGCGATTGTTGATCGCAACCTCGGCGAACACTACGTCGACGCAGAACAGTTGAACGGGGACGGACAACTTACAGGACAAGAGTTTTCGATCCGCGGGTCGACATTTCATCAGAAAGCGATACCAACGTTACTCGTTCGTCCTTCGCAGACGACCATTTCCCCTAAACCGGCATACCGCTTTAACAATCAAACAAGGCTCAAGGACAGACCCTTCGACGCCGTTGGCATTTGCCTAATCAATCCCGTTATTCCAACATGGACAATTGTACGTGCGCATTTTCACGTGCGAGGAGATTTTGATCAGGTATTTGTGTACGTTGCCCGAAACGACAAATCAAGGTAAACTGGGTCGTGAATTAGTAATTCAGTATAACGCGAAACATCGTCTTCGACGAAATATTGTAATTTTCTTCATCCTCATTCGCCTATTTTCAGACTAAGAACGGCCAAATTCGATCTTGCCAAAATGATTACCGAAAACGATTTATGTTGTTAAGTTTAAAGAACACACCAGAGATTGAAGAGTGCTGCGTCCGCATGTCGTACATCACAAACGTTCCTGCACCTCTTCGCCAGTGTTGCGGTGACGACGATGTCCACATGTTGTTTCGAAAACTGGACCAACCTTTATAGGGTCTGTGGCTGATGAATAGCGCTCTTCGTGGACTCGCACCCCACACTTGGTATCTGTTCTTCCGAGATTGTTTAGATAATTAATTGAGCGCATACCCATATTGAAAATTACAATCTATTCTCTAAAGATTGTTATCACTCTTACATTTTTATTTTTCACAGGCATTTTCAGTTACATTTACCTTTATAAATAGCACTTATATTTATTAAATGTATATAAACTTACAAACATGTTATACTAAACCAATATTTCCTACTTTTTTCTTTTGTTAATTTACCCGAAATAATCAAAACAAATTACATCATAATAGGTATACTAAATATCATAAACTTATTTTGTATATATATCTCAAAATTTATATAGTTTTGTTTAGTAAATATGTGTATATCGCTTTATTCATTTGTTAATGGACATTAAACCAAAGGACCCCACCGACTAAGGAACATAATAATAATTTACCGTGGAATTAACAATCTTTACGCGGAAATTAACAATTAACTACAGCAAATGATGTTCTTTTAAAAGGTAAACAATTTGTTTTCTAATTTAACAGAAAAATAGTATTTTTCTTTTACAGGAATAAACATTTCAGCCAGCCTAACAACAAAAAGCTAATCTACGTACTTTTATGGATTTATTTCAGGATTCTTTGATTAAAAGAAAACCCGAATTGAGGTATCACAGTAAACTTTGTATTATACAATTTCAAGGTGAATAACAATATGCGAATGCTTTCTGTTATTTTTAAATTTCCTTTATTAATTGTCCAAAATAATATTATATAAATAATTTGCGTAAAATATATTTTGCTTTATGCATCCAACAACAAATATATTATAACCAGTATCTCATCACAAGAAACAACATTCCATACTTCTAATTACTAATTATTTTGATTCATTTCTGTTAGGTTCTACTTCCAACGAAGCAAACTGACAATTATGAATACATTACTACATCTTTATTACTGCAATATGCTGCTGTACAACATTGGACACCGTTTTTTGACGACATCCGTTCAACACTCCGCAAATTTACTCAGGTACAATCACATAAAATTAATTGGAACATATTTCATACTAAACTTTAAAAAAAAAAAAAGAGAACAGATCCATTATAATGGCCCGGTGTTTTGAAGCAGAATCGGCAACACGTACAAAACGAAAAAAAACATTAGCGAATTGACGTTTCCAAATTAGAAAGGAATACGCCTTATTTTAGGTAAAATCTACTTTTAATTGTTTTACTTATTATAAAAACAACATAAATATACAGTTGCTTAATGAAAAAACATTATTGCCTTTTTTCCCCACAAACATAGATTCGCCAAATTACAACGATCAAGATATTTTCAATTCTTCAAACGATATATAAATCCGACGTGGTGATACCAAATGCCTAAGCACATCGCCATCAACAACAGATTAAGAATGGGAACAGGAATTACAGAGGAAGCATCTTAGAAGATACTGGATTTAAATCGATCCGGTTAGAATAAAAAAAAAAAACATTTTTTTTGTTTGAAAAATGTACTATATACATACTTAATAGTTTAAATGTTATAATGTTTAAATTTTTCTTTCCTTAGTTAACATTTTAATTAAAGTTAAATGTATTATAATAATCACGGCGCTGCAAAATGACTGACAGTTTGTTTCACAATTTGACGAGCTACAGTGTATTTATCACTATCGCCACTTAACGGATATATTGGCATAAACACTGCCACAACAAAATGTCATATTAAATCAAAATTATATAAATATCTCATTCAATACTTTTTTAATTATAACTTTATTCAATTTATCTGCCTTAACTACAAATCTCACTACTAGATTTGATAATGTTCATATTTCATTACTTATTAACTTTGTTTATCGTAAATTTGTAACATTTTACTTTCATATTAAACCAGACTTGTCGTCAACGGCACCCCGTTATTAATATTATTTTAACATTTCATTATTATTTACAAAAATCTAATATAACATTCAATTTTAATGTAAACATTAAAATGATTACGCAAAACAAACAATCAGACTTCACAAGCAGGTCGTGGTGATAATTAATAATTAAAATGATATACATATGAAACAAATCTTTTAAATAATGATTAACAAAAAATTTGTAATTTGAACTTATACATATTAAAACCAAAAATGTAAATCAACAACAACTTACCTATATAGCTGTAACAATTGAATGTTAACTTATTTGCCTACTAATATATTACAGTTTATCACTTTATTGTAAAAGTTAAACTTTAGCATTCATATATATTCTTTCAAAAATATTATATATATTTGACAAATTAATGTGTATTACTTTTTCCAAATACAATTAGTAGCAACATTGTTATGTAGTTATTTACATTATTTAATAGTAAATGAAAATTTAAATCTTATAATTGTATAATTTTATTTTTTTATATAAATACTTTCTATTTAGATATTATAAATCGATTTTATTATACACGGCGTCTTTTTTTATACATAATTATTGTGAAATGCATTATATTCCAATTATTAAATCTTTGTTTAATATACGTAATTCAGATTAATTTAAACTGTTTTTTTTTTTATTATTATATTACATTAAAGATGCCGCATAACCAAAACATATTTTAAATATACCGGGTGTTTTCGAAGACTGTGTCTTTGATTATAGCTTTATTTTTGCTTTTAGGAAAAAAATGTTTTCTACAAAAGTTGAACAGTATCCAATGCTGCATAACCTAAACATATTTTGGACTATACAGGGTGTTCACGAAGATTGAGTCTTTGATTAAACCTTTATCTTTACTTTTAGGAAAAAAACTTTTCTACAAAAGTTGTGCAGATTTCAATGCTGCATAACTTCAACATATTTTCCACTATACAGGGTGTTCCAAAAGTAAGAACAAAAAAAAAATTAATGAACCGACTTCAAGAAACCACCTTCCTCAAGTACCACCTTCTTCAAGTAACCACCTTCCTCAAGTACCACCTTCCTCGACTCCTAGATGCGCCAGCATCTAGTTTACATTAATAAAATTTATGGAGCAAAGTATCTATTGATAAGACCACTTCGTGCATTACGCCTCTTCATTTAAATAATACACGGTCATCAGAGAATTTTCTGTTCTACGTAGTTAGAAACTGATTATGCATTGTCAACGTCTTCATTTGCCAATTTCAAATTCATTTGAATTATTGGGGTTATTATACATAAGTTATGTTAGAACAGCCACATATATTTCGCAAGTTATACCCACAAATTCTGGACTATATCGTGCAGTTCTTTCTCGAGATATACAGCGAAATCTTGTTTTAAGGACGCCAATACATCTTTCAATTGTATTCCTTGCTGGTGCGTGTGAATTTTATTATATATAATCTCTCCTGAGGTGATCGCAGTAGTAGCATTTGTATATGTGGTAATAAAAAAGTATGGCTGCAGAGAATATGCAGAGTCACCTAAAAAGCCAATTGTTTCTTTCCCGGCATTTATAAATTAGGCGACAGGTATTTTGAATAGAGCAGAGTTGCGCATATAGAATGCCATCATAGCATTTACATTTAAAATACCCAAAGTGAATTCATTATTATTTGAACAATTTTGAGTGATACCATTTTCTATATTCAAACAGTTAGTGCTCCCTCTGCATGTGGTTTCAATATTTGCAACATTGTGTGGCAATCAATTGCAACCTATTAACGGCAAGATTGAATTTTTTGTAAGAATTCTGCTGCTTTTATTCCGTTCCGATTTGCAACGGTGTTTTGAAATACAATCATTCATTTCTAGATGTTGTCAATTGCTGGAGTTACTTCCTGTATAATTCTTTGCACTGCTGTTTTGCTCAAATCCCAAATTAAATCTTGCCCTAAAGCCTTTGATAGCAACCAGTTGCATAAAATTTTAATGTACAAAGAATTTTAATTTCTTTCGTAATGCCTGTTATTCGTTGAGGTGCTTGTAAGTTTAAAACATTATATAAGTAATTCACTAAATCTTTATTTAAGCGAAACAGTTCAGTAAACCGCTAAAGCAAATGAATCACTGCTGTCCCGCAATAACCTACGCTGCATTCGCAATTCCTCAATTTTACTCCTTCTTTCATCGTCTCTATTGTCAATTAGATCATTAAAGATTGGAAGCATCAATTAAATCAAAAAAGAATTGTTGTCTCAGTTGCACTTTAGCTTGGTTAAGTTATACTTACTTTCAATTAAATATAGTATATTGACACTATCAGTTAATGTGAAGTTATCTTCGAATTCCGATTTATTTCTTTATTCTACACCTCTACTTGGGTATACTCAAAAAAAACATCAAAAAACATGTAAGTGCGCTCACGATAGTTTAAAAAATATGACCACGTTCCTTACTTTCCTTGTCATTTACATATATACTAGATGTAATATATCAGTCATATACAATATTAAATTGTATTAATATAAACGACTATATGCACCTAGTGTGTGATAAAATTATTTTAATAATCAAAAATAAAAAGCAAAAAACTGTTGTATGTGCACTGAAGTGAATGTAAAACAATTGTACACTTACTTAAATAAATCGCATTTTTTTGTTTAATATTTTTTTTTATGCTTAAACGTCGTTTTTCTTTTTTATCATAAAAAAAGTATGTGCACTGTAATGAATGTAAAACAATTGTATACTTACTTAAATAAATCACGTTTTTTGCTTGAGATTTTTTTTATGCCTACCTAAAAGAAAAGAACACAGAGACTACTTTTATTTATTTATTTATTTTGTTTACAATAAAATAGACGTATATGTATAATCTTAATTGCAGTTGACATATTTGCCAGTTAGCGACTTCGTCGTATCGCCTCTTCTAATATAGGCGTAGGATCCTTTCACTTCCACCGTAGCAATAGGTATTTAGGTCCGGTGTTGAATCTCTCGTATGCGAAGTGCAGTATTTCCCGTTACACAGTCCAAGTATTCGGGTGTGGTTTCCATCCGTTACCGTCGTTGGTTCAGAAAAATTCCTCCTCACA
Organism: Protaetia brevitarsis; assembly: GCA_004143645.1. Taxonomy (NCBI): domain Eukaryota; kingdom Metazoa; phylum Arthropoda; class Insecta; order Coleoptera; family Scarabaeidae; genus Protaetia; species Protaetia brevitarsis. Next base: position 900,295 of record RXPK01000136.1, read on the forward strand.
CGAGTCTTCTCTTCTTCCTATCCAGATTTTCTCGCGATTTCGAGCGATTCTTTTTAGTTGTGTATGGTAGTAAGATGTAAAGTCTAATTTCGTCAATCTGTTTAATCGCCCCGTAACAAGACCAACAAGTTCAATAAGCTTTCTAACGGCGAATTTCGAAAGCGCAATTTTCTTCGAATACCTACATATTCAATGTGTGGGCATCATTTTTCATCAAATTAGTTTTCTTGCCTATGTAGCAAAGTTGTAGTTCAAAAACCCGGCCCTGTATTTCAAATTGTTACCTACTAACTAACTACCTCATCCTTATTCGCTGCTCCATTCGACAGCACCCACATGGTCACATTTGCGGCTCCGTTTTCATATGCCCTTCAATTAACTGTCGATATTTTACGAATTTCATTCATTCATGACTCGTGAAAGAGACGCAACAATCACTGCCGCGAGCGCTTTTTTTCAACATTACCACCGGTAGAAAATTCTAGCCGCACCCAAATCAACAGTGGATATCGAAAAAGTACGGCTTAATGGATTACGCCACTTCATTTACTAGGCTAACCTCCCTTCTAATGCCTTCTTCGTACATTTGTAGCAAATTATCCAACGGGTATCGTTAGGGGCGAAAGATGGCGACCACGATGAGGATGGTGACGGAGAAGCGTTTTCGGTTTCATTTTTCATCAACCCGCACTCCACACAACGACTTACAGAGGCACAATAAAACAACGTTTTCTTTCTTAGTTCTCCTTCCTTCGTTTTCTCCCACTTTCCCTGTTAAACTCGAGGTACTTTAGCATATATACCAGATTGTTCTTGTACACGCAATAATAGTCGGAACGCCATATGGCATCTTCTATCTTGGCATCCGGAAATTCGTCTTCCATGGCGCGCCCACTCGAAACTCATCTGGTGGTTGAGTTCCCCATTTATTATATACCTCTTTCAGACATTGTGCTTCTTTAAATTCCTCTTGACCGACGTCAAAAATTATTTCGATATTTCTCATCCATTGTACGTTACCGTCAACTGAAAACGCGCTTAAAAATAGACCCTAATATATCACGATAATAATTCTCCAGAGACGCCCCCCGTATCACGTCACTATAAATCACGCGTGTCGCTCATCAGCTTCCGAACATGCCCAATGTCAGTTCTCCATTTTACAGAATCGCTTTGTTCGATATGTATCCTCATAGCGTCATTTCGACAACGGGTCGATTTAATATGGCGTTCTATATAATTATCACGCGTGTAGTTCCTAGATTTCGGCTGCCTTATATGACTATGAAAGTTCCATCGGTAATGCACGAAACAGCGTTTTGCAACCGCTGGATATCACATTATGTATTAATAATGCATTTTTCGTAAAAATAATGCATCATTCTCTCTTCCGGTGTATTTCTTTTACCAGCATTTTCTTTATATTTTCATAAATTGTCTTGGGAGGGAAGACTCAACACTGCGTTTTTCCATCTTCCCATCTTTTATCATAATCTCGCAACGAATTGACCACACTTAGCATACACTTAATTTGATTGCTTAAAATGACTTGTGTGCCGTTTTACCCATAATATTACTAATAGTTCTATTTTTCTGAACCAATTACTCTTGGGCTAGACTTATCCTTTCTGGACGATAATGGTACAACATCGGTTTTATTTGTTGTACCGACTCCTTCAAATGCGATAGTTGATCCCTTTAAGTACATGCTTGAGCCATATTTTTTGTCGCGTTATACATTCCTCGATGTCGTTTTGATTTGCCTCAGGTTTTAGTTTGCCTCTTAAGGTGTCCTGATTCAGATTCATTCGTACTACACCTTTCGTGATTCTGCTTTTCCGCAACTAAACTCGGCTATAACTCATGTATTTATATCGAATTTAATTTAAATTATTTTTATTAACTATTTGAATAGTGCAAAGAGATATTAAATCTCACATCTGAATTGTTTAATAATTGTTATATTTAATAATTAATAGTCTGTATTTTTTCACCAACACTGTTTTATTATGTAACAGCTTCTTGCGGGTTTCGCCGTGTGTCAAAACTTTCGCTCTCGACGTTTCGCTGTTCATACTGACAGCTTCTCAGGATAACTGAACTGATTCTCCATAGTTCGACATTCTTCTTAATATTGCGCCCCTGGTGCAATCCAACCGTGTAGTTTCCGCTCCTTGACCATGACGGTTCGTAGTAGGCTCTTCCACGTTTTGCTAAGGTGGTACCCTTCTTCTCTGTTAGACAGTTTTTATTCCTCTCTATTTCTATGGCTTCCCTGCTGAGTCTTTTTCCGTAGTTCTTGGGTGGTAGTTATTACTTTTACATTCTTGAAATCCATTTTGTGTCTATGTCGTGCATTCTGCACCGTCTGATTGCTCGGTCCCTCTTAATCTTGCGTCCCTCTCGTGTTCTTTTTATTCTTATGTATGGCTCTTCCTGTTTGTCCAAACGTAGCACTGTCCGCAATTTGGCATGTTATCTTTGTAGTTAGCTTCTGTGCGCCCCTTGGGTATCTTATCCTGTGCGGTCGGTAGATACTGCTGGTTCGCCGTTGCAGTCCCGAAGCGTACTTGTACGTTCGTTTCTTTTCAAAATTCGGCCTATTTTTTCGGGTGACTCCTGCTATGTAAGGTAAACACGCCATCCCTCTTCGTGCTTCTGTAGTTTCTCCAGTGTCGTCTTCTTCTTAGTGGCTCTCTTATGTCGATGTCAGATGTAACCATTCTTCTTTTAGTGGCTTTCTCCAAATGTATCTTTTCACTGGTAAATGTTGTTCGTCGTTGATGGTTTCGGCTCTGGATAGCAATGTTTGTATTAATGTCTTCTTCTGCATCGGATGATGGTGAGATCTTGCATGCAGATATCTATCGGTGTGCGTCTTCTTTCTAAATACTGCGTGCTGTAGCATTCCCTCTTTTGTTTTCTTAACCATAACATCCAGGAAAGGGAGATTTCCATTTTGTTCTTCGCGTCGCGTCTTCTGATGATGGTGGAGTCCCGTTTCCACACACCGGCCATAAACGAACGGTGGATGGACGAACCCCACTGGACGCATGCGGTGACGATGGACTGCCGCAGATGTAGAGGTTGTTATGAATTTCTTCAAACAGTGAATTTAAAAAGGAGCAGTAACAAAGTTTTATTTTGTAAAATACTGTTGGCGAGTTTTATTTATAACATGTAGTAATGTCGGCTTCAATAATAACTAACTTGTAATACAATTTGGCTAGTATATATATGAAAAGGTTAATGATATTCTAATGAGTAAAAGTGAAGTTGATGCCTTTTGGAAAGTTGATTAGTATGGTTAAATGATAACACAACACTATTAATCTATTACAATTTGAAAGTAGTGAAATATATTCTAGAAATATAAGTGCATTTAAATAATATTTGATGCAATTCTATAACAAGGTATACGCAGCGACTCTACCGTAGGGGAGTTAGAGCGGGGCCAGACCCCGCGGGCACCGACCACTAACGGAAGGAAGTGGAATTCTTTCCTGGGCCAACGGCGTTGAGCGGCCCTCCGTGAGGTCGTGCGCCGTCTCGACCGGTCGTTGTCCGGCTGTGCAACGGGTATGGCGAGAATGGACTGAGGTAGAACGTAGGCGTCTTCAACCGCGAGCGGAACGACTACAGCACGCGAGGACCGTGCCTTTGTGCTCAGCGCTGTAGCGTCGCGTACGTGCTGCTCAAGGCAACTTGGAGTCGTTTGGCCAACAGGAAGGGAAGGCGTACTCATTACGCGAACTGTACGGGGGCGTTTCCTAGAGAGTGAACTGCGAGCGCGCCCTGTGTTGTAGCGAATTCCACTGACTCCCGAGCACCGCCGTACACGGCGCCAGTGGGTCGAGGCAAGGTGGGTTGCCGAGTGGAGGAACATTTTGTTTTCCAACGAATCAAGATTCGAATTGGGCGTCGGTGACGCGCGAGTTTTGGTTCGTCGGCTACCTGCTGAGCGTCTACTCGAGCAGTGCGTTCAACCACGCCATTTCCACCGTCAGCAGGGCATTATGGCATGGGGTGCTGTTACATATGAAGAACGTACACGTCTGCTGCGTTTACAGCAGACGGTGACGGGTCGCCGATATGTAGATGAGGTGCTACGGCCCGTTGTGCTTCCCTACGTTCAGCGGCGCCCACATCTGCTATACATGCACGACAATGCTCGACCGCACGCGCGTGTGTAGTACAGGCCTTTGTGGAAGAGCACCGTACACCAATGCTTCCATGGCCAGCTCGTTCAGCAACGTTATGAACAAAAGTGAGTTCAAGAAGAAAGCATTATTAAACAAAAATATGGAACTTCACGTAAAAGTATTCGCAACATCTGTCATAAATGTATATGTTTATATTATTCTACAAACTTAATAAACACAAAAAAAAACACACAAAGAGTTTTTTATTATCTAATTTCGACTATGTAGGGATACTAGCATTTAAAAAGGAGGTGACGTATATGGTAGCCTTGTATATACCCCAAGATGTAAGGTGCTTAATACTTTCACTGATATACAAATTTGCTCAATGTTTCCTGTTCCTCGGTAGCACTTTTCTGCTGTTCCAATCCAAGCCTCTCTCCTCCAAGCACTAACCCATCATGTTGTTCCACTTTAACATAATCTCCCTCTTATTATCTTCCTCTGTGGCTATGTTTGCCTCTGCTCCTCCAGTCGAATTAAGTATCCAAACCACGTTAGTTGTTTCCCTATACTGCTTTGGATCACGTAATATTAAGTACAATATTAATAACATATATTACACTAACCGCTACGCTTGCGTCGCAATTATTCTTTTTAATTGACAGAATCACGCATAAAGCTGTCTCCGTTGTTAGACGTTTCCCATCTCTATACCTGTTTTCCCCTAATAACGTTTTAATTTTAACAGGTGGAATAACGTATAGTGATAACATACGGAAATTCATTGCAATCATTGTGAGACGCTTACATGTTTATACGTTGTTATTTTTAACGTTTTACGTTATTTATAACGTAAATAATACGGCATAAGGGGGATTATATATTATCACCATTTTATTAAATATTATATTTACTACTACTTATTCGTACTAGTATATTTAATAATATACTTTCATGTAAATAAATATGCAATGTTGGGCGCTAATTAATTGGGCGGTAATTGAATTACTTAATTAATTATGTACAATATGTAACAAAATGTAATAATTACACATTAACAACTTACATTATAATTCAATTACATAGTAGTCGTAACTACGGAAGTAATAAATGGCTTTTTGCCCAATACTTGAAATATAACTTTCAGCAAGGCTTTGTACAATGCTTTATTTATGCGTTAAACTTGTAATAAGGTCAGTGGAGTAAATGTGATACTACTTTGTGTAAGTCAAACAATATTCTTATATTAAAATACTTTAATACCCTTAAATAATAATAATTCTTTAATAATTTAGAAAAAGGAATAGCTATACGGAATTGTAGCACCATACATTGCCTGATTTCATCCTATGATAAGTCGTATTTTCTTTGTTTCTCGTACCACTGCCTTGCATTGCCGGGCAGTCTACTTGAGATAAGCTGTATTACCGTATCGTCATTCCACTGGTAACACTCTACCACATTAGATATCATCTCTTTCAACTAATAAATCGTCTCTTTTAAGGCCGAAAACAGGGATTAGCAATTCATCTCCTGTGTGTGTGAATGATCGGGAGGAGATCTTTGTTCTAAGATTTTTATTAATTTGTCGTTTCAGCCGTTTTAATTCTCGTTTGGTGCTTATTTCTTCGTTACAAAACGAACTTGATGAACTAGATATACTTGTAGATTCACTTCTGCGAGAATGTCGCTGTCTCTTTTTTTAACACTTTTTCGCGAGTACGCCTTTAATGTTGCTATAAAAGTCTTTTTTGCAGTATATAACTTAATTTAGGGTGTATATAAGCGCACTTCTGATTTTGTAAGTCAAGCAAAGTAATAACGGAAATGCGTTTGTATAGGTAAGTGTCGCATTCCTAAATGATAGACGAACACAGACTAGTGTTTCTTCCCCGATTCCTAATCTCTCCTCAACGTATCATATTTCAGTCCCTTACATTCGGCTTTCCTGACCTACTTGTCTGTCCACAGACCTCGAAATTGATCTGAAATTCAATAAACCGTGCTAAAAGAGAAAAATATATTGTATTGCACTTTCAGTGATCCTAATATATTGTGAACGATAAGAACGGGTTTTTCACATTATCACTTGCCTTTAATGTTCTTTGGTGTTACATCAATGTTTCTACCACACTGAGATTCATCTTCATAACACACAGGAAAATCTTACAATAAATAGATTTTGCTTGTTTACGCTAATTCTTGTTGTTTTGAAGTTACCATTGATTCAGTTGTCTCAGTTCTAGATCCATGCGTATCCTGGAAAGCAGTACTGGAAGCTCACCGGTTTCAGCGATGAGTCGTCGTTTATCCTGATGTGCGAAAGTCGATGGCTCTTAGGTATAATGAATCTGGAGGATTGAAGCAGATTATAACTCACGGCTATAAACTATGAAGCCTTCAGTTGATAGTACATTACAACCCATCCTGATTAGCTAGAGTATTTTTCGTATTAGCTGAAGTATACATGTTCGTGGGAGCAAAGTCTAAGCCTGGCTTAGTGAATTCACTAATGATATTTTTTTTGCTGTAAATGATTCATAATACGTAAGTTTTACCAGTTTGAGAATATTGTGAACGCTAATTATATATCTTTTTATTAAGATACTCTTTTTAAAACTATTTATTTATTTAATTAATACAAAAAGGTTAATCTTAAAAACTAAACTTATGTCTAAGACGACTCGAGCGGGAGTGTGTGAAAAACATCGTTGAAACAAAAGCACGGATTTTATCTTATCGTAGTTCTTAGAAGTTAATCCACTGTACTTTTATGACTACGCAGTTGTACAAAGTTAAGATTAAGCACAATTGCGGGATGACATAATTATATGTATTTGTACGGGTAGTAAGAATATAACTCGCTGACTGTTTTTCCTGGATTTATCATATGCCAATTATTGAAGGGAGTTTTTAATTTTGACTTGAATGATGTGAAAACTCCGACATGTAAAGGTTACAGGCGATGATTCTTGGGTGAAGGGAAAGGTAAGTAAATTACTCCAATTGATTGCCTCTAAAGTAAAAAAGAAAACAATATTGGGTTATCTTTCAAGCTAAACGTGTACCTTTGGATGTTTTAAAACCGAAACGATTCGCAGTCCTGATACTTCCTTCAGGCGCACCTTCAAGGAAATAGTCTTTATAATGCACGCCTGTGACAAAAAGCGGTAAGATAGTATTTCCACTTGCGGAACTAATGGCACCGAAAGTTACAACCTCGGCTCTTTCTGCAGAAACGCTTTGCCCAACTTGTTTTTATGAAAGTCACAGCAGGTAATCCTGAATAGCCGTGGGATTGAATGAAACGATACCAGTGGTACGAAATGCTGCAACTGCATTGTCTACTGTAGCAGCCCTATTCCACGATTCCCCTAAAAGCTTCCCAAACGCAAATCTTCTTCAATGTACGCTAGTAATTTGATTTTACAAAATGACGACATGCTTGAGAATAATAAGTCTTCAGTGCCTTAAAAAATGCCCGATCCAACGGCTGCAGGTAATGAGTAGTGTGTGCAGGCAAACAAAATAATAGAATATCATTTTGTTCGGCAAATTCCAGCATCTCCAAATTAGTAGCGTGAGAAGTGTGACCGTCGAGTATTAAGAGAACCTTTCCGGGCATCTTTCTAGGCAGAAAATGGGTTTTTAGCCACTCAAAGAAAATGCCAGAATTAACATAGGCTGATTTTTGTGACATTCTAATTGCGGATCCAGGTGGCATTCCGTCCAATAGCTCATCCTTCTTGTGTTTTCCTTTAAAGATACAGTAAGGAGGAAGCAAAACGCCCTCTGCATTACAACAAGTCAGAACACTTATCGTCTCTCCTTTCTCACCGGAAGCCATAAAAATTGCCACCATTCCAACGGGGTAGAAAATGTCCACAAATCACTCGACTGTGGGTCTAGATCTATATGCCAAAATCCTTCTTTTAAATCTGACACTGTAAATACGTTTTTGTTACTTAGTTTTTGTATAGTGTCACCAAGGGTTAATACAATTTTAGATCTTTTAATTGTCTTAGTTATTTTTTTAGATATAAGCGTCGCCTTAAAGATTTATAGTTTTTTTTTCTATGATTACCCAACCTAAAGGATTTTTTTAGTTTCTCAATAACACCTTTTTTTCCAGATCACTCAACGTTTTTTTTTTAATTTAACTCTTATCGAAGTTCTTCTGGGAGGATTTGCTATTGGTTAATAATTTGCTTTTAATTCAATGGTGTATTTTTCTTTAAAAGTCATTTAAAAAGATCTATGATATTTTCAAACGATTTTGATATTTTTGTAACAAATCTAAATTAGTACAAATGTTGAATCCAAGTAATGGAGCTACACTGTGTTTAACAATTAAGAATACTTCTTCCGTTACAACATCTAGTGTTTAATATTTTAACTTTACAATTCCTAAAAATTTTATTTGAGACCCCCAAAAACTTCTAAAATGATATTTGTTTCTTTTAAACCACTACCAGGTAAATTTAATTTTCTAAATGAGGTTACAGGTAATATATTTATTTCAATATGAATATTTTCAAACCAAAAACTACTAGCATTACCTATATCGTTAATGCTAACTAAATTAATTAGAACTTCTATCTTCACCTTTGTCTGGATACATTTTCTGGCATAAGCTGGACATTCACGAGGACCATGTACCTTTTTGCATCTACGACAGTTAAATTTCTTGCTTCTGCTGGTTTCCCCTTCTTTTTTCACTGCTGACTTCACATTTGTTGATGTTCTCTCATATTTTACATAACCACATTTGGCAATATTTATTGCCCGGGTAGTAATTCTTTCTTCGCATTCGACAATTACGATAGGCTAAGGGCTTGTTCTTTTAAGAATGTCGCCACGTCTGCCTAGAAGAATAGCTCTTGGTACCCTGAACTGCCGACTAGCCTCTCCAATTGAAATCTAGCCCAAACCGTATTTGATGAGGCGCCTCTTTCGAGGCCTCTTCAAAATAATTAAATAATTTTCTTTTCAATCCACGATTACGGTTTTTGTAATTTCTTTCGAACGAACATCTGAAAATACCGGAAATAATGCATTAGTTTTAAATAGACCATCATAAAAGAGCGGCCAAGAAGGATCCGTTTGTTGGCTATCCCGATTTAAGGTAAATTTATATTTACAATTTCTCGGCCGCAAACTGGTCTTCACTTTAATCAGAATATTTACCAGCAGTTGAAAAAATTGATACAACGTACATAAACGCTCATTACGTTGAAAAAAGACAGAATGTTGCATAAGCCATCCCCTGCAGCACTTTGCTGCATATTTATTTCACGACCTTTACGTCTAGTATTATTTTTCTACTCCACTAATGCCTTAGAAAATAGTAAAGGTTAATACCTTAAATTTTAATTAAAATATGAAAAACATACCTTTTTCCACTGTACTACAGTTTTTGTGGTGTTTCAATGGCAAACAACTGCCACAATTCATTCACAGTAGTAGTTTGCTTAGGTGTTTTACGGGTAATAATTACCCTGATTATTTCTACCAAGTTTAATAACTGCTCATATTGTTCTTTCGTTGCTTTTTGTAATCGTTTTTGTTCTGTAATGTTTTAGATAATTAAACTATTAGGAACGAAATGAACCAGATATATAAAAATCCGCCGATAAATATATGAAACTGGATGAAATCTTCCATAGTGCTCACACAACCGAAAAGGATATGCTCTACATCACCGACCTCATTACATTCACAGTTTGGGGAATCCTTAATATTAATTTTATATAGGTGCGCTGGGATAAGTTAGTGATTTAATCTTATTCTAACATAAGGAGGAATGAAATCTTCTTGGGCTTTGACTTTATGAAACCATGGTTCTTTTGGGATCACGGTACAATGTATAGTAAAATTTAGCTTTTTCTCCGACAAAAGCCATCCTCCACTCTCCCATGCCACACTCTTCTATAACTGCTTTCGTAGATTTGTGTCAAGGTCCATGTATGTTATTCGGTAGTTTGGATTAACTTGGGTTTGTACGATTGCATCGCTAGCCAATTCATCCGCCTTCTCATTCCCTTTAATTCCCCTGTGACAAGGAATCCAAATAAACTTAATAACAAAGCCTTGATTTAAAAGATTTAAATATTTTTGTCTAATAAGTAGGCGATAATTATTGGCGCTGGGGGGGAGCAGGAGGGAAGGGGGGGGGGCAGCAGGGTTTTACAGGTTGTCCTTCCTTTCAGTAATGTTACATCTACATTTTGAAAAACTCCAGCATTGAAGGTGGAGTAGCAGTTATCGATCTAAATCCTATTATCTTAAGGAACCGTTCCAAATTCCGAGGTAGGATGATATTAAATGGCTGCAATTTGACTATATTTAATGTTAGCTCTGCAAAATATGAATCTCCCCACATGCAGGCATAATGTAGGCCTAATGCTCTACTTTGTACGTCTTCAAAACATTTATCTGGTCGTTCAGGATAAAGAAGTGACGCCATCCACTCTGAATTGTCTTTAAAGGGAAACTCTGAATGGATTTTATATCCTAAGAATTTTACTTCATTGATATCATCAGTTATAATGTTCTTATCAAAATTTATAATCATACCAAACTTTTTATGACTTAATTGTGAAATTTTGTATATACTAATTTTGCCTGCAGATCGAAATAGTGAATCATCACCTAGTACTAAGATGTCATCTAGGTATCGTCCTGTCAGTTTCAAATGTGTATATTCAATAATAATAGCGTTAACAATTGAACCAACTACTTGTGTGAAATAGCTACCAGAAGCTATCCCAGAATTCTTTGGAAATCTAGCTCCATTAGCTAGACGAATAGGTGTATAAATGAAATAAAGTCGTATCATATCAAATATCTGTATCATTGATTCTGCAACGGCAACAACATGATCAGCATAGTTTACAAAATCGATGTTAAGTCCAAGTATATCAAAAGCTGTATCTAAAAACGAACGGTCGGTTGTTCTTGTTTATTATGAGTAGGAAAAGGTTAGGTCATAGATTATATAAAGTTAGGTTTAGGTTGCGAAATAGGAATAATATATGGTAATTAACAAAATGTTTGAAATGTCTTCCTAGAGCAGTAGTGATGAAGAAAATGAATTTGGAAGAAATGAAGATTACGGGTGTTATATATGTGTGTAGATTGTGTTGCATACACTGTATATATTGTTATATTTTAAATTATTAAAGACAGTTCTCAATCAGACGCCCACGTGTATATACCCCACACCGACCGCTCCCAATCACGCCAAGATAGCACATGGCGCAGTCAGTAAATCAAGTATGATTTAAAAGAATATTATCAGTATATTGTAAAGTTAGTGAACGAAAGAAAGAAAAATGAGTGAGAAAATTAAAATTCCGGATGAAATGGATTTTCAAGCAATCATGCAGAAGCGTGGAAATTATTTTTACAAAAATTTCAAATATATTTAAAAGCATCCAAATGTGAAAAAGAATCGGAAGAATATAAAGGGGCATTACTGTTGAACACAATTGGCGATAAGGCATTAAAAATATATAATAATTTTAAATGGACCGTGGAAGAAGAAAAAGAAAAATACAGTAAGATTAAACAGAAATTTTCGGATTACTTTGCACCTACATCAAACGAAACTTATGAACGCCATATTTTCCTAACAAGAGATAAAAAATCCAACGAAACAGTGGATGAGTATGTAACCGAACTTCGTCATTTAAGTAGCACATGCGGATATGGTGAATTAACCGATAGCTTAATAAGGGATAAATTATTACATGGTATGAAAGATAAGTCAATTAAAAGTAAATTATTAAGAACAAAAGATTTAGATCTACAAAAAGCCATTGAAATTTGTAAAATAGCAGAAATTACAAAAAATCAGTTGGATGTCATTTGTAATGAAACACCTGTGCAAGACGAAGAAGACGTGATGGTTATTCAGAAGAAAAACAAGGATAGAAGATATGCAGGCAGCAACAGTGACAGGAAATTCAAACGAAGTGATCAGGCGCAAACATCATCGCCCGGAACGCAGGCGCAAACATCATCGTACGGAACGCAGACACAACAAATGTCAAAGAAGTATATGCCGGGACGCAACCGAGCAGTAAACAACAATCGTCAATCCATGGGAACATGTCAAAAAGTGGGTGTCAAACATGCCAGAAATAATTGCAAAGCATATGGAAACGTTGTGGAATATGCGGAATATTAATCACTTTGCTCGAATGTGTAGGAACAATGGTAAAATGGTATATAACCTAGAAACTGAAGAACTTGTGGAAGATTTGTTTATAGGAACTTTAAGTGTTAATAGTCTTAACAATGGATGGCTAATTAATATTAAGGTAGAAGGTAAAATGATGAGTTTTAAAGTAGATACAGGGTGCCCAGGGCAAATATTATTCCATATAATATATTTAAAATGAATTTTAGTATCGTAAATTATATAAATCAAAAGTTTTATTTATAAACATATACAGGAATCATTTAAAAGTATTGGGATCTGTCTGTATGCATGTACCTATAAAAATAATAATTTTAACATTAATTTTCATGTAGTAAGAGACTGTGGTCCGTGTATTCTGGGTTTTCAGGATATTCAACGATTGAATATAGCTCAAATGGTGGGAACGATAGACAATAGTAAATTAATCGAAGAATATAGAGATGTGTTTAAAGGTATTGGTTGCATTCCAGGTGAATATCAAATTAAAATAGATACGAGGGTGGAACCCGTGGTGCATTCAGCAAGGAAATTTCCTGCAAGTATTATTAATAAATTAAAAGGTAAGCTAGATAGGTTATGTAATCAAAATATTATCATAAAAGAGGATGAACCGACAGAATGGGTTATTCTTTGGTAATTGTTAATAAGCTATGGTGATTTTCGAATTTGTATGGATCCTTTCCATTTAAACAAAGCAATTCAAAGAGAACATTATCAAATTCCAACATTTGAAGATATCAACTTGTAAAGTTAAAAAATGCAAAATATTTTTCAGTATTGGATGCATCGAATGGTTTCTGGAATGTCAAACTAGATAATTATAGCTCAAAGCTTGCACATTCAATTACTCCTTTTGGGAAATATCGTTTTTTAAGATTCCCATATGGATTGAACTTGTGCATCTGAGGTATTTCAAAGAAAAATAAAGGAATGCTTTAAAGATATTCCGGGTTGTGAAATTTATGTCGATGATTATTATTGTGTGGGGTAAAACGGTTGAGGAACACGATAGTAGATTGAAATTAGTTTTGCAAAGAGCACGTGAGGTAAATTTAAAACTTAATAAAGAAAAATGTAAATTTTGTGTAAATGAAATTAATATTTGGGACACTTATATCAGATAAGGGCATCAAACCAGATGGTGATAAAGTAAATGTTATTCGTAATTATCCTGTGCCAACATCATTAAAAGAATTACAAAGTTTTTTGGGAATTGTCAATTATTTGCATAAATTTATACCAAATTTAGCAAGTTAACTACTCCGTTGAGAAGAATTATTAAAGAAAGATGTAAAATTTTTGTGGGGTCATGAACAAATGAAGTCATTTAAGAAACTGAAAGATATGTTAGTTTCAACTCCTGTTTTACAATTTTATAAGCCAGATCAAGCGATCACAAAACAGTCGATGCTTCACAATATGCTCTTGGAGCTGCTTTATTAAAGAATTCCTGGTCCAGTAGCTTATGCTTCTAGGTCATTATCAGATATTCAAAAATGTTATGCACAGATTGAAAAGGAAATTGTTAGGAATTGTATTTTGCATGTAAGCGATTTCACCAATATATATATGCAAAAAAAGTAACTATAGAAACTGATCATAAACCGTTAGTTCACATTTTAAAAACCTTTAATTAAATGTCCTATGCGGATACAACGTATGTTATTAGATTTGCAATTGTATGATTTAAAGTTATATATAAACAGGAAAGAAATGTATATTGCTGATGCTCTTTCTCGTTTACCTAATCAAAACGATAGTAAAAACCTATATTTTCAACAGAATATGAATGTCAAATCAATTTATTACTGATAATTTTCGATAAGCTCTGATAAATTAAAATGTTTAGGAAAGAAACTTTTAAATGATAAAACACTGCAGTCTGTAAAAATATGTGCAAAAATGGGTGGCCCAAAAGTAGATCAGAATGTAAAGATTATGAAAAATTGTATTGGAATGTACGAGAAGACATTGTTTTAATTGATAATTTACTATTATCGGGCAATGCTCTTATTGTTCCAACTTCATTAAGGAAGGACATACTATCGTTATTGCACATAAATCATCTTGGGGTAACTAAAACTAAACTTAGAGCTCGTGATGTGTTATATTGGCCTGGTAATGTTTTCGGATATTGAAAACATGGTATGTCTTGTAGTGTATGTTAAGATTTTCAAATGATAATTGCAAAGGAACCTCTAACTCCACATCCTGTACCAAACTTCCTTGAAAAAGTAGGAGTAGATTTGTTCCAGTTAAATAATTGTAACTACTTATTAATTATTGATTATTTTTCTAAATACGTTGAAGTTAAAAAACTTCATACTACAACAGCAAAAGTTGTCATTTGAAACTTAAAGAATGTATTTTCAGCGCATGGTATACCGATAGTTCTATTTTCAGATAATGGTCCTCAATTTTCTTGTTTTGAATTTAAAGATTTTGCTCAAGAATGGAATATTAATCATGTAACGTCAAGTCCATTGTACCTAGATCAAATGGTATGGTTGAAAGATCTATACAAACTATAAAAAGTATTTTAAGAAATGTATTTTTTCTAAAACGATATTAATGTAGCTTTACTTGAGTATAGGAACACTCCTATTTCTAATAACATAAAATCACCTGCGGAACTTCTTTTTGGAAGAAAAATTAGAGGCTTCTTACCAATTCAATATAAATCTTTAAAACCGCGTATGTTAATTATAATGAACAGAGAAGGCATCTTCAAACTCGTCAAAATGTAACAAAAGTGGTATCATGATAAACATAGTAAACCATTAAACCATTTAGTATATGGAGATAAAGTGTAATTTAAAATA
Source organism: Protaetia brevitarsis (assembly GCA_004143645.1). Classification (NCBI taxonomy): domain Eukaryota; kingdom Metazoa; phylum Arthropoda; class Insecta; order Coleoptera; family Scarabaeidae; genus Protaetia; species Protaetia brevitarsis. The sequence continues at coordinate 915,468 of RXPK01000136.1, forward strand.
ATAAAATGTGACGCCTGGTGTAGTTTGTAGAAAATATAATGATCATTCTTATTTAGTTAGAGAAAATAATTCAGGATATGATTAAAGACGTAATCGTACTTTTTTAAAGAGCTCAATGAGGATATTTGCTATTGATAATTACGAATACTGCCTCTGATGAGAAAGATATTACAAATTTAAACCAGCCTCAGAAAGAAATGAAAAGTAATAATGTATTTGTTACAAAATGAGGATTCTGATGCAGACAGTTACATAACAATTTCTAGTGAATCTTCCTCATCTACATCTAATGACCACCAGGGCAAGTAAAAAATCTAAGTTATGGCAGAGTTCTAAAAAGACCATCCAGATATGCTATTCGTGATTATAATAAAAATAGTTATATTGTGTTTGTTAAGTAGATACATATATTATTTATTATATATACATATATTTACATTAGATTTATTGTTATTTGTAGTTTTGTTATATTTTATATTTACGGGGGAGATGTCATATATGTGTGTAGATTGTGTTGCATACACTGTATATATTGTTATATTTTAAATTATTAAAGACAGTTCTCAACCAGACGCCCACGTGTATATACCCCACACCGACCGCTCCCAATCACGCCAAGATAGCACAACGGGCCTCCTAGGAGAATACCAGCTAGGATAGAATTATTTTTCGAAATAACAGTGCTCAGTATGACAGATCAGGAATTTCAACAGCATTTTCGGATGACAAGAGCATCTTACCACAATTTAATGTTAAAATTAGCTCCAATATTTGAAAGAGAAATAAAGTTTTAGGCCGACATCAAATTTCAGTAGAGCCACAAGTTCTAAGTACATTGTGGTTATTGTCTACACCAGATGGCTATAGGTAAAAAGATTTTGCATATAAATTTCCTTACTACAGTTTATATCATAATACAGGTCTGTTGGTTCCCGATTTAATGTGGGTAAATCATCGTTATTCGCATGCTTTACCAGAGTAATTAATGCTTTAAATAAAATTATTCCACAAGTGATAAAGTGGCCAACCACGTCCAGAAAGAATTGACGTAAAAGAAACATTTAGACGAATAGCTGGGTTGGTAGGTGTAGTAGGAGCTATTGACGGAACATATGTGCCGATAAAAGCTCCAACTGAAAATCGGAATCTTACATAAATCGTAAATGCTTCTATGGCATTACATTGCAGGAAATCGTATTACCTAATATGATATTTACAAATTGTTTTACAGATACCCTAGTTCTGTTTCTGATATTAGGGGTTTTAGAAACTCAGATATATATATATATATATATATATATATAGAGAATTTTTAAATAACACACAAGAATACTTTGAGGGCGATGAATTTATAATTGGAGATATATTTTAAGAGAAGGTTTATCCCTTGGCAACTTGGTGTATATCTCCATTTATAGAAAGAATTCGTCTCACAGCAGTACAAGCCCGTTTTAATACAATACACGCCAAGTAGTTGAAAGTGCTTTTGCATTACTATTTGGTAGGTTTCGCAGATTGAAATACTTAGATATGAATATGGTGGATTTAAAACCAGCCACTATAATTGGTATTTGCACTCTTCATAACATATGTTTAATGCAGCCAGATCAGTTGATTGGTGAATATATAAATGAAGGTTTAATAGCGGTTCATCATGATGATATACAACAAAGATAAAGATAAATTTAAATGAAATCGTAATTTGAAAGAATTGGTTATCCCAAAGTTTATAATAAGATATAACGGTAACAGAGATAATTATGTCTTCTTGAAAGAAAGAAACTTGATAATGGAAATCACTGATATTCATGAAGATTTTTCTATTACGGGCCGTGTGTCAAGTTCTGTGGAAAATTTTTATGATTACCCAATTGCATCATTGGCTCTCGGAATATACAAGTTCAAGACTTTTAATACCCATCATTGTCAGTACACCATTTTTGACATTACGGGCAAGGCTTTTGTTTTAAGTCGTACTGCTGATTTTATTGCTTTCAAGCTTCTTCACTTGAATTTATAAAACAATATTGATGATCATAAAATATAGACCATTGTTGTTGAACTGAATCATTAACTTCACCTTTTTACTTAATGGACAAAAAGTAATACAAAAAAATCTTATTCTAATATGCCTTTATATGACGCTCGTCGTCTATACAATTACTAAATCAATTTCACTGAAATTGATTACTTATGTAGAGTCTATAAAAGTTTTAATTATTATTGCCAACTTAATGTCTCTTTCTGCAAGTAAATGAACGTTATTACTATTTGTTAGGTCTCAGGCAACATAAAAAAAAATTCCTTGTATAAACTTCAAAGGATTATTTCAAAAATTTTAAAACGTGATGTCGTGGAACGTTGTTTTTTGGCACGAGGAAGATGCCGTCGATTTCGTACCAAGTATTTGGGCTAATGCTGATAAAACTAAATACAAATACCCTACAATTCCATCTGAATCGAAAAGAAGACAGATGATCTACGACTGTGTAAATGTTACAATTACCAATCAATTTATATGGTATGATGCTACATGCAAAAAAGGAAATATAAGGGACATCAATTTGGCAAAAGACATATGTGAAAGAGGTCAATTTACTTCGACTCTTGAAACCGACAATGAAGCAGAGATGGTGGAAAAAAGAACTAACCAACAACTCTCCACCACTCATCAAAAAACAGAGCTATAATTTCAAGCACCGAAGATGATAGTGAAAATGATAACGCCATAAGCCGGAAAAGCAAGAAAACATTTACCAGATCGATAATAAACGTAGCAAATACACCTCTTCGGACACCATCACTTTTTAAAAGTAGTGTATTTAATGTTACCATAAAATTAAATAAAAAAAAACTTGTTTAGGTTCATCCGTCAGGAAACATATGAATGAAATGCGAGAGCAAACGTCATCAAGCTCAACGGCATCAGCAAATTCAATTTCAAGCCAACCATTGTCGAGTAAGAACGAGCATACCATTTTAAAATTACTATTTCTATTTATTACCTCAATTATTGTAGTAAATAAAAACGATCATCTTGAAATTGTGCTCAGTTTAAAATTCGAATTGAGGGAAATAAAATACTCGTTTAGAAAATATTGAGAATTTATTGCGAAGTAGAAATTCTGTCAGTGCGGCAGAGGATTTTGCAGAACACAATTTTTGTGTACATCATTTGCCCGCACGTACAGTAGAAGAATTAGATGCGCTTAACGCAAAAATTAACGAATCTAAACATTTTCATGAATGGGTAAGTTGACTGTTTATATTTTTTGTGCTATTAATCTTCTTACAATGTATTAATTTCAGCTAAATTTTTTATACTTATTGGGTAGAAAGAGTATTCATAAAACCGTTTATATAATTATGGGTAAATTATTCCATAAGGAATTGGCTGTTCTATATTCTGGCCAAGGTCGAAAACAAAAATTAGATTTTTCTAGTATGAAATTATATGAAGTGGTTATGGGTAAGGCAATATGTTTTACTCATGGTATTATCTAATACAATTGGCATTGATTTAGAGGCAACAAGGCAACGCCATAAGAGCGCCACAACCGAAGATATGAAAAAAGCCATAGGGTTGTATCTGGCATCAGCCAAAGCTAGACTTTATTGACTTATTCAAATAAAATGATAATAAATACGTTTGTTTTTTTATTTAGCCAAGATATATAGGTTACTGTCTACAAATAATTTTAGTTCATTTTGGCAAATTAAATAGCTCTGTATGATTGTATAAAAAAATCTCAATTTTTCATATAAATAATATTTTATAAATATTTTAAAAAATATCGAGCTTACATTGATTTTAAAATATGGAGTAAATATTTGAATTGTATATTTTATCTATGTTTATGCAAAATTTTCCAGCTTACTCACAACCCTTACCTCAAACATCAAATACTTACGTACAAAATCCACCCCAAAGTATTAATGTATTTCCTAGAGGACCAATACCGAATTATCCAAAACCACACCAAATTCGACAACCTAATTTTCCGACCAATAAGCAAGTGTTTGGTCAACCACGAAATGTATGGGCACCAGAACAAAATAGGATGCCAATGCCAAAACCGACCCCTATGCCCGGTGTATCGATAGCCATAGCAAAATTATCTAACTACAGAAAAGATAATTTTTTCAAGAAAACAAAATGCGGCAGTAGAAGAATTACACAACGAAGAAGAACTATATGAACCATTCTACAACCAAGAAAACGGTTTATGGTATTTGCCTATAACATCACCACTTGAGGAACCAACTGTGGAATTTCCTGCAGAAGAAATTGCAAATGAAGAGCAACAAGAAAAAGCTTTAGACTTGATCAAAATTGTTCTATAAATATTAATAATCGAAAATTTTACTATACTGTTACACATTGCATTAATCGAAATGACTTTATATTTTCAGTTAATAATTCCTTTCGAAAACATATGCAACATCAGCGGTATAAACGTTAATTGAAGGCAATTTTAATTTCATTTTCTTACTGTCAGCTCACAGATGCGATAGTTTTACATCACTCAGATTCAAATTGTAAATTTCATTCATTTAGTTTACGCGCCAAAAGCCCAAGACGCACCGTACCGCAGTTTTTACGACCCTTTGTGCATCATTCAGCGTCGCTATTTGGTACATCCCTCTGTTACCTACCTAGCGAGGCTTTATAAGCGCTTCACGCACTATGCTCAGCTCTCTTTCTGTTACTTTCCGATCAACGAACAGTCAGTCACTACGACCCGTTATGATTCGAAAAAACACAAAGAACACGTGCTCCACTCAACACATACAAGCTTCGAAGCCTCTTGCCTTCAAGCTACCGCTAAGTATTTCTACTTATTTTAAGTTATAATTTACCAATTTTCTTTACTCATTTTTTGTTTCTTTTTATACTTTCTTTACTATCGCTCACCCTGCTTTGTATATAACGCATAACTCGTATTGCCAGTAACCTTTGTTCTATGTTAATCACCGCTATCTACAGTTTATCTAGTTAAATTTTAAATAAATAATTGCGATCTGGTTGGCAAACCACGTGCCAAATTAATTTTTTTTCTTTTTTTTTTGCTGCCTAATTTTATTTAATCGATTAATAATAAAGAGTTATGTTACATTCTTCGAGCCTTTTATTCACAACATTACTATCGCGACCCATCAGTACATCCTTGTGTGTTTACCGCAATTTTACCAGGTTACCGCAGGTAAAAGTGTACTGCGTCCGCAGGCCCGCACACCGCAACGTAACAACTGGCGCCCAGAACGTGTGACAATTTTCTTTACAGATTAAGAGTAAACGGACGGATCCACAGCTAGCCAGGATGGTAAACACGAGGGCAAACGCAACGTTGGAGTCCGATTCCGGAATAGAAATTCCGGTGGCCCCCACATTCGACATGGCGATGTTCGCCAAAAGTTTCCAGGAGTTTTGTACTGCAATTACTCAAAAAAAAATACCCTCACAACCGAAGCCAGACGCCTTTAACGGAAACATTTTTGAGGACCCGGAGGTATTTCTCCGCAGCCTCAAAATGTACTTAGAAGAACAGAAGCTACCGCAGGAGAAGTTTGTGCAGGAAATAGCACAGCACCTTTCAGGAGAAACTGCATCGTGGTTCGACAAGAAGCGGAGAACCCAGGTAGATGATTTCGATTCTTTTGAGTTACTTTTCAGGAAGCAGTTTTCCTGTGAGAGAAGGAAAGACAAACTGCAAGAAATGCTATACGGTGAACCACAAAAAAATAACGAACGTGGCTTAGAATTTATCTGTCGTAAGCGACGGCTGTGCAACAACTATATCCCGACTGGACGGAAGGGCGTGATCGCGCTGATTAAACGCAGATGAGCACAGAATACAAGGTAGCGCTTGGCTGTACCCGTACAAAGAGATCAAGGAGTTACTGCCGCTTGTATCAACATAGACGAGTTATTCCATGACTCGCAAACAAACCGTAAGTGCCATTTATCAACTAACAGTAATCCGCCACCAGAAGCCAGCCAAAACCACGCGAACCTCAAAATAACCGCGAACTGCCAAAATGCCGCCACTGCCCGGAAAAACATTGGCACCGCGACTGCCAGTACTCAGACAAGAAGTCGGGCGAAGAACAGCGGTCGGCCGAGCACCGCACCCCGAGCCGGCCCTGAACGCCATCACGTCCGCCAGTTGTGGGAACGCCGCGGCTGCTACTTTCCATCAACGACAACAACGTAAGTGCTCTTCTCGACATAGCAGCTACCCACAACTTCGCGAAACCAATGTACGTGGATCGAATAACGACGGAGTGCGTAAGTTCCGTAGCTTTAGGTAGTGAAACTACATCAATGGAAACTACTGGGACCGGAATCGTTGTCGGTGAGCTGCAGGGACAACGGATCGAGGTACCTGTATTAATTGCGCCGAATTTACGTGAGGATCTGGTTCTTGGATTTCCGTGGTTCACTAATGAAGAGGCGGTGATCGACTGTATGGTAGGAGGTAAATTACCACCACGCACCCTCTGGCTCTACATAAAGGCGCGCGCTTGGATGTAGGTTAAGACTTAGAGAAGGGCGACTATTAACACCGTCGTTCAGATGCATCATAAATATATTCATGTTCTGCATACGAATGATTCACATATACGAGTGTATGGTGGTACATTTCGTTTCTATCTGTATTATAGAGAATTAGAATTCCGCTGAACGTAGTTATTATCGGTTAGGTGTTATCCGTGGAAACATATTTTTATAGGCTCGTCGACAAAGTTTGATGTCCAGCTTCTTTGGACCAGCAACGAAGAAGAAACGAGGTGATGAGATGGTGAATCGCAGAGGAATCTGATATAACACTTGATATTCTGACGAATCATCTATCTGACTTCATCTATCCCTAAAGCCAGTCTAAGAAACCCATCCCACTACTTCAATTACCAGTCAGCCGTCCACTTCACGAGATACCGACCAATCAAAACATTTCACCGCAATATGCAATGATTTAGGTCACTGTATTGGCAAAATGTAGATGATCAGGACGAAAAGAACTTTGCTGGAAGAGCCTGGGTCCCTCCTAACAGATACAGTTTCCTTTTTCAACCAGAACTGTATTAGGAAAAGAAGTGAGGAACTATGTTAGCAATAAGCATTTAGACGCTCACAAAGAATGGCTGTCTTCTGACGTAAAGAAGGACTTTATTGTAAATATTGTCCCTGTTTACCAACAGAAACGAAGGTGGCTACCAAAAAAAGTTCTTTTGGGAGCTTTAGTGACACAGCCCTTGACAAACTTTAAAAATCTTACTGGAGTAAACAGTGATCTAGAAGTACACACCAGGAACATTTATCATAAGCACGCAATGGTTTCTGGAAAGGAGTTTTTAAAAATAATCCACAATTGAACGTAAGTAATCTACTGGATGAAAGACGCCTTTCTCAAGTGCAAGAAAATAGAGAACGCTTATTCCATTGTGAAGACCATAAATTTTGGAAAGCAAAATATACCACTACGAGGCCACAGACATTACGGACCGATTCTAACAAATTCCCTCCCTACAAAAAATGAAGGTAACTTCAGAGCGTTACTCAGATTCAGAGTTGATACTGGAGACAAATGCCTCGAAAATCACCTTAAGACTTCAAGTTCAAGTGCCACATACATAAGCAAAACTCTTCAAGACCAACTTATTGAGTGCTGTAGAATGGAAATTCTCAACAAAATTTTGAAACGAGTCAATGATTCTGGGTATTACTCTGTCATATTTGATGAAACACCAGATTTGTCTAGCAAAGCTCAAGTTAGTGTCGTCATACGATATGTGGACGTAACTTCAAATCGGTGTATAAGAGAAGATTTTGTTACCTTCATCGATGCATTCGGAGAATTAGTGAAGCGGCCTACTGTGCGGTTTGATCAATATTCTGAAGATGAGGACGAAGAAGTATTTCAAAACACCAGAGAAGACACAGCTGGGATCGAAACAGAAGAACTTTCATTGACTGGAGTATCATTGGGACAAATAGTGTTGAAGGAAATGAAGAATATGAAAGCTGCCTTGGAAAATGTGTGTCCGTAGGTACTGACGGATGCGCAGTGATGCTTGGTGAACGTGGAGCAGTGAAAGAATTACAAAAAGAGGCGAAAAATGCTCCATGACACCTGTTACTCCACAAACTGAACACAGTATTTCAAAATCTTTGAAGGTGGCCTAATTGAAAAGCTTCTGGTGTAATTAGAGAGGTTACGCTGTTTTTCAAAATTTCAAGACCAAAGCGTAACACTGAATTGGCTAAATTTCTCGGCAAAAAACTAGTGCGGCTCTGTGAGACAAGATGGGTAGAGCGCCATGATGCTGTTCTACAAATTGTCACAAGTCTACCAGAGATTGTCGAAGCTTTGACAAAAATAAGCCAGTGGAAGAACAAAGATACAGCAGGAAAGGCATCGGTTCTTGTCGCTTTATGTAGCTTTGAATTCATTATAGGACTCTTACGCCCAAGTGACATCTTATAACTCACTCTCCCACTCAGCGTCATCTTACAAAAGGAGACCATCGATCTAGCGAAGGCTTCGGGTATAGTTAAATCACTAATTGCAACCTTAGAGAATCGGCGGCGTGAAATAGATGAACATTTCAATGAAATATTTGAAAACGCAACACAAATGGCTCAGAAGTTAGACGTTGACGTTAAAAAGCCAAGGACCTGTGGAAGACAAACGAAAAGAGAAAATCATTCAGTTGAGGATTGCCAAGTTTATTACAGGGTTTCTACGTACATACCTTTGATTGAAACAGTGACCGAAGACTTAAAAGAACGTTTTTCACAAGAGGTTTTAGATTCGTCTAATTTGACTTTACTGATTCCGGAAAAAGTTTCAGAACTCACCTCAATTGAAATCAGAGAAATGACCATCTCGAGGTTTGAAGCCATGCTCGAAGGAAGCAAAGAAATACAAGCAATAAAACTAAAAGCGGAAGTGCAGCAATGGCAGCAAAAATGAATCATGCTGCAAAATGATGATGGAAAACTACCAGGTTCGTCACTTCAGACATTCAAATCCTGCGACAAAGATGTATACCCTACAATATACAAACTCTTTCACATTTTAATTACGTTACCTGTAACTAATGCAAGTGCTGAGCGATCATTCTCTTCCCTACGGTACATCAAAACTTGGCTGAGAATAACAATGCTCGAAAAAAACTAACAGGTTTGGCGTTACTCAATATTCATCACGATATTGACATAAAACAGAAGAATCGTTGAAAGGTTTTCAAAAATGGGCGACATAGAATTTGTTATAAAAATAAAAGTATATATTGTGCTTATAATAATAAGAAAGAATTATGTATCAAAGAGCGTATTTACGTATCAATTTGGCTCTCTGGATCAGCCCCTGGGAGTGTGTCGCGACTGCAGAAAATATTGGACAGCATCAATATATCTAATCGCATCTGATGTAGTTGAAACAGGCATTATTTCAACGCTTTTTATTTCTTCGTTTTCCTCATCTTCTGCCTCACTTTCAATATTCTTGTTACTTACATCAGCATCATCATTTAAAAATTCTACCTTCACAAGATTGTCATCAAAGTGAACGTATTCATTGAAGTCATAGTTAGCTTGAGCTAATATATTGTCTTGTTGGTTCCTTTCAAGCCATTCGGTTAACGGTAGATCATCATCTAAATCAAATTCATCTTCTCTCATGACAAACCCAGCGTTACGAAAACAATTAACGATTGTTTGTCTTGTTAGCATTTGCTATGCCATATGAAGTAAGTTTAAAGCGTCTAAGAGATTATACTAAATTTTTCGTTGTCAGCATCAATAGAATTTACCATTTTCGCAAGTAGAAGTCGTCGGTAGTTGCTTTTTAAACTGTGTATAATACCCTGATCCATGGGCCGGATTTATGTTGGGTGGCATAAAGACCAATTTACAGTGAAAGCTCTGCTTGCGGACAGCTCCAATAAGCGGATATCTCTATTAGCCAGACAAATTTCCTGGAACGGAATTTCGGCATATCATTTTCAATGTTAAGTGCTTTTCGATTAACGGACGCGGACACTAGATTATTTCCGCATGCGACTGAAAATCTCCCATACGCTCTAATAGCCGAACGATTTTTCAGGTCGTTCGCTTATTAGAATGTTATGCAACCTGTTACATTAAATTCGGTAATTTCCCGTTTTATATGAGATGTTTCCCTTTCATATGTACATATTACCCCTGCTAGATATCGCGTGTCGAGAGTTGTAACCAATATTTGAGTTATTTTATTAATATAAACGTAAAATGACACCGAAAAAAAGAATGCTTTCTTTAAAAGAAAAAATGGAAGTTGTTAACGTTTTAGATAAAGAAAGAGTTCCGGTTCGTATTTTGGCAAAGGGGTTTAATATTGGGAAAACGCAAGCAAAATAGTAGCAAAATAAATCAAGTTGATGTGGAACAATTTTTGGACAAACTTCCGTCTGTGTTGCTTGGCTACAAACCAGAAGATATTTACAACGCACATGAAAGTGGCCTTTTTTTCCGCGCGCTGCCGAATAAAACTCTGTCTCTTAAAGGAGAAAAATGTGTGGGTGGAAAGTTGTCTAAAGACGAACTTACCATTTTGTTCTGTGCAAATATGACCGGAGACAAAGAAGAGTTGTTAGTGATCGGGAAAGCTGCTCGCCCTTGTGCTTTAAAAAACATCGCTATTAAATATTTACCAGCGACATTGAAATCAAATAAAAACGCATGGATGACACGAGAAATAATGTCCGAATGGTTGCTTCAATTCGACCGGAAAATGGGAATCCAAAAAAGGCAAGTTATTTTATTTCTTGATAATGCAGGCTCTCCTCCTCGTGAACTGAAGCTGAGAAATGTGAAAATTATGTATTTACCGCCAAACACAACTTCAATTTGTCAGCCCTTGGATCAGGGTATCATACGTAATTTCAAATTTTACTATCGACACTTGATGTTAAAACATATTTTAACAAAAATGGAAGATGTTAAAAGTTTATCTGAGCTTACAAAATCCATCAATGTGTTGGAGGCTTGTACTTTATAAAAACAGCATGGCATAAAGTAAATTTCTTGACAATTAAGAACTGTTTCGGCAAAGCTGGATTTAAGAAAAGTGAATGTAGTTCGGAATGTAGTGTACAAGTTGATTGCGATTCTGAAGAAGATCTGCCATTATCAACAGTTGCTGAGTTATTGCGACATGCCAAACATTTAGGGGTAACAGACCCCCAAAATGTAAAGGATTTCATGGCCTTAGACGATAATATAACAAAGAAGAAGAAATTACCGTCGACAACTTTTCCAATTTGGATGTAGAAACTGAAGAGCCAAATCCGACGGATATAACAACTTCAAAAATCGTGAAAAGAAACCGACATTGCGATTACAAATCTCATACTTCTTCAGTTTACAAAGTTTTGGATTATTTGTAGAAGAAACAATCAAACCATTAAACTGCTCCTGATGAATTGCAGTTGTTGTTTATGGGATATGCTGCGGCAGTGGAAAATTGTCTCCAGACAACAGACGATGTGAGCACAAAATTGCCACGATAATTATGGAAGCAGAATTAGCAAAAGCAAAACATAAAAAAATTACATAAAACCTTTTTTTACAATAGTTGCAAACAGCACTTATTTTATTAAAAACAATATAACACATACAATACAAAATTTAACAAACAATAATTGCATAGTTAGTAAAAAAAATCCATTTTTACTGTTTTTCGTATTTTATTTATTTCAGTCAAGACTAAACACAGCTGCTTAAATTATCGTAATAATCTAATTACAAATCAAGAAAATTTGGTTGGTAGTTAGCCGATATTTTTAACTAAATCGCAATGAAAATGGTAATTGATGGAAACTATTTCAGCAGGCGTAAGTTTTACAACGAATACGTAGGATGAATAGTCTGGGTAAATAAAATTGCATCATTCCATATATTCTAGGATTTTATGGATCGTGCTACGAGAAATACCGGATTCTCTGGACAAATCCCTTGTAGAATTATTTGGATGTACCTGAAAATATGCCAACACATTTATTTTTATCTCTTGTGATAATATAAAATCATTTTTTTTTCCTCTTTATACAAATTGTTTCGTTGTTTCTTAATCTTCGATAAAGTTTTAAAAAATAGCGACGGTCTGGTACATCACGATCAGGAAATTGCTGAATGTAACGTACTAGCGCTCTATCTGAATTTTTGTTAAACAGCAAGTACAACTCCGACATATCACACTTTTCCAAATGAGTAAATGCCATTGTTACGGTTGAAAAATTGTAAAAACAGTACTTTTTCCGCACAGTAACTTTAACAACAACAAATATAAATAATTTGACAGCTACTAAACAATGTGACGCTTTAATTTTCCATGGGTATATCGATTTCATGCAAACAAAACAAAGATAAAATTTTATTTGATGTTTTTTTATAATAGTGTACTAAGACTTTTTTGTTCAGTTTGGAATTTTCTTTTAAATTGCAAAAAATATACAGGGCGTTCCATTAAAAAAAATAATTTTGGACGAATATCTAGAGAACGCGACGCTCAATTGTTTTTCTGTTTTCACAATTGTAACCGTCATAAAAAAAACCGGTGTGAAGTTAGCAATAGATTTTAGCAATAGATTTTTTTTTCGGTCAAATTAATTCCAAATGTAATACAATAACGTTCTATGAATAAAATCACTTCACGCAGCATTGCAAAGAGTGGAACACACATATTTTGCAAAATTACGATGTTTCTAACATTCCGAATTATCCCATCTAAATGCATGTGCCACCGTATACTTTATTTATTTTGGCATCGTTCGTCAACTTTAATTTCAAATTTTACCTGCCAGACGTGTTAAGGGGTACCCAACGATGATTTTAAAAAAATATAAAAATGACAATATTTTTCTAACAAATTTTATAAACAATTAAAGTTGATCGACTCGTCCAAATGCACGCGCTGCCGTACACTTTATTTATTTTGACATCGTTCGTCAACTTTAATTTCAAATTTTATTTTGCAGATCTGTTAAGGGGTATCCTAACCCAGCTAAATGTCCGCGCGAAAATCCAGTATGTGTGTGTAGAGTACAGCGTAGTGGACGTTAGTATAGTCTTGAAAAATCTTTCATAAACGAGACACTTGACGTTTCTGATGCTAATGTGCATGTGGATGCACATGATGATAAACCTGTGATATGTAAACTTATTCTTCCAAAAGGATCCAAAAATATTTACCCGAGACTTGTTAGAGGAAAACAAGTAACATTTTCATGTCCTGTGTTTGAGGGAATGTTCAGTATATCAGCTTCTGAAATAAATTCTATTTGGAGTAGTGAAAGTAGAAAATTGGTTTCAGGATATTATAGTTTTATTTTTAAAGAAAAAATTTTAACCGTTAGCAACACATGCCTTCTAACAATAAAATCTAAAAATATGCTAAAGAACGGATTTAATATCTACGCTTATTGTGCCCATGCCCGTTGTAAAACGTTTATATTAAAATGTAGGGGGAAAGATATGCTCACAGTTAACGTATACAGCTCATCTTTAAACTTTAGCCATGGTGAACAATTGACAAGACATGTCAAAGGTGTCGAGAGGATTTTACTTGGTAACAGACTGGAACAATACAGCGCCCTTAAAATTCGTTTGAGAGAGATATCAAGTCTCTTTCGACTCATTTTCCTACTGATAAAAATTTGCATAAAGTAAAATCTGATGATGTTTACCGACGGATTAAATCAGAAAAATCATCTATTAATGATTATGATATCGACGACATACTTGATTTAATTAAAATGCAAAAACTAAATGGACACTATATCTATCAGGTATCTATACCTTTAAATATTATTATTTTCAGTAAAGAACAACTAGATTTTGTAAGATATTATAGCAAAAAAGGAAGGGCAAAACCAAATCTTTTTTAGATGCTTAGGTTCAGTAGTAAGAAACCTCATGAGTATGAAAGTAAGAGGATTTGTACTACGCGGGTGTTCTAGAAACCCTCAGAAACCGCATAGTACCCGTATTGGAAATGGTTTTATCTAAACATGACACTGCAACGATCCTAAGCTGGCTTAATCATTTTAAATATTACTGTGTACGAAATCAATTGACGTGGCCTGTATTTAACAGTGTAACAACTGATTTCAGTATGGCTTTTCTAAATGCAACGTGCGAATCGTGGAATTGCATATATTTGGTAGATTATATTAATAAAATATATGAAAAAATTTAATGACGAGAAAATAGAACTTGGGAATTTTATTACAATTAAATTATGTAGTGCCCACCTTGTTAAGTTAATATGTCGGGACGTAAACAAATATTTTAAGGAAAACATGGTACGAACATTATTGAAAGAAATTATAATGACTCTATTTGACATGAGCAACTTTACTAAAATAACTAAACACATCACTAATATATTTATAATTACAAATACCGAATTTGAAAGCGCATACTTAAACGAGTGCAAAACTTAACTAATATTTTCTTCAAGGAATACTGATGTTGAAGTAGATCCACAAGATGAGTTTATCACTAGCCACACTATGAGAGAGAATTCAGAGAAAGATGCACTATTGGACATAATAAATTTTATTTACATTTTGAAAAAGTACTAACTTCTATGCAAACAAAGTTAATAATGAACCACAAAATGTAATCATTATTTAATCCAGCTTTCTCTAACACTTTTTGCATCATTATATCCATTCCTACCTTTGTGGACCTCCATACACAAAAGTGAAAGACAAAGTAACTCTTTGGTTGAAGGTTGGTTTGGGATTGTAAAAAATAACATCCTTAGTAAAGTACATCGAAAATGTTCTCGATTTGTTAGAGAAGTAAGAAACTATACCCTCGGTATAGTTAAATAAACTTTGGAAACCCTTTAACACGTCTGACAAATAAAATTTGAAATTAAAGTTGACGAACGATGCCAAAATAAATAAAGTGTACGGCAGCGCGTGCATTTGGACGAGTCGATCAAGTTCAATTGTTTATAAAATTTGTTAGAAAAATATTGTCATTTTTATATTTTTTTAAAATCATCGTTAGATACCCCTTAACACGTCTGGCAGGTAAAATTTGAAATTAAAGTTGAGGAACGATGCCAAAATAAATAAAGTATACGGTGGCACATGCATTTAGATGGGATAATTCGGAATGTTAGAAACATCGTAATTTTGCAAAAATATTGTGTGTTCCACTCTTTGCAATGCTGTGTGAAGTGATTTTATTCATAGAACGCTATTGTATTACATTTGGAATTAATTTGACCGAAAAAAAATCTATTGCTAACTTCACACCGGTCATAAAAAATAATACTACTTTGTCCATTTGACCGATTCTGTACCTCCAGAGATAACAAAGTTATCAATAGTGCACACTTAAGTGTGGACACCCGGTATATTGCTTTCTGTATAGATAGATAGATACAAAAATACACAATAGGCTGTGGGCCTCATTCCTCTTCAGGTGGTAGGTTTTTTTTGTTCTGGGACTGTATATACGAGATCCTGTCCGCAGCAACACGCCTAACGGCTTTAATCTCACCAGGTTCTTGCCCGGTATCCAGGTCACTTCGCAGAAAAACATCTGCCATGCCCCTAGGTTTGTAACCCAGAAGGACCTCATATGGTGTCTTGCCCGTGGCCGCATTGACTGTGGAATTAAGACCCCATTGGACCTTAGGGATGTCCAAATCCCACGTCGCTTCCTCGGGCGTCGTAGCTGCTAAGAATGGTACGATTACATCGTTCAACCTGCCCATTTGCACGGGACGTAGCGGTCGCGTTGAAGATAACTTGAACGCCTATACTGACGGTAAAGTCCCGGAACGCCTTACTCGTCTAGCAGCAACCTCTGTCGCAAATGACTCTGTGGGGTCTCCTAAAGAGTTCAAATATCTTCCTTAATGTATTGATTAACGGGGTTGTCTTAGCGCTCTGGACTGCCTTCAAGAACACGAACTTCGTGAATGCCTCTACTACCACAGTTAGGTAGTTATTTTTCCTTTTGCTCTGGACAAAAGGCCCAAGGTGGTCACGTGGTATTGTTGCATAGGGATGGCCATCTTTGGTATGGGGTGGAGGTATCTTCTTTTCCTACTGGGCGGCTTTTTATTATTTGACATCCAAGGACAACCTTTAACATACCTCGAAGAGTACCGTCTCATTGATGGAACCCAGTAATTTCTGCGATTGAAGGCCAGAGTTTTCTCGGTTCCTAGATCCCTTACCGTCATGGTGAAACATCACGATATGGCGTCGTGCATTTTTGGGTAACATCCATCGTCTCCCGTTTGGAGTTTTGCGGTAAACTCTACTTTTACCATCGTATTCGCAATGAGTTTTCACGGTCCTCCGTAATCCACCGGTACGTGATAATTCTTCGTATAGATTTTGCATTCGCCATCTTGCAACGCGCTGTTTTAAATTCCATCATCACTGCCGCTATTTACGACCAGGCCATCGATATTAGGGGAGAAGTCGAAATTTCTCAACAGAGCTGCATAATCATCTAGATTAGAGTCGCTAGAGAAGTTAAGTTCGGCTGCTGCTCTGTTTTCTTCGCCGCTTGCAACATATCTGTTTCAATGTTAAGCCAGAGTTTCCTCCATGACTTAACAATAGTTGACGGTGTCATTTCATCATAAGCCGTAACCAACATATAAATGACGTTCTTCATGCTAATTGCCTTTAAAATCTTTATAAGGTCTGTTTTTTTGACGATACTCCCCCTTGAAGCATTCGAGAACACCTTGGTCCATTGGCCTGTTGAAAACAAGTCACTTTAGGTAGAAGAAACAATAACTTTATCTCCCTTTCGCCCTCACACTCCAACTCTTCCGGATGTGTTGGCGCATTATCAAGTGCAAGGAGGAGACTTCCTGTGACGCGGCGAATGTATTTTAGGCAAAAATTTAAAGTTTATTCCGGTTTCATCAATGTTGTACAACTGTTCTGGACTCAGATCATTGTCACTGGCTATTTTCTCGAATTTCTTAGAAGATTCGTTAGTGGCTGCAGGATTTACTGATAGCTTTTCGCCACATACTACAAGAAAATAAATTCCGGTCGTTCTTTCCAACGCGATAACCATCTTTCACTAGCAACAAAGGCTCATATCCCACTCCTGGAAGTGTAGAACAATCGCTTTCCCTTTTAAGATGGGGCCGTTAATAGGCGTACCACATCTATGCTCTTGCATAAACCAAACAATATTAAAATTGATGCGTAGTCCCGCGGACGTACCCTCTCCGACACTACGACTTACATGGACATTTACATTTTTTAATAGTTTAATGATGGTTCGAGGTTAGAACTGCTAGAACAAAGACAGGTAGCATCATTTACCGACCGCAATAAAAAATTGAGAAGTACTAAAATGAAATTTTCA
This sequence comes from Protaetia brevitarsis, assembly GCA_004143645.1. Taxonomy (NCBI): domain Eukaryota; kingdom Metazoa; phylum Arthropoda; class Insecta; order Coleoptera; family Scarabaeidae; genus Protaetia; species Protaetia brevitarsis. Next base: position 932,878 of record RXPK01000136.1, read on the forward strand.
TTTATAAATTTACATAACTAGCATTATCTCCAAAATAAAAGGGTCTCATAATTATGACTACTAAATAATTTAAATGGAATGAAACAATACTTTTTTTAATTACTGCTACTACTACTACTAATTTGTTTGAATGCCTCTTTTTAGCTTTTCTTCTTTTCTCTGAGTTAACATGGGCTTGAATGGCATTAATCTCTGTCAACTTAAGGTCTTTCCATTCTTCCTATTTTTCTTCATCCTTTTTACTCTTAGCAGAAAGATATTGTCCGACTGATAGCTCTTCAACCTTCTCATCTTTTCTTATTTTTGGTTAATGTGTTTTTGGAAAACATAACTCCCCCTGATGTTTCACTATCTGTGACAGTTATTGATGATAAGAGTATATTCCTTGGGGTATACTTAATGCCTTATTTCCCAATATTTCAAGATATTCCCATGTTATTTTAGATTCACCAGTAACTTTTAACCTCTTTTCCTTATTATGTCAATAAATTTCCCTGAGAGACTGTATTCTCCGATTTCAAACATCCTCTTCGATATTTGATCACATAATTTGTTTTTTGTACATGTTGGGTTATTATACTTACCTTCCATTCTTAAGCGGATATCTAGTAGTCACTTTATTGCTTCATTTGTCCATCGACGCTGAGTATTAGCGTTTTCTTTCTCTGCTTCTAATTGAGGGGCCTCTACTTTTTTAACTAATGCAATGTATTCACTTAAATCTGTAATTAAAGTACTTAAAAGTATAAAGCAAAAGGAATATAATAGACATATATTTACCTAAAAAAAAAAAAAAACCTTTCAATATCCACTGACGTTAATTTTGACGATTTTCTATTATATTCTAAAGAAACCTCTACTCCCTTCTTCTAACAGCAAACTAGCTTCCATGTTTACTTGATTTTTTTTTTAATTCAGAGGTTATATCAGCTTATGCTAATTTGATGCTAATTCATCTACGTACAGCAAGATAATATAATAACAAAATATCCCAAGATGGCCCTGAGAAAATTTGTAAGTGAAATTAACATTACACACAATTAACAGACCAGCACCGCAAAGCATGTATTTAAAGAATATACATTTGAAACTGTTAATGCAAATTAGAAATCTGTCATCGATGTCTAGTGCTAACCTAGATAAAGAATCTGCAACATAATTGCCTTTTCCTTATATGTGAACTATCTAAAAATCAAAACCAGAAAAATATAATATATATCTCTTTATTTGGTTGGCATACATAAGATTATTTTGTTTTTTTTTTCCAAATACAGATATCAAAGCTTTTTGATCTGTTTTTAAAGTAAACTTTTTTCCATATAGATAATCTTCAAATTTATCATACCAAAATAACAAACTCAACTTTCCTTATGAACAGTGGAATAATTCTTTTCAGCAGACATATATGTCCTTGACACACATGTGATTGTTCATTCCCTGTCATCTCTTATCTGGGATAACACGGCTGCATTTCCACTCTCTGAAGCATCACAAGTTGGATGGATAATTCCGGATCAAAAAGATTAAAATTTCATCTGCAGCAATGGCACTTTTGGTTTCTACAAACGCTTTCTCACAATGCTCATCCCAACAGAATGGCACATTTTTTTGTAACTTGTACAATGGTGATAATAAATTCGTTATATTTTTCTCAAATTTGAAATAATAATTCGCCATGCCTATAAATGATTTTAATTGCGTGACGTTTATTGGTCGGTGGTGCTGACACTATTGCATCCACCTTTTTTTTTTTACGTTTTAAAATTCCTTGTTCGATGAAATCAAAACCTAAATATATTACTCTATCCTTTAAAAAATCGCATTTTTCTACCTGCTCAACATTTGAACTGGTACAGTTATATAACATGCAGTAAAAGTAAGCAACCTTTCTTAGGCGTTTGGCATGACTTCCTACATGATCAGGTCTGTGTTTCGGAATGCAAACAAATGCCTATCGAATGGCATTTGTGATTCAAGTGTTGTTTGTTGTTATTATCTGCCATAAGTGCAGTTACTGAGCTCGCGGACGCTTATACTTTTCTCAAGTTTTAAGAGAATTTTTGCTAATTGCTCGAGTAAGTTTTAATTCGGAGTGGTTGATTACATTTTAGAGATGCCATTAAGGCATTTAAGTCTTGAAGAGATGAGCCAAGCTATGGGAATGCGTATGACTGGTGCATCACTAAGAACTAGTGTTGTAAATATTCGGATGATTTCAATAATCGGAATACCCGAATCGGAAGGTCATGATATTCGGAATATTATTCCGATTCTATATTCCACCAGACATGCTCGTATAAGTTGCACGTATTCGGATGATTTCAATAATCGGAATAATCGAATCGGAATAATAGGTATTCCGATTTCATATTCGACTACACACAGACTCGTGTAGGTTGCACGTATTCGGATGGTTTCAAAAGGATGGTTTCAATAAGTGCGGTGGAATGCGGGATCATATCGTGTTTATTTTATACACAACTAAATCTCTATTAAAGTTATCTACAACAAGTATCTGCTATTTTTTTTAATAGAAAATTCTGCACATTACTAATATATTGATATATTATAATATATTAAGTAAACGTGCGTGCGACTTAAACGCCTACCCGACGCCGGACGCTGGAGACATTGCCCATTTTCTTACCACGCAAAGGAAAGTTCGCAGACTGCTCCAAACCGTGTCCATCAGGAAAGCTCCTGGTCCCAATGGCATTCATAACATTTACCTTTGCAACCCGCCGAGAAAACCGATACTTCAGCTCCGCAAGCTCACGCAATCCTAAAACCCCAGCAGTTCCCGTCCTCATGGAAATCACCTACCGTCATCCCTTTACGCAAGTCGGGAGAAACCTACTCTCAGCCGGATAGCTACCGGCCTATATCACTACTTTGTACACAGTCCAAGGTTACAGAAAAAGTAATACTACAGCACCTAAAGGGCCATATCTAGGATAGAGAAATAATACCACCGCACCAGTTCGAGTTCCGTGAGGGGCACAGCGCGAACCATTAGGTGGCCAGGCTAGTCTGTGATGCGACCAGAAACTTCAACAAGCGAACACACACGGCACTATTAGTGCTAGACATGAAAAAGCATTCGACAGAGTGTGTACTGACGGCTTCTGGCAAAACTCATCGGCTATGACTTCCCCGCCCACCGGAAGCTTTCCATTCGTACTTATCAGGCCGCACGTTCCGGGTTAGAGTCCGCAAAGCCCTCTCAGACTCTCGAGAAGTCACAGCTGGAGTCCCTCAGAGATCAATTATAGGCCCAATCCTATTTAACATCTTTGTGGCAGATACCTCAGCTTTTCCCGGGAACCACTTGGCAATGTTTGCCGATGACACTGCGCCTTACACGCATGCCTTCTCCTCTCAAGCCTCCACGCAAAAGTTAAAAACCAGATCCCGCACCTACTCAAATATACTACCGACAACAAACTTACTCTGAACCCTACCAAGTCTTTACTCCTTATTCGCACAAAACGTGCACAACCGCTGCCTATCCCACCTACACTCCTTCTGCAAGGAAACAGAAGAGCCCCCAGCAAAACGATTAAATACTTTGGAGTTCACCTAGACCAGCACCTTTAATACAAACCGCACGCCATAAACAACGTCAGAATCACAGCTAGAACCCTCAAGTCAATCTATCCAATCATGGTAAACGCTGCCACGCCCAAAGAAAATAAAATGCTGCTACTTAAAACGGTACTGAGACCAATCTATATGTATGGTGCGCCTATGTGGTGCAACCGCGTCCTGAACTACCATCACCGACTCCAGGTCATGCAAAACCGCTGTCTGCTAGCTAACGTCCTTCCTGTCCAGGAACACGCCGACACTCTGGCCAAAACATTCTATGACAAGAGCGTCTGTTACGGAGTTCGTTCGCTCTCAAGCTTAAAGGTCTCCTTGGATCGAAATAATTTATTCAAAACACAAATTTTTGGATGACACTGTAGATTTATTACAAAAAACAGCAAAATAGTAGCATACAATGCAATATGCTGAAATACAAATCTTAACATCTGTTAGAATGACAATACATTGGTGTTCGGTCTTAACTTCTATACTTATGTAATAATTTAAAATTATAGGTAATGATCGTGCCATGAATAAAGTTAAATAAAAAAATAATTCTGATGAGGGTATTTAAGAAATGTAAATTTAACTCTTAATCTAAGTTAGTAAAATTGGCTGGAAGGTCCTTATCACGTGATAGGATGTAAAAAAAATAAAATAACTTCAAATTTTAATTCGCATGCATTTACTTACTGTTGTAAAAATTTTATGATGTTTAATACACGTCTTTTCTTTTCTTTATCGTTCGATCACTGAAGTAAAAACGGCGTCGGGCACCGTCAGTACCAGGCTGGTTGGCCTCCTGGGAACATTGCGTGTCGTTACAATAACATAAATTTTGCTATTTTTATTTATTTTTCTATTGTATTTTTATAACTTCATATACCTTCGCTAGTGCTTTAACCATCGGCAACGATCATAGCACGCTGGATGGACCAGTTCTCGTTCAGTCGCGTTCGAACATCGCTCGGAGACGGACGCATTATACTTCGTAGCTGTAAACAGGAAGAACTCACCCGCCAAAACTTAACCGTCGTTAACGGTCGCCAACGGCCAAGACGAATTGGCGCCTTTACCATCATTGGCCGTAGTAGGCGTGGCCAGCATACTTTTTCTCAATAGTCCCTCTCCAATTGGACCACAGCGAGACGGTAGGCGTGTCCTGCCGGCGGGAGTCGTTCCCTTTGCCGCATTTTTATTTCCACCGACATGGGCAAAGTCGGTAGGAACAAAACAATGCCCAGCTCCCCGGACTCGGATCGCCTTTCGGAGGAAGGTTCCAGTTCTGGCTCCCAAAGTTGCCCGAAGCCGAAGCCTAAACCTAAACGAAGGAGCTACAGCCGTCGCCCGACACCGGACCTAGGACTGACGCCGGCGGAGACCAGCAACCGCTTCGCGCCCCTCCAGGACCTGGCAGAGGATGACGACGGTGCCAACGACGGTAAGTCCGTGGCAGAAATTACACAAACGACCGTCCGTAACCCACCTCCTATAATAATTCCTAAATTAATGGACCACAAATGCCTAATTATCAATTTAAACACAATAACTAGTAAATACCACGTAAAATACATAAACAATGAAACATACATATAATTCTATAATGGAAACGACAGGAAAGCATTTATTAACAAATAAAGGTAAAATTGCCTTTTACACATATACGCCCAGAGAGCAGAAGACTATGCGCAACTGGTCGTGAGGGTCTTTGGCCGACACTGAAAGAGACGAGTTACTCGAGGAACTTGAGGCGGCAAAGCTCGAACCGATACAAGCATACAAAATGAAGAAAACCAACCAAACATTATTTATGGTTGTGTTGGTAAAGGGGAACCCTCCAGCGATGCTTAACAGAGCAAACCATATAATCTTCCATACCCAAGTAAAATGGGAGTGGTATAGAAGCACAAAAAGGGCGACACAGTGCAGACGGTGTCAAAAGTGGGGACACGCAGAGGGGAATTGTTTCGCAAAAGAATACAAATGTCTGAAATCTGCAAAAGAACCATGCCACCTACAGCTGTAAAAAACCGGCTGATACCCGAAGCCAAATGTGCTAACTGTCGGGGCGCCCACCCGCAAACAGCACGTAGTGCGAGGAATATAAAAAACTACATGGAAAACAAGAAGAACAGACAGACCTCTGCGCAAAATAAAAAGTCTCCCAAAGAGAAAGCTGCCTTGACACTCAGCTGACATCCCAGCAACTAACCCCTGGAACCGCAACAAGAAGGCCGAAAAAGACACAAACCGAACTGGCATTTACGACGAAAACATCTTCCCTCCGTTACTCAACACTGGCAGCAGCGGGCGCAATACGGAGGGAACTACACAGGAAATCCCGCAAGCAAACACATAACATCACTTACAACGACACATAGCAAAAATGACAATACACACACAAGCCAACAAACAATTACCGGAAACGACGCACGCGGGGAAGGAGTCCTCCGAGGCCATCAATGGATGGGACAAGCTCAACCAAATATCAACAAAATAAATGAAACCCTAGATATCAACACTCTGGCTAATCAGCTAGAAATATTCTTGCAGAAAATGCAAGCGGCAAACACTCCGTTTGATTATATTAACTTCGTCAACGCGTTCAACAACAACGTTAAAAATGGTTCCCAAAAATAAGAAAACATAATACAACAAACATACATAAAAATCCTACATTGGAATGTGGATGGATATAAAAACAAAAAGGAGGAACTGAACCTGTACATCAACAATAACGATATCCACGTAGTACTGCTCAACGAGACCAAGTTAAGCAACACGGACACACCAAAACATCGGGGCTACAGATATTTCGGGTCGACGGTGTTAATAGACAAGGAGGAGTCATGGCGCTTGCAAACGAAACTGAACTGTGCAATTATCAAAACGACAAAACACAGCGGAGGCAAGCTATTACACTGAAGCTACCCAACGGAATACACATAACAACAATGTATAACAGCCCCAGGGCAAGATTATCGCAAGGCATACTGGATTCCCTACTAGCAGACACGTATAGACACCTACTAATAGGGGATCTTAATGCAAAACACCAATCCTGGAACAACCAATACAGGAATGCAAATGACGCGATAACAAACAACTACTGTGACGATAGAGGCATAGTTGTGTTTGTACCCAACACACCCACCTACATCCCATACAGCAGCAAAGGCTCTGCATCATATATAGATATAATACTTAATAAAAACGTCCCCGGACTGCAAGACATTCACACATAAAGACCTGCACAGCGACCACCTAGCAGTAACAATGAAACTGGGAGACCAGGAAACCACGGAAGAACTCACAACAGTCACAGACTTTTCCAGGACCAACTGGAGGGATTTTAGAAAGCAAATCAACGATAACCTTGTAATTAACTATAACATCAAAAACGCTATTGAGTTGGACCTGGCAGTGAATGCATTAACCGAGGCGGTTGCGGAGGCCACTAACGCACATACAAGCAGGAATGCATCAAGAACCTGGCGAAACATCAAGTACCCTGACTGCATTAAACAACTGGTTGAAGGAAAGAGCAGCGGCACGAGGAAGTACCTGAAGTTTAGGGACCCTGCAGACAAAGGAGAGGTAAACCTCCTAACAAACAAAATCGGGAAACAAGTAACCGAATCACAGGAGCAAGGAATGGCGGACACTTCTATCCAACGTCACTCCGGGAGACTCGCTATAGAAGGCAATAAAGGCGCGTAACACGAAAAAAAAAACATAAACCTGTCAAATAAATACCGAACAGGGCATACTCAGCACTCCAGGGGAGATAGCCGATTCTTTGGCGGCCAGCTTCGCCAACTACCATGAACTACCCCAAGGGGATCACGGCACGGAGGGGCAAGTCGAGGAGATTATCCAACAGATAGATAACCTTAGAATTTCGCAAATTGAGGCAGCGGACACTTCACCACCCCGCGTCGGGTCGCTACACTTCTAGACACCTACCACCTCGTAAGGCGCCTGGCCGCGACGGTTTTTTAACTAGTAGCAGGAACCTCCCAAGAAAGCCATTGTGCAGCTAGTCTATATAATCAACGCGATCTTCAAACTTGGATACTATCCCTCTAGTTGGAAAGAGGCTGCAGTAGTACCGGTCCTCAAACCGGGCAAGGACAGAACTTCACGTGATTCCTACAGACCGGTGGCCCTGCTATCGGTATTATCTAAAGTGGCAGAAAAGATTATCCTAGACCGCATAAATCTATTCCTAAAGGACAAAAACATACTCAAAGACCATCAGATGGGATTTAGAAAGGGGACCGGTACGGCGCACGCTACAACCCGGTTGGTTACTGACATAACGAGAAGGCCAGCCAGATACGGCCAGAGTCGTGAACTCCACGAACACGCCGGGTCGCACCCCTAAAGATCCACGCAACACAAACTGGTAGGAAATTTCTCCGCGAGCAACAATAGCGCAAACCCATTAATCAACACCCTACTGACAACACCCCTGTGGGGAAGTACAAATACCCGATAGACCTCCTATCAGAGCCCCACTAAAACCAACAAGGCATATACCATCCAATCCCAATACTTACCTACACACCCAAGTCCAATCGCGGACCTTTTGGACCCACTCAATTAGCCACCACTTACCTAAATTCTGCCACGGACTTGCCCCAACATTGTGTTTGGAATGCGCGAGTGACTGTGCGGGTTGTTACTAATTTGTATATGTTGTTGCTAGATTTATAAGGACAAAAAAAACAAAGTATAAATGAGGGTTTTTTATCCACACGGATTTTTCCCTAGAAAAATGTATCCAACAGACAACATTATTGTGCATACTCATGTCAACCAAATAAAGCTAAGAATATATGTATATATAGTAATGGCTTAACATGTACTGTAACGTATTGTTAAATTATTTAAAGCAAATAAAGAGATTTTTGAATTGATTGAGTTCTCGTTCGATCACTGAAGTCAAACAGCGTCGGGCGCGGTCAGTACTAGGTTTGGTTGACCTCTGCGAACACTGCGTGTTGTTGCAATAAATCAATTTTGCTGTTTTATTTATTTTTCTATTGTTATTTTATAACTTCATATACCTTTGCTAGTGCTTTAATATCGGCAACGATCATACCACGCTGGATGGACCAGTTCTCGTTCATCTCTCACGAACCGTCGTAGAGGATAGTCGAGATTTGTGCGCTCCGCTACTACACAGTTGTAGCAGCTCCCAAATTCAGCTTCAAGCTCAGTCAAACAATAGTTTGTTTTCAGAGTGTGAAAGCCCACAAATAAGTGACAAAAAATTTTCTGAAAAGTGCCTCCCCGCGAGTTGGGAATCGTTAAATTCAGGATACCGTCTCCAGTCTCGGCCGCTGGTATTCACGGCCCCCAGGCACGGTCCGCTGCTCTTGCGGACTGGACTTGGCCCGTCTTCTCAACCCCACAACGCACATCTGGGTCCCCCCTCAGAAACAGGTTCAAGGTTTCGAACCACAGAGCCTGAGAAAGCCCTGCGATTCTCATCCGCGTGCTTCCATCGGACGCTGAAACGGAGGATTTTGCCGTCGGCGATCGGCGGCTGGGAACAACAATTTTGGCGTCCGACGTCGTGGAAGCCTTCAACAAACGACACCACGTTGCGGTGATGGCCCTGGACACAGAAAAGGCGTTCGACAGGGTTTGGCACGAGGCGCTCATCTTCAAGCTTAAGCAGTGTGGGATGCCAACACCGCTAACCAAGGTCATCCAGAGCTACTTAAGTGGAAGGACCTTCCAGGTGAGGATGGGTGACGCCCTGTCGGACACCAAGACAGCCAAAGCAGGAGTCCCCAAGGATCGTGTCTGGACCTGTACTGTACAACATATTCCTGAGCGACCTCCCAACCCATCCCAGCACTAAGATCCTAGTCTACGCCGATGACATACTGATGTATTCCCAAGCCTACCATCCTGAGATCACCCTCCAGAAGCTTAACCACCACATCCCCACCTTGCAGAGGTACTTCAGGACAGTGGAGAGTAAAATCAATCCAGCAAAAGCGAACTGATGGTGGCGACCAAGGGAGCCGGACATTGACACCAAGACCAGGGTTAAAATTGACGGAACGCAAATTCAACGTACTAACTACCTGAAGTACCGCGGAACCACAATTGACATACGGCCACATATGGCAGGAACACGAACTTGGCGGTGTCAAAGCTTCCGCGGCGATCGGCAGACTCTACCCATCCTGATGAGCCCCGCTGCTACTAGAGAAACCAAACTCTTGGCTACCAAGCAATCATAGGCCCCTGCTACACTAATGCGCCTACGTGGATGGTATGGCAACTGTCACTGGATCAAGCTGCAGCGAGTACAAACAAGTGCCTGCGCTTAATAACCGGAGCGAGGAGAGGAACAAGGACCGTCGACCTCCATAGACGAACAAATGCCGTACATCAGGGCTGTGGCTGCCAAAATATCAACTAAAATATATATATTAATTATATACCTTCGCTAATGCTTTAACTATCGCAACGATCATACCACGCTGGATGACCAGCTCTCGTTCGATCGATCAGTTCTCGTCCGATCGGCATAGCGTTCGAAGTGTTTTTGCGAGCTCCGCCAGTTTACTGAGTGTATTAGCCTACAATGATTATGCCTCTTGTTGTGTTTTTTGTTGACTTATGTGCGTTTTCCGCCGCCACTTTGCGTGCTTATATAGTCGGTTGTTTCGGCGGGAGGCGCTGCCTCCCGCTACGGCGTCGCGCAAATTTTTGATTATATCTTAGTTTAGTGTGTACATATCTCCTAGTGTAAGTTTTAGAACTCTTTTATTTTATTTTTGACTTCTATGAGTGCGTCAAGGCTTCACGAATAGGTCGCGAGTGCGTTAACGCGGCGACGATGATCTAGCGAACATTAGCTAAAGACGCTTATCGAAGTGTCCCTAAACTAGTTGGGAAGGTCCTGGAAATATAGACCTTGAAGACGTCAAAGGACGAGTACGACGCCGCCGGAACGCCCGCCAACCACCGACCGCAAGCGGTAATCTACTCGCTGCGGTGCCACGCCTGCAGTTTCCTACGGCGCAGGGGCGACGCCGAGCGTCGCGACGCTCTCGAGTGCGACGCCGAGCATTCGCCGCGTCCCTGAGCGGATCACGGTTTTTGGGGCAAAACGACGCGGGCGTCGCGACGCCCTCCGTTCGCCGACGCCGGTCACAAACGTTTCCACCGTCCGACGCCGAGACGCCGGTTGATCAAGTACCCACTTCGACGTCCACCATCGCTACGCCCTCCGTCCCGACGCCGGCCGTCGCTAACGATCTTTCGACACTCTTGCCCCCCCTTAAGAGGAGTAATGGCCATACCAGCCCCTAGATGCAGCCCAGCCGACCTACTGGACTTTTTAATGTAGAGGTCCGCCAACCGATACGGCTCCTTGCTGATCAGGCCGGACGCCATGGACATGGACGGCAACCAATCCGACGCCAGACCACCTGAGGAAAACGCCACTCCGGAAACCCCGCGCCCCGTCGACGAGGCAAAAGACACTGGATCCCAGTCCGGCGGTCAAGAATATCAAGCCCCCCGCCCTGTGTTTTCTCACCAGGGTCGAAAAGATTCTACCTCATTCGTCGTAATTAAAACGACGATCTCCAGTGACTACTACATTCATTTTGCCAAAGACAGGAGTTTGTCTATTACAGAAAAAATGACCGCTACAAAAATTCATCTCCTCGCTATGCAACACAATCCCTTTCTACACATACTCCGAAAACCGAAAAGACCTTGGCGTTTCTAATCAAAGGGCCTGCACGGCGACGTCGAGTGCGGAGATATAGAAAAAGAACTGGCGGAGATTGAACTTAAGGGCCGAGACGGTCGTAAAGTTCAAGAACACAACGCTATCCGATCTTCACTGATCACGGTTAGGCAAAATCAACATAACATTAAAGAGCTGCCAGAGCAAGCCGCTACTTGCAGGGTACGAGGGCCTACTTTGAACACACCTCTAAAAAAAGAAATACAATGTAAAAAATGTCAAACCTGGGGCCATGCCGACATCCAAGTACTTAAACGTTGAGAAGTGTGTTAAGTGCGCACAACACCGACGGTTCAACTGTACCAAAGAACCGAGACACGCCGGCTCTTGGCTGCAATGTGGGAAGGATCCCCTGCATCAAGTGCCAATGCGAAAATATAGTCAAGCTCCTGGAGGACAGGAAGGTTAAGGCCCAGAGATCGGCTCCCCAGGCTAGTCAGCGGAAATTCATCGGCCCCGCCCCCCCAACTGAAGAACGCCTGGGAGAAGAAGATTTCCCCGCCACTTCCGCGAAATCGCGAGGCCAGCCGCCGAAGTAAGCCCCGCCGCCAGCGATGCAAGCTCCGCCCCCGCGACTCGCCGCCGTTCAATCGCGCAGACCCGGACCGAACAGCGTTCGCGCAGTCCCCCGACCAATGAGAGGCAGCAGCGCAGACAGCTCTCCGCGAGGCAGCAAGACAGGACCAACGAGACTACGCGTTTGAAATAATAGTCTATCTCGAGCACACTGCGAGATGTTATAAAATAATCATCTTCGCTGCGTGTCGGAGAAGTTGCTGGAACTACGAGACCGCATGAAGAAACTGCGGGACCAGCTCCGCGGCGGAACCTCTGGGTCGAGCCCGCTCGAGGACCACCTTGCGTCCCTGCGCGGGGAACATGGAGAGGCCGGCCCTGTTGGACAACCCTCTATTGCGGGGTGTTTGTCGATCCGCAGGACCGTCCCTTCCAGAGTGAGCGTCAGCGTTTGCCCAGTGCGACTGCAATCGCACACGGGTAGCTTTCCTTTTTGCAATTATTATTTATACTATATGTGTTTGTCTTTAAGTATTTATTATTTTAACTCAGGCTCTTACACCTTTTTTATAAAAGCTTTTTTATCTTTTTTCTTTTTACTTATCTTCTGGCCTTTACACCAGCTTTAGTTTTTAATTTTTATTTTATTTATTATTTTTTAATTAACTTATCAATAGACATAAATTGGCCATACACCACTTACTTTTTTGACAAGTTCACAGTTAAAAAAAAAAAAAATAAAAAAAATATATACACATATGCATATCACATATACACAACAAAAACTGTGAACAATTGTATAGTCATTAATAAGCTTGCGATAAACCCACTTAAGGGTTTATGGTTGTTACGTTTGTTCACACACTTCTGAAAAAAAAAAAAAAAAAGATTGAACATTACTAACATCACGCACTTAGGATGACAGGTGTAAACACAATGATGTAAAATAACATAAAACCTTGACTGTAAACACTTCTCCAATGACGGTGGTTGCCTATTCACCACCTCTCAATTGTTGCAAACACAAAGTGGGGTCTTATTCATGTTGTGTTCGTTATTTGTCTTTGTGAAACGTTCTCTTCGAACCGTAAATCAGTGCAGAAGGGACCACTTTTTATAACGTGGTAAAAAAAAAAACATTACTATCTTGACTGCGTTTCACTATCGCATCAATC
>RXPK01000136.1:946342-1068941 GCA_004143645.1 Protaetia brevitarsis
ACCACGAAAGAGTATAACCTTTTGCGGACTCTGGCAGCCAATTGCTATAGAATTTATTAATTAATTCTTACAGTGTCCGTGTTCATGATTCAGCAAAATTTTCTGAATATCTGATTTCCATGAGTTGTTTTAAAAATCAGGTCTTTTAAGATTGGATTAGCGCTGTAGAATTGGACAAATGTTCACATTTGAAGCCATGTCTTCTTAAGGTAAATTGCACTATACTGATGGTTTTAAGTTTAATTAGACGAGCGTTTCGTTAAAAGGTTTTAATTTTTAGTATTGTTTTAGTTCCAAAATAAATATGTATTAATACGCTAAATAAGAGGAAGAATAGAACATCAAAGAGATACACCTTAAGAAAAATGCGTCCACTAGAGAACAAGTAACGTAGTTTTTGATGAACAAACGAGCAATCTACGAGGATAGTTCGTAAGGCAAGAGCATCCTAGGGATGATTTAGTCTTTTTGGTCCAATTTATAATCTGTATATTTATATATTACCATAAGTGGTGATATGATATAATACGATGTTTAATGACCAATAATGTTGTGGGAAAACAGTTCTAATGAAAACACCATCAACTCATCACGAAAAATACGATTTACTTTGACCATCTGCTAGGAACCAACATACAGGACATCATTATGCTTCGCTTTTAAAATAATGAAGATAACTTAGCATCTTTGACTATTTTCACCCAACTTTTTATTTATGTACTGAGATACATTTGAAAAAAATCGTTTCTGGTCCTTTGGGAACGATCTTGAGGTTTGAAGTGGCTCCAAATTTAAAATTATTTTCTGCAAGGTTGTTATTAAATTTACTGCTATCTGAAGAAGACTGTTACTAGATTTTTATCCATCTCATAATCTTGATAAGCACTTTTGATATTTTATATACCTAGGTATATATCATACATAAAATCGCAAAATTACAATATTAATTGAGTAATTGAAAATCAAAAGGCGACTTTCTCAGTAACCACTATCGTTCTTTCACTTGCTAAGTTACTTAAACATAATTCCTTCTTTTGATATATCGGACAATCTTGAATTCTTGAACTTACCAATCTAATATTAAATATATCTATTATTGAGATCCAACAAATAATACATTGTTCATCCAATAAAGCAAATCAGTATAATAGTACTTTTTTTTGGAAAGCTGTCTTGAGTCACGCCAAATTTACTGTGGTTTGTTAGCCAACTCAGCCTTTGATTTGACAGAATGTGATTATCCTACCTTCTTTATACGATTTCAGTTACTTTCGACCAGTCTTTTCCTGATATCGTTTTACCTGACATAACCAAAATCAGGTATACTGATTCCATTCAGTAAAAAGCCAGAAAATTCAAAATCAAAGACAATATACTGCCACTTTGACATACTGCTTACTTGTTGAAAGATGCTATATAATTAAATATCCTAGAAATCCTTTCTCTTTAAGTTTCTTTTAAAAGTAATATGAATAGTAAACAAACTTTAAAAATAATCCTAATATACAGGCTATTCACGGTCAGTGGGTTCATTAACGTTTATGATGTTCTATTATTTAGCTTATATTTTGAGATTTTACCTTGTCTTGAAATAAAGTTTGCTATTATTTTATTATTTCACAGTTTCACAGCTTTAATTATTCACTCGGTCTTGAACTTAGTGCATTGTATGAAAAACAGGCCTGAGTATGTTCTGCTCACCCAAGGTTCCGCCGGAGCATGCTGCATAAATCAAGCAGTACCGGATCTCTGCATCTCTGATATATGTTTTCTCAAGGTTAAAATTTTAGTGACTTATGCAACCGTCCTGGTATTCTCCTCTTGTTCTATAAAATAGGTATACGGCCACTCTATCCATGGCCCACATGGTCTTGATTCCTCTGCAAATGGTAAATATTTATTATTTTTTCCGATATGTTTTATCGTGTATGGATACTAGGGGGAATGCGACATCAACTAATATATTACTTTTCTTTCTTAAGGGTTAAAATGAATCGGGATGTTATTCGGGATCGGTCGATAGTGATGATCTTTCTGTCAATATAACCGAGCGTTCACATTCTCGCATACTTGGGGAGCACATACGTATAATAGGGTTGTTTGTCTCTAGATAAGAATATTTATATCAATTTTGATGAATGATTGCCGCAACCCTGTTGTGCCTGTCGACGTATTGTTTAGGTCCATCAAGAGCCATGCACGCCATGAGGTGTCCAGTGTCTCTTCTTTATCATCACACATACGGCATTTGATTTCTCCATGTTATTTCCAAGGATTCTTTTTTTGTAGCCTTCGTCATTATTACTGATCTTGGATAGCAGCTATATGTCCTCAATTCAAGAAAATAGTTGCCTGTTTGTCGCCATGCTGTTGAAGGCATTGTGTCGATGTCTGGCTTTCAATTGCTGTAACATATTTGCCATCTAATGACTTATTTTTCCATTTTGCTCGTAATTCTTTGGAATTGTGAATTTTCGTAGAGGGGTCTTATATATATCTGCCAATCGCAACGGTGTAAATTTCCTTATTCGCTTTGTACAAAATGATTGGTGTATTTTACTGTGTGTTTGCTTTTTTTTTATAAAATAATCTCTTAATTTTTTTATTTGTACAAATGTTGAGAATAAGCACTAGGAATACTCTCCCACCATGAGTCGCGCCAGATGAAATCTTTCAATGGCGCTATGCGGGTGATGCGTCTCTGTTACGACTGGCATTACTCTGATTTTTATATCTATGTTGTTAAGGTCCGTTTCTGTCCAGTTCACAACCCCAAAGCTATACTTCAATACTGATGTTGCAAATGTGTTAATGGCCTTGGTCATATTTCTAGCTGATAATTTAGTGCGTAAAAGGCATCTTAGAGGCGTTGAAAGTACTTATCAGTTATTTCCTCTTTAGCACTTTTATTATTAATTCCTCTGGCTTGTAGATATCCTAAGTATCTATATGATTCTTCCTGTTCCATTCCAGTCATGATACCTTGATCCGCTGCTAACTCATATCCATCATGTTCCATCCAAATGCCCCTCCTCATGCAACTTATCTTACATTTGTCTAAACCAAAATTCATCTGTATATCTCTACTGAAAACATTCGCTACACAAATCCAGAGAATCATGAAGATCACTTTGTTCCTCAATTTTAAACATCGTATATGTTAGAATATGAAGTGTGTGCCCATTTCCGGTCAACGGGAAGATATTTTGGTTAAAGTATTTCACACTTATAGTTCCAATCGAACAGATAATGGTGCCAAAATCTCAAATACAATTAAGTAATAGAACATCATAAACTTTTAGTGAACCACTTAGGTGGGATACCAATATAATTTACAACTGATATCCTTAGTATTTTTATTGTAAACGGTAATATTAAAAGATAAGCTTTTAATTCGTAACAGATTTCCGACTGAATATATGAACTTTTCCTTAGTTTTCATATTCGAAAATCGTTTTAGATAGGTAGCTACGCCTTTCGTGGCGATCATAACGTTTTAACTACGAAAACACGTTCGGAATTTTAATCTCATCACCTACATGAATACAAATGCGTTGCATTAAATATATTTCATTGGAGGTTTTTGTGAAATGGACGAAAGTCAAACGGTGCATGAAGAACTAAATTAGCCATACTGACATATGCATAACAGTATTTATGTAAATGTATAATCTTTACTGACAAGTTGGCTTCAGAATCTCGTTTCTCATCTTTTTACTTTAGTCATACCCAAGTGAATCATACATTTTCTGTATCGTCGTAATGCGATAATAAGTAACTGTGTTTCTTTGGACAGCAATAGGTGGCCAATAAATGATGAAGAATGAAGAACCTGTATTAAAATAATTTATGTCGCTGTTAAGGTTATATTATCGTAGCTATTTTATCACGCATAATTTCATTTGATGGCACACAACCAATTTGTTTGGCTGCATTGCAAAAAAAGAAGCAACATGATTACATGCAACCGACGTAATAATAAAGTCGTATCCAAAAAACAGTTATTCTCATTTCCGTAATTCCCGAGGCTTTATCACTACGTAAATCACTTTTATATCCGCCCTAAACAGAACTTTTCTTTCCATATTAATAGATGCCATTCATAATACGTCGCTCAAAACAATACCCAAGAAAACAACAGTTCGCCAAGTAGAATTCTTTTTATGTGAAACAAGCACTGGCAAGGGCAAAAAAATATATGAGTAACGGCCAATCGTAAAAATCATGCTTGCGGTTAGAGTTGCCAAAAAAAATATTTCTACACACCTTTAACAACAGTTTAGGCATGCGATCGTGCTATCATCAACTTATTTTGGCGTGGAAATGCTTCTGTTTAATAACAAAATTGATTGTCTTGAAGTACTAATTTCGAGTGGTATGTTAATCGAATCTGCTGGATTACATACACTTCACGTCAATGTGGACTTATCCACGAGTACGACATACATTATAATCTATATTCAATTAGTCTTTGGAGTAGAGAGGTCGTGAGGATATTCTAGTTCGCCTACACGATCGTCGCACAGCCATGCACATTGCACAAGTCAACACACAGATATGACAGTATAAACTCGGAAACTAGTCGAGTTAATTCGCGCTGGATTTTGATAGCATTCGCGTGAGAAGCTGCAATTACGTACAGGGGCTGTGTAAAGTATCGTGTCTCCGTTCAAGGTGAAAACTTGCAACACCAACTTTTTTAGGTGCGATTAATTACTGTAAATTATTCCGTTAAAAGTGAATAATCTGCGTTAGAATCTCTAAACACCTGCAAAATTAGTATTGTCCAGTGTTGTTGGAAAATTGGAAGATGAATAATAAAACAGATTTCTTTAACTGGATTAATCTTGGATAAAATAGTTTTTTTTTCTTTTGTATGTAGTAACTAGTAAGTGAATAAATGTCAAGGTGAAGTCTGTGCTATTTTAGGGTCCAATGAGGAAAATGTCAAAAGCGCTGATAATTAAGTTTAACATTTACTTTATTCAAGGGAATTGAATGGAAGCTTCTGTTAAATTAAGTTAAGCCATAAAAAGTAAAATAAGGTTAGGTGGAGTAAATGTATTGCTATGGAAACAGTGTATGGAATATAATTTAGAGTCATTTAAAACAGGTTTCAAAACCAAATGGAGGTAGTAATTGTATGTTGAAGTGCGTACTCTGCAGGCTAATTTTGAATTTGTTAAGAATGACTATAAGAATACATCATCTTAGCAATAGGTGCTAAGTATAGCTTTATATGTATTGCTGTGTTTCATAAGAGGGAAACCACCAACCATATTTAAATGTAATTATTATTTTATGTACACACCTGTTTGTAAGACCAATATAATTTGGGTTAGCTCGTATTCGTAATCATGGAAATTGAATATAATTTATCGTCTGGCAACTGTACGATATCCTGGTATCCTAGGCGTTCACTTGACTTGAATGGGGTAGTGACCTAATGTAATTCGCTGTGGGAAAATGATGAAAATCCTTGGTGACGGGGTTGTTGATAAAAAAGCTGCTAGAAAGATTTTTATTTTTATCAAGTGTAATGAATTAAGTGGTTTTTCCTGTCTTACGTCACTATCTTCTATGTAAATTCATGTAATTACTCTATTCTGGAAATATACAGAAGAAACGTGAGGATTGTTTGACATTATAAGAAATTTTGCTGTATCTACTACACCTGGGTGTTTGTTCTACATGGGGTGTGCATGTGTTTGCTGTTCCCAGTCTAATCATACATCCTGAATGTAACGAAGGAGGTCTGTTTCCTGAATTTTCCTGCTACCGATGTTATTCTCCTGGTCTGCTGAATATATGAGCGAATCTGGATTGTCACTACAAGGAAATCACATTTGGAAGAACTCTGGCGTTTGTATAAACCGATAAACGAGGTATCTGATCAAAACATTGTTTAAATTTTTTGTATAAATGAGTTTATAACGTCTATAATATTTTGAGGTTATTATTAGTTCGTATGAGATTAAAATTCTGAACTTTTATAAGTTGGCTAACATAGTTGGTGGTTTTCTATTCTCTTATGATAACGCGGGAGATTTTAAAAGTTCATATTTGAATAAAAGAATCTAAATTATACTGGATAATTGATAATACTTGTTTGAATATTCCTAATAACTATACTCACCTTGAGAGTAAGAGTTCTCATGCTATTTATATGTCTTTGATATAAACTTAATAATAAATTATACATCTTATTAATGATTACACTGTTTTATTAACGAAAGTTCATTTGATACATTGAATTATTAAGAATTAAATTATAAATTCAGTATTTAACAAAGTAAAGGCATAATAATAAACAAGTTAGTGATTTAGGAGAATCAAGGCGTACAGCCGTCAGCACAGCGGGTTCGTAACTGTAAAAATAATAATAATAAAGGACTGCTCATTGGTTAGTAAGAGGGGGGATCGTTAGTGCGCATGATCTGGAGTGGCAAATTTTAGATATCTTGGACATCTACGGGATTTTATAGCAATCTAGTGGATTAAGTTCGTATTGTGTCTATCATTGTAGGAAGGTATCTGCAAAGAAAAGGCAGATCTATTTAGAAAGTTATTTATTTATTTTTCTTTTGCTTGTTAAAGCATTAGCCGGGAAAATCACAATAGTATATAATGTAAACTTTATTTTATTTCTTAATTCAAGCTTACCTGGTATATTTTGGTCGAGGAAATTTTTCATTCTTCGGCATGTTTATTCGGTAACATTTGAGGTATTCTCCTCAAACTAGAGTAAATAAGGCTATTTTAATGTCAATTACTGGTTATCCATTCGAATTCGATGTTGGTGTACCTGACAGCGATAACAATCGAAGGCAGATTATTGGTAATTTTAGTTTAAATTCTCATTGTGCTTGTGGCCACGAATGAAGACGGTTGATAGTGAACCATAACGATTTTTATGCCACATTCTCAGAAATATCAACGTCCCAAAAAGTGTTTACTTAAAAAAGTATCGATATAACACCTGAATAATTTAAATCCATACTTTCACCTGTATAATCTTCGAGAATTTCCTATAAGATTTCCTGAGAAGAATACCATCCCATGTTATGACAGTTAGTGGAGGCCCGAATAGAATGTCAAATCTGATTCAGAGATTTAACTGCCCACCCATCTTTAGAGCTGTGTATAATCGCATCCCAGGTATTTTGTAAAGCATGTCCCTCTTATAAAAAAAAATAAATAAATAGTTAATTAGTTTCAATTCAATGTTAATCAATAAATTAGATTTTTGCAATTTATGTTCACGATACGTTACGTTGGGATTAACTTTATATGAATCGCCATTATTTTTAATTAATTTAGGAATTTTTAATGTTTAAAAACTACACACTAAGGTCTATGATAATAGTGATTTTTAACATATATCGATAACACGGATAGTGAATTTTACAGTTACCCTATAAATTTAGTTTCTGCCATTTACGGATAGATGGCTCTGATTTTCAAATTGTACTCTTTAATTTTGACGTTTCTCTAACCTAGTTTGTTTGAAGTGTCAGGAAAGTTTGAATACCTATTTTTGTATTAAATTAATTCTTTTATATAGTATTTATGATTGCAACATACTGCTGTGGTTAGACAACCCAATTTTGCTTGTTATTGGTTGTTTTCTTTGCTTAAAGCAGCTGTCACAATTTACCGAGAGTTTTTCACAAATTTTTATGTTTATTTTGTATAAATTTAGTTGAAGAGTTTATTGAATCATTTTAGTTTATTAAGTGTTAAGTTTTTTTAAATTATTCCATTAATTTATTTGTCTAGTGTTCGCTAGTGTTGTTCTAATGCGGATTCTATTCAATATTGTCGTTGAATTGTAATACGACAGCGTTGTATGATTTTGAGAGAGGGATTTTCGAAAGAAAAACTGTTGTAGAATTTTGTCAGGCACTTCCTTGTTCGACTATTGACGTGAGTAGACGTATTTTTGTATATCTTTGTTGCTCTGGAAACGAACATAGTATTTTGGTATTAAAATAAAGAGTTACGCTTGTTTCGTGTTAAAAAACAACAATATTTGATAACTACATTTTTCCCAAATTTAAATAATCAGAGGAGTTTTGGGGGCGCGCTATTTAGGTAAGAAAATTCGTTAGCAAGCGCTTGGAAAGCTAAATTGAGAGGTGATTTGGTGTTCCTACAAGTATGTCGGGCCACCTAGCAGGAAGAAGATCACTTTTCACACTATTCACTCATTTATCAGAGGTCGCTAGGTGAACAAAACCACTATATTGTTGCATTTTATTTTTATTTAAAAAAAAAAATGTATACAAATAAGAAATGATGAATAAATTGATAATTTTGAATTCAATTGTAATATTTAATTTTACTGAATTAAACAAAATTAAAATTTTGAAATTCCGGCATTTTGTTCTAAAAAACAGAGCAGTATATATTTTGCTATGGCTGTGGGGTTAAGGATGGAGTTAAGGGTCGAAGGCGCCTTCGCTACTAGCTAATTAAAGAATTGGTTATGAGTCCCTTCTATCGTTTTTTTTTTTTCCAGAGCAGAGAATCTTGATTTAAGAGTTTCAACCACCAAGTTACAAATTCTAAAAAATATCCGACATTCTTTTCAATGCTAACATTCATTTCTCGTTTCGATTTAATCCCGTATACATTTACTGGAAATATAAAACTTTTACTTTAACATTTCGCATGTACTACACGTTTATATAAATACCATTAATGTAAGATAAACAGAATGCCTCGTGCGTTATTATATTTTACACTTGCTGATCTTATAGCATAATTAGCACGTGCTTATAATGCGTAAAACGTGAATATCTCAACATTGCAAATATGTAGAAGCATACCGGGTGCGCCATTAGTGTATCGGCAGAATTTAGCGCGAAAACTATCGATGTTAGGAAAGTTAGATTTTCTGTACATATATATAGTATATTACTGCTCATTTTATAAAATTATTTGCAAATATACAGGGTGCTGCTAATTCCCGCAGCAACCTTCAACTGTTTTGTTTTAAACGGATTGCTACATTTTTTACTACTTATTTTGATAGGCACCTAAAACACTTTTGCAACGATATATGGGTGTATGCACTTCCAACAATTGGTTTTGGATATATCGCAAATTTTATCAAAATTTTTACGATAGTTTCATCATAAAAATGGATGTAGTGTCGCACGTTATGCTTTGGTTATCAATTTCGGTACTAACACTTTATATGTTTCGAGGTGATGCAACGTAAAAATATATACAGGGTGTTAAATATGTAGTGTTACATTTATCAATATTCAAACGCTTTTTATGCATGAGATTTATGTATGTTCCCACGTGCATAAATTACAAACTATAGTAAACAAAGATAAATACTTTCGTGCAAGATTAAAGGAATTTTGGGGGACAATTGGAATCTTTTCAGTTAATGTTGCATTACTTATAAGCCAACGACTTTATAGAAGTATATAGTGTTTGAACGTTTAAAACTGTTATTCATGAAAAAATACTTTTTTTGTTGATGCATTTGGGTACTAAATTATTACTTAATTGAAATAATATTAAAAAATATTCCTGTATCCGAACGAATAGTTTGGTTAGAAGGTTTATTTGAAACAATATAATATTATTTTCGTATAGCAGATTTCTCCCCATATAGTACAGCAAATATATTTATGTGTAGTACAGAAATTGTCGCATAGATGGCTCATCTCCTGTTTCATTCCAATAACAATATATTTCACACAAATAGGATGAAATATATAATATTACAACATACTAACCTAGTATATTTATCAGATCAACATCTGATAGGAATACTGGGATGGTCGCTGCGATCAACTCCCAATACCAATAACCGCCTGTTCCCTATATATGATAAATATGGAGTGCATGGATTTTTGGAGATAATTCATTTTTATTCCAATCAAAAAGGATACGACATTTTGTTGTGTCTACGCTTTTCGGTAAAACCGCAAAAAAGTCAAGTCTAAAGTGAATAAATGTTAAAGAAAAGGAAAAAACCTCTTGATTCAAAATGCTTACGGTTTTCTGCCAATATGCAGAGTTTTCAGCTTCAAAATAAAGAGGACTTGAATTAACTATCAATATCTTTCACTTAAAAGAATAAGCGACGAAAGCATATATTATTTCCGAAGAAATGCGTGGGTCCAAAAATTATATTCCTTCTCAAGGAAACACCAAATCATGTTGGCCATATAGAAAATGCAAAAACTTTTAGTTTAATGCAATTTTTTTAAATAAATGTAGCAATCCATTCAAAATAAAAAAGTTGGAGGTGGCTGCGGGAATTTGCAACACCCTGTATATTTGTAAATAATTTTATATGATGCGCAGTGATATACTACATATGTGTAGAAAATCTCACTTTCCTATCTTTGATAGTTTTCATGCTAAATTCCGCTGACATACTAATGGCGCACCCGGTAGATTGGCCTTGAATTTTATGCAATTTGATATATGAATATCAATTGCCTGCCCATGACATTGAGATTTAGGTTATGTTTAACTTGTATACCAGAGCGATCTGGTGCCAGACTTGCGTAAAATTGTATATGGTTAGAATTGATGACATGTTTTATTTATTCATTTTTCATTTACACTGTATATGTATAGATACATACATGCTAACTTGATTATATTATCATTAATACTAAAAAAGAATTGTAACAAAAAATCTTAATTTGCCCATTCGTAAATTTAATACATTCCCATATACTAACGAGGTTATTGTGTACATACGTGCATAACTTGTGTTATTAGTATTAAAGTCAAATCCTATCGCTATATAATTCCTACTATTATTGATATTCATGCCGCGAGTAATAATTCTTACACCACAACTATTATTGGTCATTGTCGTGTTATTGTTTTAAACGACTGTTATTCGTAGAATAGGTTAAAGGCTATTTAAATGTTATCGAACGTTAATCTAATAATGTTGCGGGACTTTAAAGACTACGAATAGAATAACATACATTCGTGCGATGAAATAAACTGGGTGTTCCGCAGGGCGCGGTGTTTCCTTTTCTTTGTAAATCTATTTAGCTAATAAAACGCGTTTAATCCTACGGGAAGTTACCTATTTTCGTGACCAGCTTTATTGAAAAGTTCAAAATCTGTTCAACAATCCCCATTAATGGTTATAATTTACGTTAGAAAATGTAAAAGTCTTAAATATCGACTTTTTGAATACTCCAATTTCGTATAAAAGAAAGACAAAAAACCTTACACATTTGTTTATCAAACCCACTCATTATGGAAGATATTTAAATTTTCTATCAAGCAATCATATGATGATAATAATTATCAAAAAAAGCAAGTTAATAATTACATTGTTATACACACAAATATTGAAAATTATCACCCAATTTCACTTCTAAGTGTATTTCCTAAAATGTTTGAGAAAATAATCTCTAACAGAATATATTCTTATCTTTACGAATATCACTTAATTTCTGATAGTCAGTATGGTTATAGGCCTAGGTATTCTACAGAAACTGCTATAGGTGACTGCATTCAACATATTTATGACCAAATGGATGTCGGTAGATTTGTAATTTGTATTTTATTTGATCTAACAAGAGCTTTCGACACATTTAGATGCTCATATGTGTCCGAGAAGTTGAACTAATTATGTATTCGTGGTATTTTAAATCAATGGATAGTCTCTTTTTTGAACGATAGAAAGATAATTGTAAAACATAACAATGTAAAGTCTGAACCATGCCTGTTAATGTAGGTACACCGCAAGGTAGTGTAATGGGACCTTTGACTTCTTTGTTATTTATTAATGATCTCCCACACTATATCTCTGAAGGGAATTTTTTTTCGTATGCCGACGATGTTTGCATTGTCGTAAGTAGTGACAGCAAGTTTGATATTTTGAAGAAAGTTGATACAGTTTTGAGTGAATTTGAGAGATGGTGTTCTGTTAACAAATTAATGATAAATCATGGAAAAACGGTCTTTGTTGATTTTTTTAATAAATATAGATGTTCCTCTGAATTTAATTTTTCATTTAATGACGAAAAAATAATATCTTCGTCAACTTGCAAATTTTTAGGTATTATTTTGGATAGTAATTTAGCGTGGGACGATCAAATAGAGAGCATATGTATTAGGCTTCAAAAAGCTTATTATGTCATTAGTTTACTCAAATTTGTCTTGGATATTACATCATTAATTGATATTTATTACGCATTTGTGTATTCTGCTTTGACTTATGGGATTATTGTTTGGGGCCAGGTGGGTACAATAAGTCGTGTGTTTGTGATGCAAAAGCGAATCTTACGACTGCTGTTTGATTTACCTTTTAATAGTTCATGCAGAACAACCTTTAGAACACATGGGATTTTGACCGTAACTTCCATCTATATCCATAAACTTTTAATTCACTTGCATATTAATATTGGAAAGTTATCGACTTTTACTAGCGTCCATGGGCACTGCACCCAATAATATTGTTTTAAACAGATATTGCCACTCTTTCCATAGAAAATCGACAATGTTTGCAGGTTCATATTTATACAACAAGTTAAAACCTGATATTAGAAGCTTGACCTTAAATGAATTTAAACGAAAATGAAAATTTATGTTGTATGTAAGTAGAAGGGTGGTGTTACACTGCGACCTAAAAGATCTATTGTGTCCCCTATTCTTGCTGCTTTACAGCTGGCCTTCCAATCCTAGTCCTTTTAGAAAGTGTAGGATGTCAGAGAGCCCCAGTCTAGGTAAGTCTCCCTCTTCGATTTCACATGCTCCCAGGTGCAATGCCCTCGAGTTGCACAGTGCTACGCAGTTTGAGAGGAGGTGGATGGGTGTTTTATCCTGTTCCCCACAAAATCTGCATTCAAGATCTTTTTCCAATCCAAGCTTACTCAGGTATCCTTTCAGTCTACAATGGCCTGAAAGTATTCCTGTTAATATGCGAACATTTCTTACTCAGGTTGATGCATTCTGTAAACCTCTTCTGGTTATAAGTCCCAGAAGAATTTTACTTTGCCTCATTCCCTGGAAATTTCCCAGTAACTGGATTTTCTCTGCTCCATTTCTATTTTTAGTTTCTTCAGTATTGTACTGTTACTTAACCCGCAAAAGGGTTCAGGCCCTACAAAAGGCATTCCCTTTTTTTACGAGGTTATCCGTTATTTCGTTTCCTTCCACTCCTGTGTGACCCGAAACCCACAGGAGGGTTACTTTATTTCTTTTGCCTAGCTCATTTAATTTCCCTAGGCATTCCCAGACCATCTTGCAGCTGATTTCATATGAGCTCAGCGCCTTGATGGCTGCTTGACTATCAGACACGATGATAATCTCTTGCTTCCGATAGTTCCTATCCATATTGAACTGAACACATCTTCCAATAGCGTGTATTTCCGTCTGAAATATACTTGGGTATTTTCCCAAGTTTTCGAAATATGTAGTTCTAGGCCCATATATTCCTATTCCAGTTCCTTCTGCCGTTTTGGAGCCATCAGTATCCATAAATTTATGTTAATTGAGGCATGATTTTATAATCTGAATGAATTTGAAACCTATTTGAATAACATCTAGATATTGAGATGTATTTGTAGGAATTTGCTTCACTTGCGCCTTTTGCGTCGTCATATCATTTTTACTTTACTGTTTGTTAAATTTGTTATAATGTGTGTTATTTTCGTATCATAGTATGTATTTATATTTACTTTTTTATTATTATTATTATTAAGTATACATTAAATATTATTCACAACGCCTATGTCACATGCTAGTGATTCTTCGGAGAATAAAGTATCTATCTATCTCTCTATACAATATATAAATTAATTATCAGAAAACCCATAAAAAATAGTAAAACAATATAAAATAGAAATAGCAATAACTTATTTTTTTACAAAAATCAATTCCGCAGCAACAGAAAGTGTCCTTAAGTAATACTCCACGGGGTCTACAAACTGGTGAAGTTTCATTAGAAGCCATGATTTATAGTTTGCGAGGTTTCCTTGTTAGTGAACTATTTTATTATGCATCCTATATCGTTGCATTGAATGCATTTCGTCAAATAACCTCAACAACATTATTAGAACTGCTTCAAATTATAAATACAACGCATACTTTTTGTTATGTAAATTTATTAGTAGCTGCTAAAGGTCATATGAATAAATATATAGCAAACAGTATGAGTATACAACATCAGCAATTGTTTTTCAACGTAATATTTTAAATTTCAAATTAAACCCGTTAGAGATATTTCCTCAAGAAGCTGAAATTTCGAAGAAAATATATAACAGAATAATTTTATCAGGTGCTCCAGGCGCTGCAGGCGAATAAATCTGCATTTGATACAGATAGATTTCTAGAAAATTTCAACTTGAATTAATGCGATATAAATATTTCCTGGAGTACCTACATACAGAGGGAGACGGATTCATTTTTTTTTTCATTTTATTCAAGTTAGGGTGGGCACTTGTTGTCCGGGCACTTGAGCTTGGTGCTCATTGTATCATCCCTACTGATTCTCTTATTTCCACTCGAGCAGCTTGGTGTTATCTATGATGGCCAGTATCTTGCCCAGTGGAAACTTGAGGACTTTAGAGGGCTCCAATAGATCTGTCCCGAAATATTTCTGCCTGAGTACCTTCAGTTCCTCACATGTGCATATTACATGTAAACTTGTTTCCTCCTGTAGTTCGCATCTTTTGCACTACGGTTCGCTTACACGGCCTGTGTTGTATAGATGCTTTTTCAGAGGACAGTGTCCAGTTACCAACCCAGTAATGGTTTTAACTTCTTTCTTACTGCGCTTGAGTAGGTTATCAGAGAAACTACCATCCCCATCCCCTATCAGCGTTTTGGTATGGAGTTGACCTTCATTCGACCTCCATTTCTTTGTCCTTTCTTTATCTAACCAGGTCCAGATCTCCCTTCTTGCGGAATCCTTAGTAATCCCACATACGGGCTCTGGACCCATGAAGTGTCTCTTAGAGCCCTCCTTGGCTAGTTCATCGGCTATTACGTTGCCCTTTATATCCTCATGTCCCGGCACCCAAATCAGAGACACCGTGTTGTCTCGTGCCAGTGCATTGAGGGATTGCTTGAAGTCCCTAACTAGTTTTGACCTAGTTACAGTGTTTGAGACTGCCTTAATGACAGCCTGGCTGTCAGTCATTATATTAATTTTCTTCCTCATGTAGCCCCCTTTTGCAATCATTTCTGCACAGGCTGCAAGGGCGCATACCTCTGCCTGGAAGACCGGTGTATGTTTCCCCAGGGCTTATGAATATCCTTTGATTAGGACTGGGCCCACAAATACCGGCTCCTGTCTCCTGGCTGGATTTGGATCCATCCGTGTACCAGTTTTCGTTAGCAGTGATCTCACTACGTGCCTGGTCTCTGTTCGGTATGGAGATTTTCACCTTTTCAGTGAAGATAATTTCGGGTGCCATGCTGTCCGTGGGCATTTGTAGCAATGGCCCGTCCAGCAACGTGCCCGTGGTATAAGTGTGTCCTCCCACCCTGAAGTTGGGATGCCACAGGTTGTTGGCTTTCAGTCTAAGAATCGCATCCATTGGAGACGGAGTAATGAAACCATTTATGGGGACAGCATTTTGAAACACATTATACACATACGGAGTATTTCACTTAATGATTCATTAAAAGTTTATGATTTTCTATTATTTACTTATATTTGAGATTTTGACACCATTATCTGTTCGATTGGAACTATAAATGTGAAATACTTTAACCAAAATATCACTTCCGGTTGACCGGAAATAGAGGTTTGTTATTTTAAATAGATCTACTTTTTTCACATTTTTGGATTGATGAAGCACTTACGTGAAATACTCTGTATATCATCACGTATTTTTTACTATGCAGGTAGAATATTTTCCTACTATACGATTTAATAAATTTAGCAAAATTTTTCTTACAATTAGTAATACTATTAAGCAGATTGCATTATATTTCTACTTTAATGGTATTTAACTGCATTAATCAATGTTAGTAAAACTTGCTATAACTAGATAGCTTTCCTGTAATCTAGATTATAATACCGACTGTTTCAAAATTAATTACATCTAGTTATTTCTCATATAAATTATAATATTCCGCTTTCTCGAAATGAGGGTATGGATTAAATAGTATATAGGTTATCCACCTGTCACTGTCAAAACTTATCGTCGAGCGATGTGTGATGAAATTGATGACAAATATAATTGGATTATTAATTTATAAGGTAACTTTAAAGATGGGATATTAATCAAACAACTACACTGTAAAAAAAGTTGCAGTAAAATTACATGTAAAATTTTACAGGTAAGTTTGCTTCATATGGTAAAATTTCTACCATCTAGTAAATTTCACATGCTGATGTGTTTTTCAAAGATTGTACTGTAAAATTCGTATGTAATATTTATATGAACTCTATATTTACCGAACACTGAAGTAATTTTCATATGTATTTTTATAAAGAGAACAAGCAACTTACCTAATTCTTTTATAGCACCTAATAGGTCATACTGAATCCCTCAATGAGGGATCAAGAATGAACACGCTTACGCGAAACCTACGATTGTTTGTGACGTACATGATATCATTGAGCCAATAATAAGTTCGACAAACGAATAGAATTACCTACGCGCACAGATAAATAATCCAATAACCAATCACATTGCGGCGTATGAATTTCGTATTTTCCATGATATCTATAGTTTTACCTGAAAATTCAAGTAAAAACAAATAAATATAAAAGATCCTCATATTTTTACAGCAAAATTAATAGCTCACTAGTAAAATTACTTTTAAATACCCCCAAAAAATGTCAATTTTACACTTTTAAGTAAATTTTGAGAGTAAATACAAAAATGTACATGTTTATTTTCCTTCTGAATTTTTGGTACATCTTGAACTTACATTAAAAAGCTATAAATTTTACCGAAATTTCTTTTTCCATGTTAAATATCCTAGAAAAAACATGTAAAACAAAATTTACATGATTTATTGTGGTAAATTCACAACGTTATTACATATTCCTGATTTACCATGGCAAAATTACTGTAATTTTTTACAGTGTAGAAGGTAATTATTGAAGATATAAGTGGTGGATTAAGGATTGTATTATCCTTGTCTTCTAAGGTTGAATCACAAAGTAACGATAAGACACATTTTTTTTTTTACTTTTCTCTATAAACTGATGAATTAAAATTGTTCTGTCAACTTGTCAAGTGCAGAAATGTTCGGAATTTGTGTTCATGTGGCTTACTTGAACTTTTGGCACTAAAAAGTTTTTTTAAAAAGCTTTAGCTGCACCTAATTCAACTTAAGTACACCATAGTTCATGCGACGCGAACATACTTATTATAATATATAAGTACTCAGTACATAGTGACATTTAATTCACTTTGAAACAGTCTATATTAACGGTTTTCTATGTGTATTTGACAAATGTTAAAAAAAAATCTAACAAATTCTTCTGTGAAACAGCTATAATCGCAATAATATTTTTTCTTGGTTTCGAATAAATTATCCGTAAATAAAAAATAAATAAGCTTTCGTCGGATTTATAGATTAGGTAATTTATATATAAAAAATGGTGGATTCGCCGGGATTAATGCGTGCTTATTTATCCTATCTAATCTTTTTATAGCGCCTTCAATTCTCACTCAAACAGAACATTAATATCCAGCTTATGTAAAAAGATCAGAAGGCTATCTCATAAATACTCTAAATAATATTTATAGCGAACATTCTGTTATATATAAAGCAAGTTCACCCACTCATCGCGCGTTTTCGTTTGTAGACGAATTATTTTTACAACTGTTTACGTCTGCATGCCTATATAAAACGTTTCTAGGGGGAATTGCGATTTTACAAGATCTCCGAGCTGTCGTTAGCTATCGACTGGCACGTAATTATATCGCCTTGATCTTATTTCGTTCGAAGTTATTGGGAAAACAACCAAAAAAGAGCACAGACGCTTTTTTCCTAATAAATTACTCGTAGACGGATTGATGTACTAATCTATGGTGGGCTTAAAACAAAAATATACAGGTGTCCCTCCGACTGGCTCTTCGATTACAGCTCTATTTTTGATTTTAGGAAAAAGTGTTCTATACAGAAGTTTTACAGAATTCAATGCTGCATAACCTAAAAATATTTTTGATTATACAGGGTATTCGAAAAGTAGGAAAATGCATACTTATTTTAAATGGAACACCCAATATATTATTCCATTTTTAAATTTTACGAAAAAAATCACTTTATGTATGCTATTATATGTCTATCTATAATAACAAAAGTGCCCTGTTGTAAATATTTAAAGTTAAACGTGAATGGAAAGGACAGTTACATTTTATTTTATTATATATTTACTTAAGTACTTAAATAGTATGTATTTTATTCATAAACCATTAAAATACGACTTAATGTTTGTCCTTTGTTTATAATAAAAAAACAAGTATTTACACGAAGCAATAATTTTAATTATCAAAATTTGTAGCAGATGTTCCTCTTTCTGTATCCTCTTTCTGTTAAGCATATTTCCACCCTCTTTTGCAAATTTTGAGGTAGTTTTTTCAACAGTTCTAGGAAGCGGATAAAAATACCTCCGTCATCCCATTCTTTCTATTTTCCTATGTGGAAGGCCCGTTCTTATATATGTATATACAAGTTTCGTTAGGTAGTCAAAAAAATAGAAATCACGGAAAACGTATTACATAAAATAAGTTATTTTTTAATACCTTTGACTTTTAATTATTATTAATTAAATATAATGGTTGTTTGGTAGGTTATGGTAATAAAAAATTACCATGGCCTACTAACCATCGGTAATATAGTTTCTGCTAATCATAGACGAATGACATTAAATTTCTTTCTATTTGCAAAAGAACGCATTATTAGTTTTGTATTTTATGATCTGATATCAATTTATTCTACTAATTTGCGGCTTCATTTAGTAGTTCATATCGCAAATATATATAAATTGACTTTAAAATTAATGGAAAATTCATTGGATTTTGCGTAAGGGTTAATTTAGTATAATCAGAGATATAGGCTGTTATTTCAAAAAATCAAGTTACTTCGGGCTAAGGTTAAGCAAATATCCAGGACTATAGTGGACACCTGTATGTAATTATATCGATTTTAATTTCACTGTTGTATCAAGCTAGGTATCTATGTTTGATATTTAAAATACGAATAAAAAGCAAGTACATATACAAATACGCCATCTTAATCAAAAGCTTTCAGCAGGGCCTTTTTTATAGAAGCGTAAATTAATAAATTTAAAAAATAAAAAATTAAAAAAAAACACCTTGTTATTACAGCTTTCATAAAACAATGTTATTTTTCTTCGTAAAATTTAAAAAGAGGATAATATATAAGGTGTTCTATTTAAAATGACGAAGTAAGTATGCGTTTTTCTACTTTTGGAACACCCTGTATAGTCAACAATATTTTTAGGTTATGCAACATTGAATTCTGTAAAACTTTTGTATAAAACACATTTCCTAAAATCAAAAATAAAACGGTAATCAAAGACCCAGTCTTGGACAGCATACCCTGTTCAGTGTACAGTGGCTTAATATTTGTCTAAACGGTTAGAGTTAATTATGTTTCATTTAAAAATAATAATAAAACAGTTCATTACTGTTGTAATATTTATAAGGTATTCCGCAAATTCGTTACAAAATGAGAAAGAAACCGATTGATTAACTGAAAATAAATTAGAATTGCAATAAATTTAAGGATTTTAGTCAGTATATGCAGCAGATGAACAACCTTTTTAATAAGCTACGTTAACTATTAATCTATTATCTTTTCTCCGCTTCGTATACTAAAAAACAAAAGTATCTTTCTAAATCTCCATTTTTATAAAATACGCTGACGTCACTTCAATTTCCCCTTATTAAAGAATTATTTGTTTATTCTATCACTTTATTTCTGATATTTAAAAAACATATTTCTTGATATTTTAAAAATACCTGAAATAAGTTTACATTTTATTCGTCTGAGAAATTGTTTTAGTTCTTTCTGTAACATACCTTTTTCTATTTTCTTGCAGTAGTACTAAAAATTCTGCTTCCTCTTACTCCAAACATTTCGTAAACAGCCTCAGAAATATTTATTTCAAAATTAATTGCTGCAATCATTATAAATCGATAATCGCAGATTAGTATAACAATCTTCGCCGCAATACTTGATTACAAATAATAACATATTGCGACATTTTGACACTGCGCTTGGTAAACATACATACATAAATATCTGTATATTTGCGTCATTATATCGATAACTTCATGGACCACATGATTAAATAATTACCAGTGACAATTCAGAAACAATTTTTCTTTACCAAGTTTTGCAATTTATCACTAGTTTATATGATGGGGAAAGAAGATGTACAGTTAAAGAAAAATTGGTGTTACAATGTAATGTGTTTGTGGTAACACGAGTGATTTAGTGATAAGAGTGTTACAACAGTCGTTGTAACACGTGGTGTATTTAATGTTATCTTTTTTTTCAAATTTGCACATCAATCGCTTTTTTTCAACTTAAGATATTCTAGTAAAGATCCTTTACAAACCTATTAACTCGCAATATAAGCTATAAACACACACTCATAATGTGTTTATAGCTTTATTATAATATCAAATTAGAAAAACTAATTTAAAACTGAAAAGAAATGCTATTGCCTGCGTAAATATTGAATAGAAATAAATCAAAATGAAAGTAGAACATTCTCCACGTGTATTTTCTTACTATTCCATTGCAGACGCACAACTTCCATTTAAGCAACATAAAAGCGACAAAAATGAGAACATTATGAGAGATAAAGGAAGTTACGAGTGAAGATAAAGTCGGAGGTATAGAAATGCATACTATAAAAGGAAATGTGGA
Source organism: Protaetia brevitarsis (assembly GCA_004143645.1). Classification (NCBI taxonomy): domain Eukaryota; kingdom Metazoa; phylum Arthropoda; class Insecta; order Coleoptera; family Scarabaeidae; genus Protaetia; species Protaetia brevitarsis. The sequence goes on from RXPK01000136.1 coordinate 967,217, forward strand.
ATTCTCATTCATCCCTAGATGCTTCCAGTGCGCTACGGAATAAATTAACCTAAACTTGGTGGAGTTGCGAACTTTTTTAATACTATGCAGCCTTTCAGGATGACGCCTATTAAAAGCAACTGTATAATTCGGCTACAAAAAAAAAAAATTAAAAATTAAGAAAAACAAGAGTTTCTACTAGAAAAGATATGTTATAAATGTTTATAGACGCACGTACGGGGTAAATAAATTTAATGTCATACTTTATAGTTTTACAATCTTTGAGACGAGGTAGCGTATCGGGGTACTCCGGGAGTGCGCACGGGATATTGATGCGTAGAGGTATAGATGTTATGCCTATCCGTTGTTGCGACCGGTGTTCTCAGGTTACTTCCCGCTCAATGCCTTGCCCTGATATCTAATCTATCGGGGTATATTATAATCTTATATTTTATCTGGCTAATATGTAAAGTACTTTTTTTTTAAATCCCATCCCCAACTTAAATTCACCACTGAAATAGAGAATAACAATGCAATAATTTTTTTAGATTTGCATCTCATTAAGCAAGAAGGACGTATACTTACACAGTGGTATAATTACCCTTCAAATTTTATTAACAAGATAATCAAAAAACGTATAAACAAACACTACAATTCTCATCAAAACGAAAATAACACAAAGATTATTAAAGAACAATCACAAAAATATATAGCAATCCCTTATGTAAACCAATTAGCCGAAAAATTAAGAAATATTTTACTAAAATATAACATTAACACAACCTTCAAGACAACAAACACACTTAATATGTTTTACACTAAATTAAAAGTCGAAACACCAGTATAAAACCAAAGTAATATTGTATATCAAATACCAGGTAATCAATGTGAAAAAGTATACATAGGCCAAACAAAAAAAATTCTAAAAGATCATTTAAATGGATATAAATATACCACTAATATTACAGCTTTAAAAAAACCATTGTATAGACGCAGGTTATCAATTTTATTTTAACAACACTAAAATTTTTAAAATAAGAACCAAATTACAAAGCAAGATGTTTCATCGAAATGCTTCAAATTCAAGGACAAAAAATGCTGTTAATGACAGAATAGAATTCAAAACCTATCCAAAATTTATTTTCCGATAATCAAACATTTGTAAATTCATAACATAACTTCATTTTCAAGATTGTTTAAATGTTTTTTTCTTTCATCTGGTTAAAAAACAAAACTTAAATACAATCATTCAAATATCATATTAAGTAGGTATAAGTATCTTAGTTGTACGTTGACTACGATTTTAAAATGTTCGTGTTATCCACAATTGTTTGTTTTTTTTTAAATAAAATTAAAAAAAAAGTATGTAAAATATGTGACTCAATTAAAAATAATATTTTTAATTGTATAATGTAGTTTTTGCAGTTGTTAACTTTACTTTAACGCAATAATAATTAAATGATTATAAAATTGTAGCGAAAAAATACCTTTGCTAAAGACGGAATTCCCTTGAAACGTCAGGAACAATGAAAAAGAATTAAAAAGACTTTTATTTTAAAATTACATGTTCTGTAATGTTCAATGAGTTATTCAAAATTTTAGTTAATCTTGCAAGAAAAACGTATAACGAAGGCAACCATATTGTTTTATCAATTCAGAAAAATTATTGGGTTCGCATGTATAATATTTTCCTTCCATATAAGTAGTAAATACGTTAAATATATTCTACGAGTACAAAAATTGCCGTGAAGATGGCGCTTTTTCTATTCAAACAGTCCATAGGAGCAGCGAACATTAAAGCAATGGCAGTGATGTCAATCAAACTACTATTTTTTGATGTTTTTAAATATATCCCGTATTCACAGCTATTTTACTCTTTATGTTATCAATATGAGGTGAATAATTATGTATGTACAATACCATGAAACCGGACCTGAACATTTCCCCTTGCAAAGCGAATTGAAAAATGTCCGTATAACTTGCTGTAACAATAAAATATTATTAATTGAAAAGCAATTCTGTTTTGGCTCAACATAATTTTTCGTTTAACACAGCAACAATTGTTATTTTATAATATAACAGATAACATTTATTCATTTTAACTTAAAATGTTTAATTAACTTCTGCTTTTTTACTTTAATGAATTCTTTTGGTAGTTTTAACATGGAATAGTTGTTTATTTTACCCCGAACACTTATTGCCTTAACAATATTAAATGTTTAAAATAAAATTATCTTAATTGTTAAAAAAAATGCTGGAAATATTGCCAAATCCACATTATTATTTTAACATTTACATTTTCTAATGAACATTTTTATTTGTTGGATCTTTATCTTTTTGCTAATCTTCTCTTAGTGTACGTGATAATTTGTATGTATTTGGACAAGTGGACACAGTTTATGCAAAGCCATTATCCTAGACCTCTTAATCGTTATTACTTTTAGAATTTCAACATAAATTACACTTCGTTTAACCAAAAACGCAATTACCAAAATATTAAACCAATTATTATTATATACTATAATTACGGTATAATATTTTTAATTGATATAATAAAATTAAAACATCAATAAATATTTCTACACTAGTTAAACGATTGGTTGTCTTGACAATATCATTTCTGTAATCACCTTGACTTGAAGACTTGACTCTATTGGTTTTATTGTGGCAAAGGCTTCGCCAAGAAATAAAAAATCTAGATGGCAACGGCCTCAAGCAATCTATACTCAGAAAATAATACAAATATAATTAGCAATAAATCTTCAGAAGCATGAGATAAGCGAATGTAATGACAGGAATACTATAGCTTTGCATTATGCAAACAAATCATAAGTCCTGAAGTAGTAAAGAATAGTATTCGTGTACATAATGTTTTGATTTATTTGTCATGGCTACAAACAATGAAGGGACTTTGTGTGTGCTTGTATATAGAAATAACTTTGAGTTATGATTATCTAATCGGGAATGGCTTTTACTTAAATTATTTTTCGATTGAGTAGGAAACACAAATGGGATATACCTATGTATATAGTTACTAAATCGTTAGTTCATTATTTAATTTTTAATTATTTACATACATTACGGATGTATGTATTGTTGGTAGCTCTATTCAGAGACCATATGTAATCAAATAAAATCAATAAACCAGAGATAAAATATAAACAGAATTATTAATGTATTTACATCGTAGCCATGGTCATTAGGTGTATAAATTTATCGCCTGGTAACTGTATGATTTCAATGTAATTTCCTTGGTATCGATACTATTTCAAAGGGGTAGAGATTCAGTGCAGTTCGTATTAAATAAATGAGTTGGGGTCCATGGAGACGATAAAAATCTACCTTAATTTTTTTTTATTTTCGTCAAGTTGAATCAATTAAATTATATTCTTCTTTGTGACTTGATGTATTTTCCTTCCGGACTAGAAGTATATAGAGGAAACGAGAACATTTTTCAACAATAGAAGACATTTTCTCTATTAACATACCTTGGTACCTTTTTTCTTGTGGAACCGTACATGTCTTCGCTGTCTTGAGTATAATGATACACTTTGGTTACTTTTGAAGGAGATTTTTCCCTGGATTTCTTGATACCGACGCTCTACTCTCGATGTGAATTCTTTTCTGCAACATTTTTGGTTTGTCACTGCGAGGAAACTCCATTCTGAAATACTTTGGTATGAATGCAAGGTGATGTTGGAGGTAATTTTAGTTCCTGTTTAAATTTCTGTGTAAATAAGTATTTAACATTTGATGAACTTTGAGGTTATTTATATAAATGCAAATGACAGTTTAAATTGAAAATTTTGTGCACAACCGCCAACCAGTTTGCCAACCCTGATAGAAAATTTTTATAAGCTGGCAGCAGTTTGAAGTTGTTACTAGTTAATATGTATTCACGGCACGAACCGAATACACATTAATTTTTACTATCTAATGTTGCATATGCTGATCTACTTTCACTTAAACATAGAGTCACGCAGATAAGCGTCTCAAAAAACGCGGGAATTTTGAAATTTAAATTTAAATGTACATATTTATATTTCTATGACGAACTCATATTGTCAAAACTTGGAATTACTAACTAAAAACGTATTTGTTACTAAATAAGCGAAGTCATTTTACTTACCTGAGATATTTATATTTTGATTTCACGTTGTTTTCATACTGCTATATATTTAGAACTATTTATTAAATAAAATCACATTTGTATGTTGAAATTCATTGAATGTGGTATATAATAAATGATAAAAGAAGGAAAAATACGTGCGTACATTCACCAAAACTTCTAAATATATTTAAGACTACATGTTTCGGCGCACAAATCTTCAACCATCTTCAGGCCTTAAAACGTCATGTTAAGAAATCTAAAAATTAAAAAGTTAAAAAAGGATATTGAAAAAACATTAATCTTTATTCCAAATCTGTGATAAGTGTCTCGCAATTAATTTTAATCTGTTGTTTTGTTTTTGTTTGTCTTTTATTCTGCCATGTGTTTTTTAAATGTTTCGACTTTTTAATTTTTATATTTCTTAACATGACATTTTAAGACCTGAAGATTTGTACGCCGAAACTTATAGTCTTAAATATATTTAAAAGTCTTGATGAATGTACGGACGCATTTTTCCTTCTTTTATTATTTATTAAAACCACATTTGTTTGCACTTAAATGTTTTCTTTATCGCACAAAGTTGATTATAATTTATTTACCAGAGTCTTACGCACACTATTTCGCTGGAATCAATTACTTTAACATTGAATATTAGGGTAGAAGACTTTGAGCAAGAGCCTCCCGCAGCGCCTATGGTCATACTAAATATTAAGCGGGATAACTTCCTATTCGTATTTTTTTTTAAGGTCAGAGCGTCCTCTAGACTGTTACAGTCAGAAATTCGCCCCCCGCATGCCATCTGGCATTTAAGAGGGCATTCTTATGATTAATAAGTAATAAAATAGGTGGCACTAGGATGCTTAAAGTTGGATTTTACTAATTTAATTAAAACCTTATATTTAAAGATTATTTTTTTTTTATCCGGGCTGTGTGCTATCTTGTAGCATGCAGTAATACATACATGCATGCATTTAGTTTTATGCACACTATTTCGCTGGAATCAACTACTTTAATATTGAATATTGGGGTAGAGGACTTTGAGCAACAGTCTCCCGCAGCGTCTATGGTCATACTAAATATTAAGGGGGATAACTTCCTATTCGTAATTTTTTTAACGTCAGAGCGTCCTCTAGACTGTTGCAGTCAGAAATTCTCACCCCGCATGCCATCTGGCATTTGAGAGGACAAACTCAGAATTAAAACACTAGGATGCTTAAAGTTGGATTTTATTAATTTAATTAAAACATTATATTTAAAGATTATTTTTTTTATCCGGGCTGTGTGCTATCTTATAGCATTTTAATACATACATGCATGCATTTAGTCTAATTTTAACATTTCTGAAAGTTCTGCCAAGTTAATCTATAATTACCGCTATGTTTTCACTAGTATTTCTGCCATGATGGTTGTGAAAACTCATTTGTTTGTCTGCAGCTTGCTTCATCGATCCAGCTCTTTCTAATATACCCGTCCTTAGGTCAACCAAGTGCACACTGTATATAATCCATGGTAAATACACTTGATATTTTTGGCATTACTGTTTGTAAGTCTATAGACAAAATACCTGTTATTCATCTAGAATTAGAATTGTCTATTACTGTTATTACTAAAAAAAAAAAAAAAACGGAAGGACTGTATATCGAAAATCAAGTATCACAGAACATACCTACGTGTAATTATATAAATATTTAAAGTTAAAGTTAGTCTGGAATACGACTTAATTACAGTAAATAGTTCCTACATCAAATGAATAATGACGTGGTTCTTGACAAATCTTTCTTTTTGAACGACACGTGCAACGTTATTTCAGAATTTCGAATAAATCTTTGAAAAAAAAATCCCATTTTACGTCATTGGGTTTAATCTAGAATGGAACTCGATCGCACATTCTATATACATACATAAACGTTTCAATATTTATGTTGTCGTTCGTATGAATTATCCGTACTATTTCACCTACAGCGCATTCTTCAAGCCGTATTCAGAAGCGTTTAGTGTTTAAAAGTACGTCCATAGACAGTTAATCATTTTATCTCTTACACGTTTTGCTTTATCGCGAAACTTATACGCGTAGCACGTACAAGTAATTGATTTCTTTTCTCATTTTATGCGTACATTTCACTGGCTTACCTGTAGTAGGAAGCTATATAAAATATCTTGGGCACAGAGCTCTCTTGTCGCCTTGGAAACTATACATAGACATGACTGTCGTTCGGACAAGTATTTTAACAGTATTTTTATGTAAATGATTCGTTTATTAGTGTTGATTCGCGAAAGCTTTCGTGGTATAGCAGATTGTGAGTCAAAATGTATATAAGTGAAACTTTATTTTACGATATGTTGATTCATAATTCTGTATCAAGTCTTTATCTTTTACATTTTTATCTGTTTAACTTCAGTGATGATATTATTTTCGTTCTATATGGCAAAACTCATTGTATGTTATTGTTAAGCGCTTGCTAAACTAATGCATTCTTAATAACGATTATTTTAAGTTTACAGCCCATTATCACACCAAACTTTGACGTTAATCACTCATACCAAAACATAATTAAATATGCATTTCGAGTGCGCGCGGTAGAGCACTAGATGTGTTTGGTGATCAATTGGTGATCAACTGATGTATTGTTTATTTAAACGATGTATCGTAGAGATATGCCGTAGAATATTAATGGCTTCATTTGAGCATCACTTCAGTCGTTACGATAAATAAGCTAGGATATTTCTTTCTTACACTATTGAAAATTTTAACACTTTTTTGACTAATTTAATAGTCAGGAGAGGTCCACACTCTTTTCGTGTTATTTTGTCGAGAACTATAGAAGTTTAAATTTGACGAGCAAAGATAGTCAAGTATTGTCTATTGCTAAGGGTTATTTTGTCCAACTGACACGTGGAATTATAAAATACTTCTAGTCACATTTTATTTGATCTAGACTAGACAAATTTACTAGCTGTTTAACTAAATTAATGTGATCTATTGGGTGTTTTAACATCATTTTCTAAACACAACGTCTTTTTAATATGCAACTCTATTTCTTAGTGCTATATAATTCTCTCTTTAAGACGTTTTCTCAATTATAAATATGCAAACCACTCATTCACAAGTTTTGGTTTCACTAAACGTACCAATTTTAAATGATTTTTGAGAACCATTATATAATTAAGTGAATGGTGTTATGCTATTTTTGTTCAAGTCTAAACTAATTGGCGTAAATAGATGTTCCCAATACATCTTTAAGATGTTGAATTTTTTTATGCCCACTGGAATTAACGTTTAATAACACGAGGTTACACTTTGCAAGTCAGTCAATTTGGTGGTTTGTTGGATATGTTAATACGGAGAATCAAACACGAAACAGATACACGTGCAATGCAGGTGGTGCGTATAATCAATACTGTATTAGAATAGGTGGGGTTTCTATATTTCTATCCGAGGGAAAATTCTGATTGGTTGACGCTTCTGAATGTCTAGAAAATAGTCAATCCTCGTATCTGAACAAAGAATTCATACGAAATTCTAGTAATTTCTGTTCTATTAAATACGCGTAGTCAACTCGTCTGGCAAAGTTTGGAAAAATCAACACTAAAATATTTGACTAGCGCAAAATTAACGCCAACACCATAATATTTTCAACAGTGTAGAGAGTGGTCAGAAATATACGGGAAACTTTCCGATAGGAAAATTCTATCAATGAGTAAGTTTACACGAGCATTTAACATTAGCATTACGTAAAATAATTCCTTAAAGCATAGAAAAACATCGTATAAACAGTAAATTACACTAGTTTTAATAAAAACACTTTAGTAAATCAAACGATGTTAGCAATAGCACAAATATGCCCCCTTAATTTGACGTAAAATTCTATGTAAACAGTTTAAAACATTTTAGTTCGCTATTACCAACATAAGCCAAAATGAAAAATGAAATTTATATATAATTATATATAGTTTATGTAATATGAAAGAAACATAATTTTACATATAAACCGACGCAAACCTAACATATAAACAAACTGTACTTCTGTCAACGAAAATCCTTAATTCTGCAACAGATATAAATAAAGTAATGTACGAAACATTTCGGTTTTTCAGTTTCCTACTGTTACATTTAAATGTAATTTTATTGATTGAAAAATGTGATATATTTTTCTTTGATTGTTGATAAATCTCTGTCGATAAATATTAATGTACCTTTAAAAAACTCATGATTACATGAAACATCTTTGAGTGCTACCTACTATAAAGTAAATGTGCTGAAATTTTGCCATTCACCGTACGAACATTGTTAGTTAGCTGGGCAAGTTTATTCCAGAAAAAAAAAAAAACAAGTATGACCGCCACACTAATCGATTCATTTTTGCCATTCAAGTGTCTCGTTTATTACGCAAACTTTTGAACTCCGTGAACATGAACGGTCGTTTATATACATGTAGCATCTCGTTAATGTGTGTCTGCGAAATTTAATTGCTTATCACGTGCAGTCGTGCGTTCATTGCGGTAATTTACATTGACCTAGATATGGGCGTCTATATTTTGACCACATCAACCTTAGCAGGGAGGTAATGATGGTGTGTGAACTGCATAATTTCGTGTTAGTCGATATTCTCAAGGGTGCATAGAAAAAGAAAATACAGAGTAAATGTTATACGTAGAAAAGCTAACAACCAAAACATTTTTACCACACACTAAAAGCAGAAATATGATCTGAATAAAATTCCAAAAATATTGGTCACAATGAGTAGCTCCTACGCAGAGGAAAAAACTGAATAAATTGGTATTTATTTAATTCCCTTCTTAAACATATTTTTCTCCTCATCAATACAGTTTTTTTAATGCACCTACTAACAATAGAAACCCAGCGGAGATAGCACAGATTATTACCTGCGCACTAGATAAAGCCACTGTGGATGTCGTATAGGGTAGGATGAATCACTATAAGAAATAGACTGCGATGAGACACGCTTTATTTTCAAAAAGGTTGAATACCTTTTGTCAAATTTAGTAATGTTTATAATAACCGGTGTGAAAATGAGTAAGTCACAGAGAGAAATTTGGCGAATTTTTGAGATACGGCTGTACTCGTTTGTATACCTCTTTTTAAGTCATTTCTACTTCAACCGCACTGGAAGTAGAGACAAATATGTTGAAGAGAGAAATCTCTCCGATTTTTAGCATGCCGCCACTTCCGGCGTGCCGGTAGGTTCCACTTTGAGACCTTTGCTATTTAATATTCTTACGAATAACCTTCTTTGGATTATGGTCTACTGGCGTAAGTATGCCGATAATTAGACAATTTTTCTCACTCTAATTTTAGATATCGGAGTACTGTAAAGTAACTTAAAATCAATGTTTGATTGGTGTGCGGAGAATTTCATCTTAATTGTCGCTATGTTATAAAACGTGATTAGGTTCATATTTTGGAAAATTCTGCTCTGACGCCGTAAGGAGAAAACGCAAGAGAAATCATACAAAATTATTCATTGGTTCATTGGTTCAGGATTTGCAGAGATCACCTTATTTTTGAAGTTCTAGATCAGGGGTCGGCAAACTTTTTTAGGACAGGGCCAAATCGTAACGAAAATTAAGTTCAGCGGCCAGGTTGCAAACTCTAACGTGGGTATTTTTTTATTAAGTGTTCCTCTGTGTTTTTATTGAACCGGAAAACAATGTACCAAAAAGTTTCAGTCATACCATACAGGATGTTTAAAAATTACTGACTTGTCAAAGAATCTTAAAGTTACAAAACTTTTTTTTTTCAAAAACACCCTGTATATTCTTATATTTTTCTGCAACATTCCCTATAGGCTTCAGTGGTTTTATTTTAAATTATTCCTATTATTTATTAACTTTTCCAAATGGTCAAATAATTTTTACCTGGTGGATTATAAATAACATTACAATAAATTATTATTGCTAGTAAATATTATAATAATCATTGTTTTCTATATGTTAGTACCTAGAAAAGTACGCAATATATAAACCAAACAGTAAATATTAAATATTAAAAGTTTATCTTCATTTGGTTCGCATTTTGCAAAATGAGGCAACATGTGAACAAAAAGTTAATAAAGTATTTGTGTGATATAAAAATTTGCAGAGGATTGAAATAGCTACATAATAGAATCTTTGCAGACGATGTGGTAATAATAACAGACAGTGAAAAACAAAGAAAATTTGAACATATGAAAAGAAAACATGGAAGAAGGGGGCATGACAATAAACATAGAAAAAGTTAAAATCCTTGGAAACCAGAATGTTGAAACTAAAATTGAAATAAATGATACTAAAATAGAGTAAACGAGAAATTTAAATATTTGAGAGTAACATTGGAAGAAACAGGAAAACAAGATGCTGGAATAAACGATTCATAAAACAATCAAGTACTACGCAATAAACCAAAAATTTATTAATAAAAAAGACAAGAAAGACAAACCTATAGTAGTGTTATGAAAAAAGCTAAGAAAAATAAAGTTCTACTATTTTAGGACATTTGGAAACACATCTCAGTAGTTCAATATCTGCTACTTCTGAAGATTTGGGCACCTTGAAAACATCTGACCAGAAACTTTTGAAGTAAAATAGGATCCATTTTTAGGAATTGTAATCCAATCTAGATCACAAGAAATGAATTGCGACATATTTTTTTATAATACTTCAACGAATGTTAGTATCTTTTTATTTAAAATAATTTGAAGGGACGAAAGTTCAGTTGAGAGGGCATAAGAAACAGAAGCAATAATTACTATTAATGGACGGAACGATTATAGAAATTCTTTCTCATTTAAAAATATATTAATAATTTCTCAGAGTTCCAAAAATCTCAATAAAACTTTTCCACTATTGCGCCATCGAACTGGCGATGGTTAACTCGCCCAGAGCCAATAAAGCTAACCACTGCCACAACTGGTTTAAATGCAAAATAGATAGAGGTGTTTGATGAATTATACAATGACTTATTGAAAGCTTTGCACAAAACAAAACTTGGGCAGTATCAGCAATGACTGTTGACTCATCAAGAATTAACAAAAACCACTAGACACTTTTTGCCTTCTTCATTAAGAAGCGTATTGTGATATTCTCAATTTATCTGACAGTCGCTTGAGCTGAGAGGTCAACAGAAAAACAAACCCTCTTCTTTGGGCACACTTCTTCAGCTTTATCGCAAATCTATTCATGAATATTTCAAATTTAATTCTAAATGAGGTTAGAAATATTATTGCGAAGTACGCCGAAAGCGTTCATAGTAAATAAATTAATAGTATCAGTCGGTGAATAGTAGATGTAGATACCTCCCGGTACAATAATTTTCGTAAACCCTTATTGTGGATGAGAAAAACTATCGACAATAGCTGAATTAACCGCTTGGTACTTACAACTTGCGCGGCCGGATTGAAATACCAGCGGGCCGGAGTTGGCCGGCAGGCCGTCTTGTTTGGCGACCCCTGTTCTAGATCATTCCCCACTTTTGGCTTCAAAATATCTTCTCAATCAATAGTTAGTACAAACTTGGAAGATACCACAAAACAAAACTTGGGCAGTATCAGCAATGACTGTTGACTCATCAAGAATTAACAAAAACCACTAGACACTTTTTGCCTTCTTCATTAAGAAGCGTATTGTGATATTCTCAATTTATCTGACAGTCGCTTGAGCTGAGAGGTCAGAACAGAAAACAACCCTCTTCTTGGGCACACTTCTTCAGCTTTTATCGCAAATCTATTCATGAAGTATTTTCAAATTTTAATTCTAAATGAGGTTAGAAATATTATGTGGAAGTACGCGAAAGCGTTCATAGTAAATAAATTAATAGTATCAGTCGGTGAATAGTAGATGTAGATACCTCCCGGTACAATAATTTTCGTAAACCCTTATTGTGGATGAGAAAAACTATCGACAATAGCTGAATTAACCGCTTGGTACTTACAACTTGCGCGGGCCGGATTGAAATACGCAGCGGGCCGGAGTTGGCCCGCAGGCCGTAGTTTGGCGACCCCTGTTCTAGATCATTCCCCCCTTTTGGCTTCAAAAATATCTTCTCAATCAATAGTTAGTACAAACTTGGAAGATACCAGCAAAACAGGTTATTCGTTGCTCTCTATCACTACTCTTTCGAATATATTATATACTTAGCATATTTTTTATTGAAATATGTAGTTCTTTTGCAAATTGGATAGAGAAAATTGTGGGCATTTCTGATATGCTACTTATATGCCAGAAACCCTGGTCTCCTCTCCAAATGCACTACCACACATGTATAAAGCAAGAGAAGAGAAGATTTGCAGCCAGAGTTTGTTGAAACTCATTGTTGAAGTCATGAGAAACAACGTTGCTAATGAAACATAAAAGAAAAAAATGTCTAAATACAATGAACCGATAGAATATGCCACCGGGCGAGGCTCATGGTCTATTATAGGAATTACTATACTATATAGAACAATTAAATGGGAATAACACTAGGAATGGAGTTTTTACCTATCAGGCGTCGTCACCGCTTCTCCGAGTATATCTCACATCGCTCACACCTTAAGCTTTACATACAATCATCTACTAGGTGAAAAGAGTCTGCTTGCGCGCCCTCTAGGAGACGGACGCTACACCCTCACCCGCAAGCGACCGTAGCACAAGGCTATTTGTAGTCCTTTTTGATAAAAACGCAAAATTCGTAATACGTAACTATTTAATTTAGAACTGAAGGAAGTAAACGCGTAAAATATGTATAAAAAAAACAGAAAATAAACACTACAAAAGGTTTTCAAAATGCATTCCATTGATTTGCAGACAGACGCAAGCGATTGTTGCCATCTCCCATATCTTCTACAGTGGGAGGTTCCTCACGATACACAAGTTCTTTTATGTTTGGAAACCTTTGATTTAAATGATTGATATGTTTTCTAAAAAAAATGAAGACACACGTCACCATATAAATGGCCCTTAAAAAAATAAGGACCTACCTGTGCTTGCGATCTATTTTCATTACCAATCGTGGATTGTGATCGGAATAATAATAAAAATTTTGGTGATTGAGGAATACATTTTATGGAAACTCGCTTCATCTGTAAACAACACATAGTTGAAGAATTTGGGATCTTCAAGAAGCTGTTGGTGAAGCTGAATGTGGTATCCGTGAAAGTGATTTTGTTTTAGAATCTGTTAAACAGATTTCTCACTGATTCCTGTTTCTTCAACCAATTCCTTTTGACTAGAAGTAGGTTTTTCTGCTGCTACCAATAATACGGATAATTAATTGACTGTCCTCAGTTCTTGTAAGTTTTTTTTTTTTTTTTGGATATCTATAGCTCACATTTCCCGTTTCTACGAACCTATTCAACAGGTTCCCAAAACACCTCTTGTTTGGAAGTCTTTTGGCCAGATATTCTTGGGCATAAATTCTTCTTGCGAGTAGACAATTCTTTTCCCCGAGTACAAAGATCATATCTACAAGTTGTTCTTTGCAATAATTCATACTGCAAGATGCACCTACTTTTCAAAAAATGAAAATGTAATCGATAAAATCAACCTCATTTAACTTATCACTATGGAATCCAATTTTTTTACTATAATTTTGATATAATTGACAGTACTTTTATTTTATTCATCCATAGAATATTTGATACATAATATGTAAGATATGTATGTATTTATTTCATTAGGGCAATTTTTAAATTTTGCGTTTTTATCAAAAAGCATTTTTGTTAATCCTAGTCCTATGGCTATATTAGTAAAAATTGTTTATAATTAAGCTCTTCATCCGTTTGTGTAAAAATATACAAGGCGTTGTATTAAAAAAAAACTTTAAAAAAGTTGGTCTTAGTTTCCAAAATTGGACTGTAAATTTCGAACACCCTGTATACCGCTAAAGCTCAAAATTTTGCCTAAACTATCTTCTATTTGTCAATAAAAAATCCCCAATTATTTCATCTTAAAATTCACATTTGTGGCAGTACTGCTTTGTTGTTTTAATTGTACTATGTAAATTAATTAATCGAGTTTTTATATCATATTAATTAATTAATTAATTAATTAAATTTAATTAAAATTAATTAATCAATTAATTGCATTGAACATATGCATCAAAGAAAAAAAAAACAGGTACGTATAGATAATGGTCAGTCACTGCTAAAAATGTAAAAATATACAGGGTGTTCCATTTAAAAAAATGTCATATGATTGCGCCGACGATTTTTGAACATTCTGTATAATTAAAAATGATTTTCAGATATGCTCCTTAATTTCTAGTTTCACCGTATATTAAGTGAAACGCGTCACTTTAATAGCAAATGAACAATGAGAGAGCGGAGTTCGGCTGCAGGACCCTGTATATACAAAATATTCTAGGTTTAATTTTGAGAGAGAAGCCAATGTTATCGCTATCTTTTAACACGAGTAAAACATTGAAATAAAATCCTGTTTGAATGGTGTGGATAATAGAATAAATAAATACGTAAGTGTCTTTTCCATTCATGTTTAATTTTAATAAGTTACAACATGTTTTGGTGTGACGTAATTTATTAAAATTAAACTTGAATGGAAAGGACATTTAACATTTTTATTTATTCTGTAGTAAAACAGTTAAATATTAGTCTTACTTTATTTAGTGTTACCGTTGCTCTTATACTACGCGTCTGCAAAGGCATCAAGCTTTATTCAAAGGGACACTTGCCTGTGTGCCCTTGTAAGATGGAACAAATGATATTTTACACTTTCTGACACGTATTAAAGGAGTGCCCGTTCAGATTGAATGAGACACATGGAAAGCTTTAGATGACCTTTCCTAACAAACAGCTCAGGACTCTACAATCCATTGAACTGTGTGTGTACTTTAGTTTCCACATATACCGAATTACGGTTTGACGGAGATTATTATCGGGGTGCTATACACAGAGAGCTGTTGAATAATTTGACGGTTGGACGATCAAAACGCCCTTATAATACCGTGTAGACCGGCAGAGCACGTTCCAATGAGTCCCCGTCATGCATAATCCGGTCTAAAAATATAAACACCACTACCCCACATCTGCTTTATTCGATTTATTTTTTCTTTACGCCGGGCAAACACAACCGAAATAACTAAACCGTAAAGAGGAGTCGAGTCGCGGAGATAAAAAGACCTTTCGGTATTTTATCGCGCGCATCCTTTTCCAGGAACACGGAGAGATAGTATTTATTGCGCGACACTAAGATAACGACGTCCACAACGTAGATGCTTACGTTACAGGTCGGGTTAAATACCGTGTCGGAGTTCAGTGTCTCAGATACCGGCTATGATTAAGCAGGAAATATACGAGACGAAAGAATTTATTTTATATACAATCACCAACGAACGCAAGGGATCAGCTACAGACTGGAATCTATCCATTAGATATACAGTGGTACAAGAAAGTCTTTGTACGATAGCAAACAATAAGCATAGTTGTACAAAAGACCAACCAAGAAAACATCAATATAAGCATTTCTTTCTTTTCACCGGTGTGAACTTGGCAAGCAACTTTATTAAAAAAAAATAAACGTAGTACGGTTCGATTGTACTTCGTTTCTACCCGTTTGTACCACCTTCAGTTTCGTTGTACTCAAGATTTAAAACAATAGAAAGGGTTAAAAAAAAGTAGCAAGCAAGTACAAGATATTCAAAAACGGACACCGCCATTAGAAAGAGCATTGTTTGTACCCGTTTGTACCACCTTCGTCTTCGTTTGTACCTCAAAGGTTAAAAAAATAGAATAGGTTAAAAAAAATTCAGCAAGCAAGTACAAGTTATTCAAAAACGGACACCGTCAATCGAAAGAACATCGTTTGTACCCGTTTGTACCTCCATTTAAATCGTTTGTACTTCCACCAAACCGGAAGTAGAAACATTTTGAAAATAAGTAAGTTGGGCGAGAGAAATTTCGCTCATTTTGAGATATCGGAAAAGCGGCCAACGCTATTCAAAGAGCATCGTTTGTACCCGTTTGTACCTCTTTTTACATCGTTTGTACTTCAACCAAACCGGAAGTAGTGACAATTCAAAATATGTCAAAGAGAGAGTTTGGTTATTTTTTAAGATATCAAAAAACGGCCAAGGCTATTCGAAAGAGCATCGTTCTGTACCCGTTTGTACCTCTTTTTACATCGTTTGTATTTCAACCAAACCGGAAGTAGTGACAATTCAAAATATGTCAAAGAGAGAAATTTGGGTATTTTTTAAGATATCAAAAAACGGCCAATGCTATTCGAAAGAGCATCGCTTGTACCCGTTTATACCTCTTTTTACATCGTTTGTATTTCAACCAAACCGGAAGTAGTGACAATTCAAAATATGTCAAAGAGAGAAATTTGGGTATTTTTTAAGATATCAAAAAACGGCCAATGCTATTCGAAAGAGCATCGTTTGTACCCGTTTGTACCTCTTTTTACATCGTTTGTATTTCAACCAAACCGGAAGTAGTGACAATTCAAAATATGTCAAAGAGAGAAATTTGGGTATTTTTTAAGATATCAAAAAACGGCCAATGCTATTCAAAAGAGCATCGTTTGTACCCGTTTGTACCTCTTTTTACATCGTTTGTACTTCAACCAAACCGGAAGTAGTGACAATTCAAAATATATCAAAGAGAGAAATTTGGGTATTTTTAAGATATCAAAAAACGGCCAAGGCTATTCGAAAGAGCATCGTTTGTACCCGTTTGTACCTCTTTTTACATCGTTTGTATTTCAACCAAACCGGAACTAGTGACAATTCAAAATATGTCAAAGAGAGAAATTTGGCTATTTTTTGAGTTATCAAAAAACAGCCACGGCTTTTCGAAAAAGCATCGTTTGTAGTCGTTCGTACCTTCTTTTAAATCGTTCGTACCTCAAAGGGAACCGGAGTAGAGGCATACGAAAATATGTCGGACAGAGAAATGTTGCTAATTTTTGAGATATCGCAAAGTAGCTAACGCTATTCTATAGAATATCGTTTGCAACTGTTTACACCTTTTTTGAAATCGTTTGTACTTCAGCGAAACCGTAAGTAGTTCTTTTCAATGTTTATGTTACATTTTTGTCTTAATTGACCAAGGTTTCCATCCCCTATTTTAGAAAACATATAAATACAGATATTCTTCATTTGCCAAATTAGGTCAAGACCACCCTAGTAATATGACCACTATTTTATTTATTAACTATGTATTTAATTTTTACTTCGTGAGACCTTTAAGTATATTCTTAAATATGTATGTTGTTTTTTAAGCTTTTCTTTTTTTATTATATATTCTATATCTTTGGTTGCAGATACCGGTTGTAAATGTATGCATTTAACACCAATTATACTTTTCTTATTATCTAATTATGATAGACCTCTGCTAGGGAGATTATAAAGAAAGATATTCAAATGAGTCGTGTAGCGGCATATTCAACGCATTGAATCGAATGACATTGCCCGTTGTGCGAATATCTCAAAGATTAGCGAATTTCTCTCATATCTTCAAATGGTTCCGGTTTGGTTGAAGTACAAACGATGGTAAAAGAGGTACCAAACGGGTACAAACGATGCTCTTTCGAATAGCCTTGGCCGTTGTTTTGATATCTTAAAAATAGCCAAATTTCTCTCTTGACATATTTTGAATTGTCACTACTTCCGGTTTGGTTGAAGTACAAACGATGTAAAAAGAGGTACAAACAGATACAAACGATGTTCTTTCGAATAGCCTTGGCCGTTTTTTGATATCTTAAAAAATACCCAAATTTCTCTCTTGACATATTTTGAATTGTCACTACTTCCGGTTTGGTTGAAGTACGAACGATGTAAAAAGAGGTACAAACAGGTACAAACGATGCTCTTTCGAATAGCCTTGGCCGTTTTTTAATAACTCAAAAAATAGCCAAATTTCTCTCTTTTACATATTTTGAATTGTCACTACTTCCGGTTTGGTTGAAGTACAAACGATGTAAAAAGAGGTACAAACAGATACAAACGATGCTCTTTCGAATAGCCTTGGCCGTTTTTTGATATCTTAAAAAATACCCAAATTTCTCTCTTGACATATTTTGAATTGTCACTACTTCCGGTTTGGTTGAAGTACGAACGATGTAAAAAGAGGTACAAACAGGTAGAAACGATGCTCTTTCGAATAGCCTTGGCCGTTTTTTGATAACTCAAAAAATAGCCAAATTTCTCTCTTTTACATATTTTGAATTGTCACTACTTCCGGTTTGGTTGAAGTACAAACGATGTAAAAAGAGGTACAACCGGCTACAAACGATGCTCTTTCGAATAGCCTTGGCCGTTTTTTGATATCTTAAAAAATATTCAAATTTCTCTCTTTGACATATTTTGAATTGTCACAATTTCCGGTTTGGTTGAAGTACAAACGATGTAAAAAGAGGTATAAACGCGGTACAACGGATGCTCTTTTGAATAGGCTTGGCCGTTTTCGATATCTCAAAAAATAAGCGAAATTTCTCTCGCCAACTTACTTATTTTCAAATGTTTCTACTTCCGGTTTGGTGGAAGTACAAACGATTTCAATGGAGGTACAAACGGGTTCAACAATGCTCTTTCGAATGGCGTTGTCCGTTTTTGAATATCTTGCACTTGCTTGCTAAATTTTTTTTAACCCTTTCTATTTTTTTAACCTTTGAGGTACAAAGGAAAAAGGAAGGTGGTACAAGCGGGTACAAACAATTGTCTTTCGAATTGGCGTTGTCGTTTTTTGAATATCTTGTACTTGCTTGCTAAATTTTTTTTAACCCTTTCTATTTTTTTAACCTTTGAGGTACAAACGAAACCTGAAGTGGGTACAAACGGGTACAAACGAATGTACAATCGAACCGTACTACGTTTATTTTTTTTTAATAAAGTTGCTTGCCAAGTTCACACCGGTCTTTCTTTCTGTGAATTTTTACTTACAACGAAAAGCTCCCTTAAATTTATCCGAAATAATGGTACACAAACGAGCTATCTCGCATTGAATTTTTATTCTTTAACGTCGATTTCATAACATATCTCTGTGTCCTAGCTTCGCTATAGAGGGGAATTACCTTAATCCTAATCTGACGTTCTGTCGTCGACTTGGATGAAAACAAAAGCGCGCACAAGTTGAATATACGCCGTGTTTTGATGGGAAAACGTATAAAATACCGCCGGCCGCGCCGGGGAAAAACAAACTTGACATTTCGAAGTTAGACAGCCGGAGAAATCAATACAGAAGCAATAAACCCGCCTAGTATAGTGTATATAGGTACTTATTCTGGGAATTGCAATTGAACTTGAATAACCTCTTGTTTTTACGAGTCTCCAAAGCGGGGTTTTAAAGTAACAAAGCAATGATATTTTGTGAATGTATATAACTAGAATGTCCTGGTGAAATATTTCGCCATGCTTGTCACTGACTGTTGCAAGATTTTCTGTGAAAAAAGTCCAAGTGGGAGTCAACAAAAGGTATTTTCAGACTCGCTTTGCAACCCAGGGGAAAGATATGAGACCAGCAGATTTTTAACAATCTCTACGTGGTTTCAGCTTTACGATTTCCTAAGAAGCAGTCGCAAATCTCCTTAAAAGACAACCATGCTGCTTTTTCAGCTCCATTTAGCGCCTCAACAAATTCTACGTCTCGAAGTAGCTGTCTGATCTGGGGTCCCACAAAAATACTTTCCTTTACCTTAGCATCTGGATTCTAGATTGTTGGTTGAGAAGGGTGACTACCATTGTGCTAGCTTCCCAAGGCGGAGTCACTCACCCGCAGCCTACTCCAGTCAACCCAAGCGAAGAATGAACTCGAGCAGTGTAACATGTGAGTTGCCGCCAAAGTTGGCCATGCTGGGCCAGAACTCCCCCAGGATGGAACCTCTAAGATGGACAAGCGCCGGACAGTCACTATACGATGTGCTCCGGTGTCTCGTCCTCTAGGTAACATCCACGACAGAGTGGGCTGCTAGTCAGTCCTATGCGGTGCATGTGTTTATTTAGTTTGCAGTGACGCCAGTCAATAGCCGCTACAACTTGACGCTAGTTTACTTGCGAGAAAGCTCAAACAGTATATTGCCTGTCCTGGACGACAGCCTGGGGATGGCTTTGCGTGCCTGACAGCAGTGTGGTTATGGATGCCCATCTCTTCTCTTGTAGAGTAGTGGTCCACTGGTGTATTAGGGTATTGAGTGTGGCGAAGAAATTGGAAGAGCAGGCTCCGGTCCCATGTAAGAAGAACACGAACCCCGTCTCGCCAATCTATCGGCAGTCTCATTTCCCAGATTACCTTTATGACCTTTAACCCATCTGAGTACCAAGTCATTTCAATGGCGATCGCTTCCAAGGCACTATGACACTGAAGTACTAGGCCCGAAGCGATCTTATGCTGCTGAAGGTCTTTAAGGGGCAGCTTGGCTACCCACTGTAAAAGGACAAAACTCGTCCCTTAACGCCCCTTGGCCTAACATTTCTTCGGCACCAAGCAGGATCGCCAAAACCTCAGCTTGGAAAATCGTAAGCGAACCTACCTAGTGCGAACTCCGCAAGCTTGAGCTTAAGGTCTGGAAAGAAACTTGTCCTTGTTTTTGTCTTTGATCCGAACTGTATAGACGGTAATGCGAAGGCAATGATTTCGACGCAGGTATGGCTACATGAATAAACGCGGATAGTGGGTCGCCGAAAGCAAACACGGGAGGCACACAGCTCTTTACGGCAACCAAGAATAGGCGCTTTAGCGACGCCCTCGTTTGATCCAGGGGAAGGACACAATAAGAGGGGCTTTCATTACCGCCATGCAGCGGTCATTCCTGGCTACCACTCGTCTCACCCTTGGCCACCAGACGAAGGCTCATAAGTTAGCATGGGCCTAATTATGACAGTGTGCAAGTCACCACGTAACTTTTCGCCGGAAGCCCCCAAGTCCTACCAGCACGCGATGATACTGCTAAAAGCCCCTTAACATGCTTTTCTCCGGCTTTGTTTTGACCATGTGCTCANATACGAGTCTTTTGGAAAAAGTCACGTACACGCACAAAGAAACGTAAAACAAAAATAAAAAAATATGTACTATTAAAACTAGAGCATAGACCACTCGGGAATTCGATTCAATTAATAGATTTTCTGTTATATGACCTTCTCTTGATATTTTAAGTACATTAACAAGACCGTACATAAAATGTAACAGATGTTGCATAAATCCAGATAGTAAACATTGGTGCTGCTTCGTTTTTAAGAAATTTTAGTTGAGCTATTAAAAATTATTATTTTTTTAAATGTAAAGTTTTTGGCTTTGAGTAGAAAACCTTTCTATCAGTGTGTATGTTATTATAATATTATAGCTTTCAAAACTTAAGGAGTATATAGTGTTATAAGGCAGTTTGTGTTTGGAAATCTTTATTTCCTGTAAATGATGCCGTACATTCATCTGACATGCACTTGCCACAATCCTACATATTAATGTGTTCCAAACAGAAAAGTTAGCAACAATAAAGTAATTTCTAGTTTTTTTTTTATAGGATAGCAGCTTTGGGGCGCAGTATTTGATGCCTCGTAGTTATAATTTACAATATGTTGCTTGCGTATATAAATTATAACTTTAAATTTTTCGATCAACCTCAAATGATTAGGTTTACACCAAGAAGCTGTGCAGTCATGGTTATCATAGCCATCAGTTGTTTAACAACTCGATGCTATCAAGAAAAGTTTCATATAGTCCGCACGAAGTGAAGCTTGACGTAGCGATGATTCAATAATGTCATTTATAAACATTGCAAAAAGAAAAGGTTTAAAATTGAGTCCTTGCGGAACACTTGACGCAAGAATTATTGTTTTAAACCTTTTTTTAGAAGATATAACCTACCATACGATCTAGAAGTATTCAGCGAATCTGGTGCGTCTCTCTATGCACATAATTTGAACAGTATTGATCAATCTGATCGATGGCCTTTTCAAAATCGATATAGATCACGTATATTGGTCTTTATCTGTCTAGAGTCTCATTGTTAGTTACATATTGCTTATAACAACAGATGTGGAAAATGGCGGATTGTTTGTTAAAAATACAATATATCAGGTTCATTTCTATGTCGTTGTAAAAAACAATAGGCGACTGGCAAGTAGGCAACCAGTTATACTGGTTATTTGACATTTGACACTTCATTATTAATTGTCTCTGACTTAATTTCATTAAGTATTAATTGAGATATACGAATAATTCAACTATTTTGGAAGAATTGCATAACACAGATATCGGCCTATATACAGTGCGGTCGTAAATAGTGTTTTCCCCCTAATAACATTCAAAAGAAGTGAAATAAGGCAATGAAACAAAGGGTATGTGAATATAGAGACAATTTGTGATAGGTATTTTGACTATCGGAATATGTAGTTGGCTCGAAACGTAAGAGAGAGGTTGCTATCTTTAAAATTTTAAATGAAAACTTAAATATATATCTTTGTTAAAGAATTTGATCTTGCATCTATGGTATACAGGGTGCTTCCCAATATATGCGACAAACATTAAGCACTGATTCCTGGGGTTATTTTGATCATAAAAGTTTATAAGAATATATGTCCAAAATCGCTTAGTTCTAAAGTTGTACAATGTTAATAGTAAGTTAACATAATTAATGTTTTTATTATAAATTAACAAAATAATTAGTAAAACAAAATTAACTTATACTAACTGTTGAAAATGACCGCCCCCAACTGCAATACAAGCTTCTATCCTCCATCGTATTGACTGGCGAGTCCGTTCTAAAATACCAGGTGTATTTCGAATTGCTTGAAAAGCCGCGATAATACGATTTCTCAGTTCATCGACATTTTCAATGGGAGTCGTATAAACTAATGATCTAAGGTGACCCCAGAGAAAAAAAGTCCAAAGAATTTAAGTCTGGAGACCAAGGAGGCCACGGTTGTGCACCTCCCCGTCCTATCCACCGATCTGGATACATATTGTCCAAAAACTCGCGAGCAACTAAACTAAAATGCGCTGGAGCACGGTCATGCATAAAATACATTTGTAATCTTAATTGCAACGGAACTTCTTCCAGCAGTAGTGGGTAGCTCCTCTTCAAGAAAATTGCGGTATACCTCGCCATTTAACATCAGTAAAAAATGTGGACCTATCAAGTGATCTCCAACAATTCCGGCCCACACATTGACAGAAAATTGATGTTGATGACGGGCATTCACTAGTTCGTGCGGATTTTCTTCGGCCCATATCTGATTATTATGAAAATTGATAATCGCGTTTCTAGAGAAAGTAGCCTCGTCGGTGAAGAATATTTGAGCCAAATAGTCAGGATTTTGTGCGATTTTGTATTGCATCCATTGACAAAATTGACTCTTTGCGGAAAATCTGCCGGCAAAAGTGCCTGCACCGGTTGAAAGTGATATGGATGCAACAGTTGATCTTTCAATATTCTCCAAACTGTGACCTAACTAATGTTTAAAGCAAACGCAATTTTTCTGATGCTTGTAGTAGGATGTTCCTCAATTTCGTTTAGTACCATTTCTTCAATTTGTGGAGTTCTCACTGTAGATGGGTGCCCGTTATCAGTCGTCAGCTTTTTAAAATTTCCCGTTTCACTAAGACGTTGGTGAAGACGGGCAAATATTGAATGATGCGGGATGACACGGTTCGGGTATCGTTCTTCATAAAGACGTCTAGCAGCACGCGAATTTCCATTGGCAAGACCGCAAACGAAATGCATATCACACATCTCAGCATTCGTGTAATTCATTTTAGAAAACAGAAACTGGCAATAAACTGAATGAATGCTCTGACAACTATTGACAAATATTGAAATGACAAATAAACAATTCCCTCTCAACACAATGGTTTTTGAAGAACCAACAGTGATATTATATCGTGTTACTCATTGTTCATAATTTATTATTAAACATTCAATAACTTTAAAACCAAACCGTTTTGGACATATACTCATGTGAACTTTTATTATCAAAATAACCTCAGGAATCAGCTCTTAAAGTTTGTCGCATATATTGAGAATCACCCTGTATATAAAATTTAGAGATAATTCAACGTAGAAATATATGTTCCATTGTTGAAAATGTCTGGCTTCGAATATCCATTTCACGCACTCTGTTCACATATCGATTTATCTATCTGAAGCTCCGTATTAACTCGTTCCTGTAACATAACAATGTTTCATCGCGATTGCTAAGGTAATTAGGCGGTACACAATGTGAATACAGGAGGTCGATGTTTCGTCGGTTCGGAGATGATGGAAAGTATCGAATTAATTTAATAACGTTGTTATCTGGCCGTACTGAGCCGTTCAATCGAAGTTATATGAGAGACGCCTGGTAACGTACATACTACACAACGGGCATTATGTTTACCCACCGCATCGTTAGCGAAATATGTAAATAACCTCACACCTACCCGCTCTACGTGTGAATGGAAATATTTGCCGCGCTTACGACACATTGTGATGTAAAGCGTACAAGCGAGCTTGAGCCCCTATCTCTCTCTAACACCGTTTACAGACGAGTTACAAATGTGCATGTACTAGGCGCAGGGTAGCATAATTTATCCTCGGTAGAGACTGGTAGGTGTTCTTAAGTGAAGCGCTGTTACGTCAGAGGAAAATGTTGCTCGGCTCCAAGGGATGCATTTGCATACGAAATTTACGCGTGTGTATACCTAAATACCAGGAGTAAACTGTTTAATCTGCAGGACGTCAGTGTGTTTTTAAGTCTTTTAATTTGGTAATTTATATGCTGCGGTGATGGCGTTGATGAGAGGTTTATTTTTTCTCCCAAAATACGATCTTAAATCAAAATTTAGAATGATAATTAGGCGACAACTTTCCGTTTACACTTTAAACATTGCTGATGTTGCGAAACTTTTGACAGCTTGCCGGTCTTCGTTAACGTTATACTATCTTCCGTCCTCGGTCTGTCGTGTCGAAGATCGCTTTGCATTATTAAGGCCGGAAAGAATGATCGTCCTTTCGTTGTCGCCGTCGCGTTTGGGTGGAGCTGTAAATTACTTCGAGAGGGAATTACTGAGCTGGACGGCAAACTGCTCCGTTGACGTGACGATATGCGGGCTTAAGTGAAAATCCCAATACCGAACGAGCTATCAAGTTCTAGAGTGTCATTGTTGTATAAGTTCGTGTTGGGGAACTAAGTTTCCTGTTAGGTTGCATTAATTTTATAGAGATTCAGTGTTTGAGGACCTGCATTTAAGGAGATTCTGCTCTAGCAAGTTAGTTAATATTACAGTAAATAACTTTTATATCTTTTTGAATTTTACGCAAAATAGAGTTGCAATGCTTGCCGTCGTTTCGTACGCTGTTAAATAAAGTTTGAGAAGTTATGCGTTAGAGTATTATACCTATGAAACGCTTACTATAAAAATTATGAAGTTATTATGTCCTCATATAACCCCTTATTTAACACATATCACTAATTTTTGTATCATACCGAAGGTGTTTTTCCGGTATCATGGCAACGGGCTATTGTTAGGCCATTGCCCAAAATCCGTAATCCTCTTACATTTTCCGATCTTAGACCAATCAGTATATTACCAATTTTGTCAAAGATCACTGAAAAGATATTAAATGAACAATTACAATAATTTGTTTATAAAAATAATATTATACCTGAGACCCAATCAGGTTTTCGATATGGGTTTAGTTGTACAACTGCATTACTCACAATTATAGATGATATCATTTCGGAATTGGATAAGGGAAAAGCCACTATTCTGTGTCTCTTAGATTTTTACAAAGCTTTTGACACAATTAATCACAGCTTGCTTGCATCTATTTTGCACTATGTGGGATTGGAGGATCTTGCTATACAGCTGTTAATGTCATACCTTGCCAACAGAGTCCAAGTTGTTGTAGTCAATGACAACTCATCTGAATTTCAACATGTAACATCCGGTGTTCCACAAGGGTCAGTTTTAGGACCGCTTCTGTTTACTGTTTATACCAGTTACTTTAAAAATAATATAAAATTTTGTAAGTCCCACTTTTATGCAGATGACACGCAGCTTTATTGTTCCTTTACACCCACGAATGTTCACACAGCTTGTGCGAATATTAATCAAGATCTGAAATGTCTTGTTGACTCGGCACAGCGACATACTCTTACAATAAATCCTACTAAATCGGAAATAATATTATTCGCACCAGCAAATCAAAAAGTCAAGTTACTATCAGATATTAATATAAGTGTTAACAATGTTCAACTAACTTGCAAAAATTCGGTGAAGAGTTTGGGACTGATAATAGACGAGGAATTAAAGTTCAATGAATATATTAATAAATGCACTCAAAAAGCCTACTACAGTCTCAGATTAATTTATGGCAGCAGAATGTTTTTAACTCAAAAAATAAAGAAATGCTTTGTGAAACGTTAGTTTTGTCTCATTTTAATTATTGTGATGTAGTTTATTCTCCATTCTTAAGCTCAATCACCATGCAAAAAATACAGAAAGTTCAAAACTCCTGCTTACGTTTAATCTATGGTATTCGTCGACGGGATCACATTAGTCACAAGTTAAGGGATGTCAGGTGGTTAAATATGAAAAATCGTCGCATACTTCATGCTGCTTGTCTGTTTTATAAAATTATACACTCGGAAAAGCCACCCTATCTTTATAATAAAATAATTTTTAGGACTGATGTTCATACGTTGAACATCAGATTTAAAGGAACTTTAACACCGCCGGCCCATGCACACCAATTCTTTAAAAAGAGTTACTCGTATCAAATCACAAATATCTACAATAATACTCCACGATTTGTTAAAGGTAGTGGTTCGTGTTACATGTTTAAGAAGCGATACTTTAATCACCTATTTGCTTTTCAGTCTGGTCTATGTTAGTTTGGTGGCTGCGCGCTCACTGTATAGCTCTTTATATTTCTAATTATGTATTTATTTAGATTTAAATTGTACATCGTCTCGTGTGCTTGAAATATGTTTTGTTTTTTTTGGTTATGTAGAGTTAAATTGAAAAACAGATTCGTCTGAATTTCGCCCTGTTTCCTTGTTAAGTTATACTTCATATATGTAAGTACGTTGTTGTGTTTGAGGAAATAAAGACCATTTATTATTATTATTATTATTATTAGTACCTGAGAAGAAAGCGTTGGAGAAAAATCCACCGCTAAGTTACCTCTCACTGACAGCTGAAAAAACTAATAATGGAGCTGGAATATATGGAAAAAAACTGAAACGAACGACACAGTACGGTAATCCTTTTGCTGTAATTCAATATTGTATTACGGAATTGGATTTGGAACTGCAAAAGCGTCTCAAACGACATGAATATCCAAAGGAAAGTAACAGAGGCCTCAGTGGCCAGTTATACAGGTGTGAAGGGCAATGAAGCACCAAATCATCGTAGCTGTTCAACGAAGGAATACGTAACAACTACAGAGAAACATGGCGATAGTCACTAAAAACAATCTTAAACGAATAAAATTTTAAATTTACAAAGGACTTACTGAGTAAAGACAAAAGAGCTATTAAAGTTGTTGTAGATCTACTAAATAGTAGACTAAATAGGAATGCGCGCGTCATTTGCCTGGCAGAGTTGTTTGCATATTCTCCCAAGACGAAGGAAAAGCCTGGTGGTTTATGTTCTGCGCAAATGCGATGACTTAGCAAAGACAAGATTTCTGCGACTCACTAATGTATGCAGGGTGTTTTGAAACATCGTTTAAAGATTTTAAGGACATGTAGTACGATCGAAAATAAGGTTAAAAGTCATAATAAACATATGTCCACAAATTAACTGTGTACGAGATAACAGCGATTTTATCGCAATTGCAGAATAAGTTTGCTTTAGCGGTTTTTATTAAGATGTTGTTGCATTTTAACATAAAATAAGATGTTCAAAATGACGTCCTTTCATTTCGACACAGGATCTACATCTGCTTTCAAAGGAAGCGCGCACACTTTCAAGAAACAAGGGTTTTTCTCGTATTATGTGGCAACAGTGTTCTATTCGTTGGCGCAAATCTGGAAGATCGTTTACCGGTGTTGCGTACACTAAACTTTTCAAATAACCCCAGATACTAAAATCCAACGGGGTTTGGATCGGCAAACCTTGGAGGCCAAGCAATGGGACCTGCTCGCCCTATCCATCTCCCAGGAAATTCATTGTTAAGAAGTTTCGTAACAGCACGCTTAAAGTGCGGTGAAGCTCCATCTTGCATAAACCAGAGGTTCAGTCTTAGCTTTATAGGTAAATCTTCCAAAAGTTCAGGTAAAATATTTTCCAAGAACTGGAGGTATGCAGGAGCTGTTAAGTGTTGTGGCAAAACAATCGGTCCTAACAACCGTTCCCCTATCATGTCTAACCAGATGTTTAGAGAGAAACGTTGCTGGTGCCTGGCTTCAACGGTAGCATGAGGATTCTCGTCACACCAAACGTGATTGTTGTGGAAATTAAATATTCCATTTTTAGTAAAACCAGCTTCATCGGTGAAAAGGATGTTATCAGCGAAATCTGGCCGATCAGCAGCTGTTCGCAAAAACCACTCACAGAAAACCCTTCTCGCTTGATAATTCGGAGCAGTAAGAGCTTGTACCCGTGGGATATGGTAGGGGTATAAGAGTTGCTCATGAAAAGTTCTCCAAACAAGATTGCTGCTTACACCCACTTGATCCGAAATTCTTCTAATACTAGTTTCGGAATTTTCATCTATGATATTCAAAATTCGATCTTCTATCTGTAGAGTACATGCTATTCTCTGCCGTCCAGTATCAGAAGACCTCTTCTCAAACGAACCAGTTTCTCTTAGTCGTTGAATCACCGTCTGAAACATCACATGCTGAAACAGTCATATCGCTCATTTCAGCATTAGAATACGCAACCATTGTAATTGCTACAAATTGCACAAAACGTCAAATTAAACTGTCATAAAACAATAGCTGATAAGCATCTGTTTACTGGGATATGTTATATCCATGTACTACTAGGAACACTCGCTGTTATCTCGTAAACGGTTGATTTGTGAACATATGCTTATTATGACTTTTAACTTTATTTTCGATCGTACTACATGCCCTTAAAATCTTTAAACAATGTTTCAAAACACTCTGTATATAGGTTGCTTTCGATCTCGGTTTCATTGGGCATTAACTGTTCCAAACAACACTCCGATATTTCATAAACACCTACCTTAAGGTATGAACTGAAGCAGTGGCTAGTGACGTTGCCAAGATTCAAACGACGATTGAGCTTCTTCAAGTTTCGATGATTCCCCAACAATCTAAGTATCTTTCACTGTTGACTTGAGAAAAGTTTTTCCTCATCAAAATTTTTATTGCGTACCCTATTCACATTCTTTCCATATTTATTTAAACTACTAAAAACCCTTTCCTTGGGCATTAATTAGAACAAATAGGCGAGATTTATAAGTTTTCGTTTCACTAATGGCAAGAAGAACAATGTATCCTTTACCCTCAATGTCAGTGCTTTTGCACTCTGCAAGCTCCAATAACTTTCTTTACAAACATGTATAATTCATCTAGGATTTTTCAGGATTTTTCTCGTTAAAATATCTTCGCCTTTTTGGGTAGTCTTTCGATGTACTTCACAAATAGAAGCTTTTGAAATATCGCAGACTAAATAAAAATATCTCTCAGTCAATATGATTGGTTTTCTAGAAATGATTGGGTGAATTTAAACTAGGAAAATGTGCACCACGATTAACAAGAGCGTACTTTTCTATAAATTTGCTTGTGTGCCTTTCAGCATTCAACTTCCTCTTGTGTTTACATCTAACACACGCGTGAGTGAAACTTTTAGTTTGTCCAGTCAAACCGTGAAATACTATTTCATTGCCGAACACTTTTTAGTTATTCATAAAATACGTTACAGTTTCATACATGCATTTTATTCAAATTTATTCACTCACACCTACGCATATGAATGCATATCCGTCCGCATGACTATGTTGTGTATTTTTTCGCATGACCGCCCATTTACGTTAAAACAAATGTAATTTGTGCACTATTGCAGAACGTTAATTTTAGTAATACTAAAATGGATATTATCGATTTTTCGCATTTAACACTCTTTGTTGTATTTTAAAAGCCCCAGCACATACGTAAATATGTATTTATGATGATGCTGTCATAATACAGACGCTACTAAACGTTCCATTTATTTCATAATAAAATTGTAAATGGCTGAATTAATTTATTGGTAAAACAAAGAATATCTACAGTATTTTCTTTTTGGTTTACTGGTCGTTTGGGGTTTTTATGCTTACTAATAAATTTTTAAGATAGTGATGCTTTTATTATGATCAGTGTGGTAACACTAAAGCTTTCGAGATCAATATCAAGTCAAAAAAATTGTTACGAAACAGAAAAACTGAAGTTATGAGCAATAAAATCAAATAGTTTTTTACCATTTACCTAGTTTGAAAGCTGTAATACAAGATACCGTTATAGATTCTTTATTTTCAATGACGATATTTTAAGTCGTTTCTACATTTTGTAGGTGCCTTTAAGAAATTTGAAGAACTCGAAGTCATAAAAATAGTCCATCGGATATATAAAACAGAACTTTATTCTCTTTATTTCTTTTGATATTTATAAAAAAATGACAGAAATAGTGCAAAAATATAAATAGTATAAATAAAAATTTATTCAACATAGACTGAGTGATTCACTTTTCCGATATCGCAAGGTTTTCCATAGCCAATGGGTCAATTTCAATTGCGTCGAACGACATTCTCTTGATACAAAAACTATAGGAAAGAATCACACGCTAGATAATCTAATAAAACTGTTAAAAAAAAATATTGCTTACCGCTATAATAATGCTAGTACGCCCGCAATAAGTTGCAGTTTGTTATCGATTGGAAGGTATGGATATAAAGACTACAAATTTTAGTTGTCTCCCAAGTAGTTTTTCATGCTAGCTGTAAAAGAAATCGGGATGACACCTACTTTTGCCAAAACGTAATAAGAAATTGAAATACCATTATATGAATTTACGAAATATGCTGGCCTACGTCATGGGGTGGGAGTAGGTACCGTGTCGGGGTATCCCACGGTGTGCGCATGGAGTATTGATGCGTAGAAGCAACGCCAATTAAATATACAGACCCACGGCATGAGAAGGAGTAAGTACCGTGTTGAGGTATTGCACGTTGTGCGCGCGCGATACTAATGCGTAGAGGTATAGATGTTATGTTTATCGGCTGTTGCGATCGGCGTTCTAGGGGTATCTCCCACTTAGTGACCTAGGCCTGAATATCTGGACGTTAATGTTATAACCGATGCTTGCCTGCTTTGCCTGCTGTTGTCTTGTGCCTCCATGGGGGTGATATAAACGTAAACCGGGCCAATTCCTAATAGCTCTCGTGAAAATGTTGACATTGCTAACATGGAACCGGCATTTTGGTAAGCAAATATCGTCTCAGTCTTCTTATCTGTTGCAAAAGTGCTGATTTTAACTGTGACTTTCTGTGATTATTTTATCGGTTCTAACTGTAGAATAATAAACGAAGAAGAAAGAAAGAAGAAGAAGAAGAAGAAGAATAAAAGAAGAAGTGAAGCTATACCATAAGAAAATGGGTAACCCTTAGCGATATATGTACCTAGTAACTAATAGATGTAGTTTGTATGGCCTTTTTCTTATTCATGGGGACACATCGTCACGCAAAAGACCCATTCTAATATCTTTCTCGATAATTTTTGGTGGATTTTATCGGTTTATTATAACCATCCTGAGGCGATTGTTTGATATTTCCACGCGATGAACATGATAGTCTATTTGAAAATACTGTAATTGATAAAAATAACCACTCTTTAACGATAAGTGGGAACAAATTATCATAT
The DNA here is from genome assembly GCA_004143645.1 of Protaetia brevitarsis. Taxonomy (NCBI): domain Eukaryota; kingdom Metazoa; phylum Arthropoda; class Insecta; order Coleoptera; family Scarabaeidae; genus Protaetia; species Protaetia brevitarsis. The sequence continues at coordinate 999,085 of RXPK01000136.1, forward strand.
CATGATAATACATAACAATAATTTATTGATTATTGTTCCCAAAGAGTGGTTATTTTTATCATTTACAGTATTTTAAAATTCAATTAAGTCAGTGATTGTCAAATAATACAACTTATAATAATGTATAGCTCCTCCTAGCATAGAGTGGATACAAAGTCATCAACTGTGTAAACGAACAGAATATGTTTTGGTTAACCTTAGGCAAGAAGGTAACCTGACTTTTTTAATGCACTCTATGCCTTTGCTTATACTAAATTAGTCCTTTTATAAAGTGCTTTCAATTCATACTAAATATTTGCGATGCTTTATATGTAATTTTATGGTTAATTAATGATTTGAAATAAATCAGTGGCATAGTTAAGCAAGGGTTAGAGGGGTTATCTGTCACCAGCTGCAGCATTCAGGGAGCACAGATTCTTCAGATGTCATCGGGAGTTGGCAACTTTAGCTACGCATTGAAATAAATCCAAGAATCTTTTTTTTTTTTTTGTTTTTCAAATCACCTTAATATAAATAATAACACTATTCAAACAAATCGGTTTCCACTCTTTTAAAAAGCATATAATGTGACACAATGACGCATTTCAATGTGTCACCGATAATTACCACGAAATTTCACCATTAAAAACATGAAATGCAGTAACAAAGATACCAGCTTTACATGCTTATAATAATCGCGACCAGTGATAATGACCGTTCCCGCGGTACTAGTTAAAATCAAACGCTCTCTGGGGCACGACCAGTTTTGGGATGGATTTAATTTTATCGCATTGTTATTGCCTCTAGTTGGATAGGTGATATACAATCAGTGCTGAACAGCCGAGGGATCGAAATGAAAATCTGGCGTCAAAATAAAGATAGAATTGAATTGAACGAGGGCAAAGCGATTATAATTTCGAGCGAAAATTTTGTTCTAACGGCGCTAACGGCTTACTGATTGCTTTTATGCGCAAATTACGTCACGGTAAAATGCTTTTACCACGTAATTCTGGCACGCTGCTAACGTGGGGAACAGCTAAAGTTTTACACCGTTCTGCTGCACGCGAATTAATTTTATCTGCCCAACTTAGTATCGGGGAGTCAAAGAAATATGAAATTTTCGTCTATAATAAAGGAGGTGAAAATTGTGGTTTCTACTGCTCTAATACTATAACTATACTTCCGTTCATTACGATTGATCAGGTTAATGAGTCTTCATTAGTAAATTTCATCATTGTGTGCGACGAAACGAAGGTCCGACACCTTTCCGCGCATGATTATTGTCGACCATCACCTTCGCAATATTAGCAAATCTTAACTTAAATTTAAATCAAATGACATTTTGTCGCTGTCACTCGCATACGCTAAAAATTGCGTACACTGAGGACACAGGGTAATTCTACTGCAACACTGTTCAGAGACTGCGAGTACAACATAAAAATAAAAGTGTCTCAGGGATCGGTGCTTAGCCCAGTTGTTTTTATACATACCAAGAATCTTGAACCGATAAAATTCCACCAGACTAGGCTCATGGTCTATTGCAGGAATCACCATACCAGCAAGAGGAATGAAAGAGGAATTTGGGGTTCGTTCATATCTGCAGGAACTGGGCGTGGTAGACACATATTGTGACAGACACGACAAATATCCTATTTGTGTTGTTTATGGGAGTATTCATATCTAAGTGTCATTGCCGGGCAGACATTTGCGGACATAGCAGACATTTACATTCGGCAAAAAATTCATATCTGCCACGTTCAATGTCTGCAGATATGAATGAGAGAACTCGAGTTTCTGCCTACCAGGCGTCATCAGCGCTCCTCCGAGTGTATAAACTCACTTTCATTGCTATTAAGTACAACCACCAACCACGCAAAACGGAGTTCAGTTTGCGTACCTCATACGACTCATATGCCAAACTCTCTCCCGCAAGCCATCGCAGCATAAGGCTGGCAATGCAGTCATTGATCTAGCTCGGAGAGTTCGTGAACTGCCATTCTCGCTAGATGTGTTCGTATAAAACGAGAACCGGAGTGCGTATGATCGTGATTCCAAGAACGACTTACCATGACGTAGTTGAGACACCAACGAAAAATTCGTAAATACAATGAATCGATAGACTGCCACCACATGAGGCTCATTGAGGTCCATCGTAGGAATCACCAAATTAGCAAAAGCAATGAATGGAGAATAACACTAGGAAGGACTCGAGTTTCTACTTACCAGACGTCATAAGCGCTCCTCCGAATGTACAAACCCACTTTCATCGCTGTTTCAACAGTTGCTGCTAACTTATCATCTCGGTAAGCTTTTACCAGTCTTGAAATTTTCACAGTCACTTTTCAAGAATATACAAGCTTTTTACAGTATGAAAGTTAATACGGTAAAAGCTTGCATATTTGCCGAACTTCCGAGTGTAAGAGCGTAAGTGATTTAGAAATTCAAATATATGCTTTGGTAGAATTGAATCCTACCGTGTCATCCTAAACAATTGCTCGTATGTTACACGTCGGTACATCAATGGTTGTGTCATATATAATATAAATATTATGTATAGAGTTGGACTGAATACTCTGTATCCAGTATTAAACGAAATATTTAAGTAAGAAACTAGGCATTCAAAAGATGCGCGACAAAATAAAATAACCCCAACTCAGATTTTAAAAAGCATGTAAATTCGATAAGAACTTTGCCAGGTGTGAATATAAGAGTCGAAATTAAATTTGTTGAACTGACGTCTTTATATTCAGCACCCCATAATAAATACGCTGCATATTTAATCGACGTTCTCTCTTGTATCATTATTTTCTCTTTTTTGCTATGCGAACATTAATCTTTTATGGCAGATCAATACCAACTGAAGTTCATGGTATGGAGGCTTCGAATGGTTGTTGAGGATTAAATATCGCTCTTCATAATCCTGAAACTCCAGCATATTAATCTCGGACCCTTATTTCAACCTTTGTACCGCTTTCCAATCAATCTGCAACAAACTCAATTCCGACGGGCTGTTTGATGTCGTTACACGGTTCCAAAACCCTTTTGCACGGAACGCGTGCATCCGGGTCGAACATTCGGTATTCTGCTGCATCGCAGTAGGTATGCAGATTTCTGGGTCGTCGCAATTAATACAGCTCGTTCATCAGTATGCTAGGCTATAAGCGCAAGTGGCATAGCGATCCCAGAGATAAACGTCCCGAGGTATCGGAGTTGTGTCGGCTCTTTCGGCAAAAAGGGCCCCTGCTGGTGCTTTTTGTGTCATTCCATCGAAAAGTGAGCAGTAACAGATATATATTAGTGCAGTAGCTGCTGTACGCTAATCTGACGGAGACGACTCGAGAAAAAGTTAGGGAAACTTCAACGGTTCATAGTGTTTTATTATATCACAGTGAAGTATTTTGCCAGAGATTAGTTCTTGTCACTGGAAACTTTAGTGCTGGAACTAACTTAGGGTTCAAACGAATACAAAGTTTGGTTAAAATAACACCTTGTATTGTACTTTTTTAGCCAATTAACCATACAAATTCGGGCTCTCAAATATGCGAGTACAACATAACGAGAAAAAAGTTATAACCGCGACTGTTCCGATGTAGAAAAATAATATTGTCTACTTCACGAATCGAGTGGAATTATATTAGAATTACAGAAATTGCTTGTGATTTAATTTGTACTTTCAACCACTCGAGTTGAAGTGTTTCACAAACCTTCCAATTGAATATTACAACGTCTTACTCTCTAATAAAATGCCACAACCAGATCATCGCCAGGGAAAAATAAAACTTGCGCATATTAGCCGTAAACGACATATCAGACCGTTGTTTCCCTTTATCTCTCCGGATTACGGATACCACATCGGGAGAGTTCCCCTTTAGTAACCCACTCCGAGTCGATAACGGAACGGTTTATATGACGTAAATCACCACGTAATACGAGGAACAGTAGAGACGCAGTTAGAATACCGATACAACGCTGTCGCCGCCGCGATTCAGTGCGTATCTGCGTGAGAAGCCGTGCTTGCGTTTCAGGAACAAAGCGTTGTTATTAACACGTCAGCATGATAGTTGTTGGTCTAAATGGGCGCTGATCGATGATGCGAAATGCGATCGGCGGTGATTCGAATTACAATGTGGCTGGTGGATTGTAACCGCCCCCGTTGTTTGCGATATCAGACCATTGATTGTAGTGCTATTAAGACGGGATGTCTTTGGTAGATAGCTTGTAAGTTTTCCATCACTAGCAGCGAACACAATGGAGTATTTTGGAGACTAAACTACGAATAATAATCTCCGATTTTCATTCGATGGTCACTTTTATGTATTTATTTTAAAGCTGAACGTAAAAGCACGGCTCAAAAGATAAGCGCAAAAGCCCGGCCTAGAAGCTCAGCATAGAAGTTCAACTTAAAGCCTGAGCGACTTAAAGCGACTTCGCAGTAAACGTCGGCCTAAAAGCTCATCCTAAAACCGCATCATAAAAGCCCGCCTTAAAAGCTCAGTGTTAAAGCTCGCCCTAAATGTTTGGCACTAAAGCCCAAAATTAAAACTCAGCATGAAAGTTCAATGTAAAGGCTCAGCATTAAAGCCCAGCTTAAACGCTCAGTATGACAGATCAGCCTAAACGCTCAGCATGGAAGCGCACTCAAAAGCTCAGCACAAAGGGTTAGCCTAAAAGCTCATAATGAAAGCTCAGCACGAAAAGTCAGCCTAAGAGATCAGCCCCAAAGCTCGATCTAACAGTTCAGCACGGAAGCTCGATCTAAAACCTTAGCACGAGAGGTCGGCCTAAAAGCTAAGCCCAGTCCAAAAGCCCTGCACGAGAGCCCAGCCTAAAAGCTCAACTTGAAAGTTCAGACTGAAAGCTTCCTCTAAAAGCTCAGCACGAAAGCTCACCCTACAATCAGCACGAAAACTTAACTTAGAATCTCTGCACGAAAGGCTAGCCTAGAATCTCAGGACGAAAGCTCAGCCAAGAATCTCGGCACGAAAGCTCTGCCTAAAAGCTCAGCACGAAAGCCCGGCCTAAAAGCTCAGCACGAAAGCTCATGCTAACAGCTCAGTCTAAGAGTCCGGCACACAAGCGCAGACTAACAGCTCGGCACGAAAACTCAGCCTCGAATATTAGTACGAAAGCCTAGCATAGTCTTAGCACAAAAGCTCAGCCTATAATCTCAGAACGAAAGTCTAGCCTAGAATCTAAGCACGAAAGCTCAGCCTAGAATCTCGGCACGAAAGCTCTGCCTAAAAGCTCAACACAAAAGCCCGGCCTAAAAGCTCAGCACGAAAGCTCATGCTAAAAGCTCAGCACGAAAGGTCAGTCTAAAAGCTCGGCACGAAAACTCAGCCTCGAATATCAGTACGAAAACCTAGCATAGTCTTAGCACAAAAGCTCAGTCTAGAGTCTCAGCCCTAAGCTCAGCCTAGAATATCAGCACAAAAGCTTAGCAGTAAAGCTCAGCACGACTGCTCACCCTAACAGTTCATCACGAAAGCTCAGCCTAAAATTCATCGCGAAAGCTCAGCCTGAAAGCTCGGCAGAGAAAGCTCAGTCTAAAAGCTCGGCACGAAAGCCCAGACTAAAAGCGCAGCATGAAGGCTAAGCCTAAAAGCTCAGCCCAGAGCCTCAGCCTTAAGCGGAGCCTAGAATATCAGCACAAAAGCTCAGCGCGAAAGCTCTGCCTGAAAGCTCAACACGAAGGCTTAGCTTAAAAGCTCAGCACGACTGCTCAGCCTAAAAGTTCATCACGAAAGCTCAGCCTAAAATTCATGGCGAAAGCTCAGCACGAAAGTTCAGCCTAAAAGCTCGGCACGAAAGCTCAGTCTAAAAGATCGACACGAAAGCTCAGCCTAAAAACTCAGTACGAAAGTTCATCGCAAAAGCTCAGCACGAAAGTTCATCGCGAAAGCTCAGCCTAAAAGCTCAGCTTAAAAGCTCTGAAAAGTTCATGGTGCTGATCTTTCGCGATGAACTTTCGTACTGAGGTTTTGAGCTGAGCTTTCGTTCCGAGTTTTTAGGATGAGCTTTCCTGTCGAGCTTTTAGGCTGAGCTTTCGTTCCGAGATTTCAGACTAAGCTTTCGTGCCGAGCTTTTAAGCTGAGCTTTCATGTTGAGCTCTTAGGATGAGCTTTCGTGTCGAGCTTTTAGGCTGAGCTTTCGTTCCGAGCTTTTAGGCTGAGCTTTCGTTCCGAGCTTTTAGGCTAAGCTTTCGTGTCGAGCTTTTATGTTGAGCTTTCGTGTCGAACTTTAAGGCTGAGCTTTCGTGTTGAGCTTTTAAGCTGAGCTTTCGTGTTGAGTTTTTAAGCTGAACTTTCGTATTGAGCTTTTAAGCTGAGCTTTCGTGTTGATCTTTTAAGCTGAACTTTCGTGTTGAGCTTTTAGGCTGAGCTTTCGGGTTGATCTTTTAAGCTGAACTTTTGTGTTGAGCTTTTAGGCTGAGCTTTCGGGTTGAGCTTTTAAGCTGAGCTTTCGTGTTGAGTTTTTAAGCTGAACTTTCGTGTTGAGCTTTTAAGCTGAGCTTTCGTGTTGATCTTTTAAGCTGAACTTTCGTGTTGAGCTTTTAGGCTGAGCTTTCGTGTTGATCTTTTAAGCTGAACGTTCGTGTTGAGCTTTTAGGCTGAGCTTTCGTGTTGAGCTTTTAAGCTGAGTTTTCGTGTTGAGTTTTTAAGCTGAACTTTCGTGTTGAGCTTTTAAGCTGAGCTTTCGTGTTGATCTTTTAAGCTGAACTTTCGTGCTGAGCTTTTAGACTGATCTTTCATGCTGAGCTTACAGGCTGGGCTTTCGTGATGAGTTCTTAAGCTGACCTTTCGTGCTAAGTTGCTTGTCTGAACTTGCATGGCGAACCTTTAGGCTGATCTACTGTGCTGAAGTTCTAAGCTGAGCTTTAGTGCTGAGCAATCGTACTCAGTCGTTTAGCCGATCTTTCCTGCTGAGCTTTCGTTCTAAACTTTTAGGCTGAAATTTCATGCTGAGTTTTGACCTTTCTTGCTAGCTTCATGCTGAATTTTTATACTGATCTTTCGTGCTCTGTTTTTAGGCTGAGCTTTGATGCTGAGCTTTAATCCTGAGCTGCCTTGCTGAGCTTTCATGCTGAGCTTTTAGGCTAATCTTTTAGGCCGGTCTCATAATGAAAGCTCAGCACGAAAAGTCAGCCTAAGAGATCAGCCCCAAAGCTCGATCTAACAGTTCAGCACGGAAGCTCGATCTAAAACCTTAGCACGAGAGCTTTCATGCTGAGCATTTAGGCTAATCTTTTAGGCCGGTCTCTATTGCTGAGTTTTTAAGTCGAAATTTTGCGCTGAGCTTTATTACTGAATTTATTGCCGGGATTTGATGCTGAGCTTTTACACTAAACGTTACTGCTGAGGTTTCACGCTCAACTTGTGGGTCGGACTTCAATGCTGACCTTTAGGCTGAGATCTTACACTGAGCATTTTGGCGAACCTTTAAACCGAGCTCTAATGCTGACCATTCAGGCTGAACTTTAGTGCCGAGCTCTTAGACTCAGCTTCCTCCTCCTGCTCCTTCACTTTCTTCTCATCCTGCTCCCCTCCTCCTAGTGCTATTTCTCTTCCTGCTCCTGTTTCTCCTCCTGCTACTCCTTCCCCTCCTTCATCTCTTTCTCCATTTCTCTTCCATCGTGATCCTTCTCTTTCTTCTCTTCCCGTTCTTCCCGCTACTCTTCCCTTTGTTCCTCATTCTCCTGTTCTTCTTTTCCTTCCAAATCCACTCCTCGTTCTCCTACTGCTTCTCCTCTTGCTCTTCCTTCTCTTTCTCATCGCACTCCTTCTCTTTTTTTCCTTGCTCCTCCTGCTCCTTCTTCTCATAGAGCTCCTCCTCCTCCTCCTCCGCCTCCTGCTTCTCCTTCTCCTGCTTCTCCTTCTCCTCCTGTTTCTCCTTCTCCTCCTGCTCCTCCAGCTGTTCCCCCTTCTGCTCCCTCCTCTCCTGCCTATACACAATGAAATATATAGACAACGGATATAAAAACAATAAAAAAGCAATGTGCATAACAGTGAAATTTTAGTGACAAATGATAATAATCGCAGGTCCCAGTATATATCTGAAAGTTAAAGTATATAATATAAAGTAGTAAGTACAGGTGTTACACAGAATCATCCCAGCGTTCAGAGCCCTTCAAGGTACTGCTCCAAGGAGTATAGTGCTCGTAAAGAGAAAGTATTTTTGAGGTGTTTCCAATTAACCTATTATTATAAAATTTAATATTGTTGGTTAATGTAATATACATTTTAACACTTACACTCATATAAGAATTAAATGTTTTACTCTTCGTAGTTATGACGCTCCTCGTTCTCCTACTGCTCCTCCTTCTCCTACCGCTCCTCTTGCACCCTCCTCTCGTTCTCCTCTTGCTCTTCTTCTCCTTCTCATCGTACTCCTCTTCTTTTCCTTGCTCCTCCTGCTCCTTCTTCTCATCGTGCTCCTACTCCTGTTGCTCTTTCTTGTCCTCCTGTCCCTCCTCCTCGTGCATCTACACCTCATGCTCCTCCTTCGCCTCCTGCTACTCCTTTCCCCCCTACTCCTCTTTCTCCAGTTCGCTTCCATTGTGATCCTTTTCTCTCTTCTCCTCCTGTTCTTCCTGCTACTCTTCCTCCCGTTCTTCTTCCTCCTTCTAGATCTGCTTCCCGTTCTCCTACTGCTTCTCTTTTTGCTTTTCCTGCTCCTCTTTCCGCTTCTTTATCTTCTCGTTCTCCTCGTCATGATTACATTATATCTTATTACAAAAAAAGCCCACCACCAGCCTTCACCAGAAATTTCACGGGCCAGTCTACGGCCGTCCGGACCGGCCCAAAACAGGCCAACTAGAGCCTTGCGCGCCAGTCCGCATCCGTCCGGGTACCGGACCGGTCAAAACAGGCCACGCGGGACCCCGTTTGCGCTTTTAGCATGCTACGCGCGGCCTACACCTGAGATTTTACGAGCAGTCCGCGTCTGTCCGGAGACGGGACAACTGGGGCCCGTTCGCGCTTCTAACATGCAATACTATTATCTAGAACCCAAAAAGAAAAAAAGTGTTCTATATAAAGGTTTTTCTTCACCTGCTCTCTCCTCTCCCGCTCTTTTTTCCTCTCCTGTTGTTCTTTCACCTTCTCCTTCTCTTCCTGATCCCTCCTCCTCCTTCTCCCCGTGGTCCTTCATTTTATTCAACTATTCCTCCTGGTTCTCCTTATTCTCGTTTTCATAGAGCTCCTCCTCCAGCTCCTCCTCCTTCTGCTCTCTCCTCTCCTGCGTATACACAATAAAATATATAGACCACGGATATAAAAGCAGTAAAAAAGCAATGTTTATAACAGTGAAATTGTAGTGGGAAATGATAATAATCGCAGGTCCCAGTATATATCTGAAAGTTAATGCATAAAATATAAAGTAGTCAGTGCAGGTGTTACACAGAATCATCCATCCCAGCGTTCAGAGTCCCTCAAAGTGCTCCTCCAATGAGTATAATGCTCGTAAAGAGAAAGTATTTTTGAGGTGTTTGCAAGTAGCCTATTATTATAAAATTTAATATTGTTGGTTAATTTATTATATATTTTAACACTTACTCTCATATAGGAATTAAATGTTTTACTCTTCGTAAAGTTATGACCCTCCTCATTCTCCTACTGCGCCTCCTTCTCCTCCCGCTGCTCGTGTCCCCTCCTCTCCTTCTCCTCTTGGTCTTCCTGCTCCTTCTCATCGTACTCTTTCTCTTTCTTCCTTTCCTTGCTCCTCCTGCTGCTCCAGCTCCTCCTCCTTCTGCTCTCTCCCCTCCTGCGTATACACAATAAAATATATAGATAACGAATACATATGCAATAAAAAAGTAATTTGTATAACACTGAAATTGTAGTGATAAATGATAATAATCGCAGGTCCCAGTATATATCTGAAAGTTAAAGTATCAAATATAAACTAGTAAGTACAGGTGTTACACAGAATCATCCCAGCGTTCAGAGTCCCTTAAAGTGCTCCTCCAAGGAGTATAGTGCTCGTAAAGAGAAAGTATTTTTGAGGTGTTTCCAAGTAGCCTATTATTATAAAATTTAATATTGTTGGTTAATTTATTATATATTTTAAATTTTAACGCTTACTCTCATATGGGAATTAAATGTTTTACTCTTCGTAAAGTTATGACCCTCCTCGTTCTCCTACTGCTCCTCCTTCTCCTCCCACTGCTCGTGTCCCCTCCTCTCCTTCTCCTCTTGGTCTTCCTGCCCCTTCTCATCGTACTCCTTCTCTTTCTTCCTTTCCTTGCTCCTCCTGCTCCTCCTCCTCGTGCTTCTCCTTCTTCTCCTGCTTCTACTTCTCCTCCTGCTGCTCCAGCTCCTCCTCCTTCTGCTCTCTCCTCTGCTGCGTATACACAATAAAATATATAGACAACGAATATATAATCAATAAAAAAGCAATTTGTTAAACAGCGAAATTGTAGTGACAAATGATAATAATCGCAGGTCCCAGTATGTATCTGAAAGTTAAAGTATAAAATATAAAGTAGTAAGTACAGGTGTTACACAGAATCATCCCAGCGTTCAGAGTCCTTAAAGTGCTCCTCCAAGGAGTATAGTGCTCGTAAGAGAAAGTATTTTTGAGGTGTTTCCAAGTAGCCTATTATTATAAAATTAATATTGTTGGTTAATTTATTATATATTTTTAAATTTTAACACTTACTCTCATATAGGAATTAAATGTTTTACTCTTCGTAAAGTTGTGACCCTCCTCGTTCTCTTACTGCTCCTCCTTCTCCTCCCGCTGCTCGTGTCCCCTCCTCTCCTTCTCCTCTTGGTCTTCCTGCTCCTTCTCATCGTACTCTTTCTCTTTCTTCCTTTCCTTGCCCCTCCTGCTACTCCTCCTCCTGCTCCTTCTTCTCATCGTGCTCCTCCTCTTGTTGCTCTTTCTTCTCCTGCTGCTACTCCTCGTGCTTCTCCTGCGCTACTCGTCCTGCTCCTACTTCTACTCCTTCCCCTCCTCCTCTTTCTCCATTTCTCTTCCATTGTGATCCTTCTCTCTCTTCTCCTCCTATTCTTCCTGCTCCTCTTTCCGCTTCCTTATCTTCTCGTTCTCCTCGTCATAATTACATTATATCTTATTACAAAAAAACCCACCACCAGCCTTCACCAGAATTTCACGGGCCAGTCTACGGCCGTCCGGACCGGCCCAAAACAGGCCAACTAGAGCCTTGCGCGCCCAGTCCGCATCCGTCCGGGTACCGACCGGTCAAAACAGGCCACGCGGGACCGTTTGCGCTTTTAGCATGCTACGCGCGGCCTACACCTGAGATTTTACGAGCCAGTCCGCGTCTGTCCGGAGACGGGACACACTGGGCCCGTTCGCGCTTCTAACATGCAATACTATTATCTAGAACCCAAAAAGAAAAAAGTGTTCTATATAAAGGTTTTTCTTCATCTGCTCTCTCCCCTCCCGCTCTTTTTTCTTCTCCTGTTCTTCTTTCACCTTCTCCTTCTCTTCCTGATCCCTCCTCCTCCTTCTCACCGTGGTCATTCATTTTATACAACTATTCCTCCTGGTTCTCCTGGTTCTCCTTGTTCTCGTTCTCATAGAGCTCCGCCTCCTTCTGCTCTCTCCTCTCCTGCGTATACACAATAAAATATATAGACCACGGATATAAAAGCAGTAAAAAAGCAATGTTTATAACAGTGAAATTGTAGTGGGAAATGATAATAATCGCAGGTCCCAGTATATATCTGAAAGTTAATGCATAAAATATAAAGTAGTCAGTGCAGGTGTTACACAGAATCATCCATCCTAGCGTTCAGAGTCCCTCAAAGTGCTCCTCCAATGAGTATAATGCTCGTAAAGAGAAAGTATTTTTGAGGTGTTTGCAAGTAGCCTATTATTATAAAATTTAATATTGTTGGTTAATTTATTATATATTTTAAGACTTACTCTCATATAGGAATTAAATGTTTTACTCTTCGTAAAGTTATGACCCTCCTCATTCTCCTACTGCGCCTCCTTCTCCTCCCGCTGCTCGTGTCCCCTCCTCTCCTTCTCCTCTTGGTCTTCCTGCTCCTTCTCATCGTACTCTTTCTCTTTCTTCCTTTCCTTGCTCCTCCTGCTGCTCCTCCTCCTGTTTCTCCTTCCTCTCCTGCTTCTACTTCTCCTCCTGCTGCTCCAGCTCCTCCTCCTTCTGCTCTCTCCTCTCCTGCGTATACACAATAAAATATATAGATAACGAATATATAAGCAATAAAAAAGTAATTTGTATAACACTGAAATTGTAGTGATAAATGATAATAATCGCAGGTCCCAGTATATATCTGAAAGTTAAAGTATCAAATATAAACTAGTAAGTACAGGTGTTACACAGAATCATCCCAGCGTTCAGAGTCCCTTAAAGTGCTCCTCCAAGGAGTATAGTGCTCGTAAAGAGAAAGTATTTTTGAGGTTTTTCCAAGTAGCCTATTATTATAAAATTTAATATTGTTGGTTAATTTATTATATATTTTAAATTTTAACACTTACTCTCATATGGGAATTAAATGTTTTACTCTTCGTAAAGTTATGACCCTCCTCGTTCTCCTACTGCTCCTCCTTCTCCTCCCACTGCTCGTGTCCCCTCTTCTCCTTCTCCTCTTGGTCTTCCTGCCCCTTCTCATCGTACTCCTTCTCTTTCTTCCTTTCCTTGCTCCTCCTGCTCCTCCTCCTCGTGTTCTCCTTCTTTTTCTCTTCTTCTCTGCTTCTACTTCTCCCACCTGCTGCTCCAGCTCCTCCTCCTTCTGCTCTCTCCTCTCCTGCGTATACACAATAAAATATATAGACAACGAATATATAAGCAATAAAAAAGCAATTTGTATAACAGTGAAATTGTACTGACAAATGATAATAATCGCAGGTCCCAGTATGTATCTGAAAGTTAAAGTATAAAATATAAAGTAGTAAGTGCAGGTGTTACACAGAATCATCCCAGCGTTCAGAGTCCCTTAAAGTGCTCCTCCAAGGAGTATAGTGCTCGTAAAGAGAAAGTATTTTTGAGGTGTTTCCAAGTAGCCTATTATTATAAAATTTAATATTGTTGGTTAATTTATTATATATTTTAAATTTTAACACTTACTCTCATATAGGAATTAAATGTTTTACTCTTCGTAAAGTTATGACCCTCCTCGTTCTCCTACTGCTCCTCCTTCTCCTCCCGCTGCTCGTGTCCCCTCCTCTCCTTCTCCTCTTGGTCTTCCTGCTCCTTCTCACCGTACTCTTTCTCTTTCTTCCTTTCCTTGCCCCTCCTGCTACTCCTCCTCCTGCTCCTTCTTCTCATCGTGCTCCTCCTCTTGTTGCTCTTTCTTCTCCTGCTGCTACCCCTCGTGCTTCTCCTGCTGCTACTCGTCCTGCTCCTACTTCTACTCCTTCCCCTCCTCCTCTTTCTCCATTTCTCTTCCATTGTGATCCTTCTTTCTCTTCTCCTCCTATTCTTCCTGCTCCTCTTTCCGCTTCCTTATTTTCTCGTTCTCCTCGTCATAATTACATTATATCTTATTACAAAAAAACCCACCACCAGCCTTCACCAGAAATTTCACGGGCCAGTCTACGGCCGTCCGGACCGGCCCAAAACAGGCCAACTAGAGCCTTGCGCGCCAGTCCGCATCCGGCCGGGTACCGGACCGGTCAAAACAGGCCACGCGGGACCCGTTTGCGCTTTTAGCATGCTACGCGCGGCCTACACCTGAGATTTTACGAGCCAGTCCGCGTCTGTCCGGAGACGGGACAACTGAGGCCCGTTCGCGCTTCTAACATGCAATACTATTATCTAGAATCCAAAAAGAAAAAAGTGTTCCTTATAAAGGTTTTTCTTCATCTGCTCTCTCCCCTCCCGCTCTTTTTCTTCTCCTGTTCTTCCTTCACCTTCTCCTTCTCTTCCTGATCCTTCCTCCTCCTTCTCACCGTGGTCATTCATTTTATTCAACTATTCCTCCTGGTTCTCCTGGTTCTCCTTGTTCTCGTTCTCATAGAGCTCCTCCTCCTTCAGCTCTCTCCCTCTCCTGCATATACACAATAAAATATATAGATAACGAATATATAAGCCATAAAAAAGCAATGTTTATAACAGTGAAATTGTAGTGGGAAATGATAATAATCGCAGGTCCCAGTATATATCTGAAAGTTAATGCATAAAATATAAAGTAGTCGGTACAGGTGTTACACAGAATCATCCATCCCAGCCTTCAGAGTCCCTCAAAGTGCTCCTCCAGTGAGTATAATGCTCGTAAAGAGAAAGTATTTTTGAGGTGTTTGCAAGTAGCCTATTATTATAAAATTTAATATTGTTGGTTAATTTATTATATATTTTAACACTTACTCTCATATAGGAAGTAATGTTTTACTCTTCGTAAAGTTATGACCCTCCTCGTTCTCCTACTGCTCCTCCTTCTCCTCCCACTGCTCGTGTCCCCTCCTCTCCTCCTCTTGGTCTTCCTGCGCCTTCTCATCGTACTCCTTCTTTTCTTCCTTTCCTTGCTCCTCCTGCTGCTCCTCCTCCAGCTTCTCCTTCTTCTCCTGCTTCTACTTCTCCTCTGCTGCTCCAGCTCTCCTCCTTCTGCTCTCTCCTCTCCTGCGTATACACAATAAAATATATAGACAACGAATATATAGCAATAAAAAGCAATTTGGTATAACAGTGAAATTGTAGTGGGAAATGATAATAATCGCAGGTCCCAGTATATATCTGAAAGTTAATGCATAAAATATAAAGTAGTAAGTACAGGTGTTACACAGAATCATCCGTCCCAGCGTTCAGAGTCCCTTAAAGTGCTCCTCCAATGAGTATAATGCTCGTAAAGAGAAAGTATTTTTGAGGTGTTTCCAAGTAGCCTATTATTATAAAATTTAATATTGTTGGTTAATTTATTATATATTTTAAATTTTAACACTTACCCTCATATGGGAATTAAATGTTTTACTCTTCGTAAAGTTATGACCCTCCTCGTTCTCCTACTGCTCCTCCTTCTCCTCCCACTGCTCGTGTCCCCTCCTCTCCTTCTCCTCTTGGTCTTCCTGCTCCTTCTCATCGTACTCCTTCCCTTTCTTCCTTTCCTTGCTCCTCCTGCTGCTCCTCCTCCTGCTTCTCCTTCTTCTCCTGCTTCTACTTCTCCTCCTGCTGCTCCAGCTCCTCCTCCTTCTGCTCTCTCCTCTCCTGCGTATACACAATAAAATATGTAGATAACGAATATATAAGCAATAAAAAAGCAATTTGTATAACAGTGAAATTGTAGTGACAAATGATAATAATCGCAGGTCCCAGTATGTATCTGAAAGTTAAAGTATAAAATATAAAGTAGTAAGTACAGGTGTTACACAGAATTATCTCAGCGTTCAGAGTCCCTCAAAGTGCTCCTCCAAGGAGTATAGTGCTCGTAAAGAGAAAGTATTTTTGAGGTGTTTCCAAGTAGCCTATTATTTTAAAATTTAATATTGTTGGTTAATTTATTATATATTTTAACACTTACTGTCATATAGGAATTAAATGATTTACTCCTCGTAAAGTTATGACCCTCCTCGTTCTCCTACTGCTCCTCCTTCTTCTCCCGCTGCTCGTGTCCCCTCCTCTCCTTCTCCTCTTGGTCTTCCTGCTCCTTCTCATCGTACTCCTTCTCTTTCTTCCTTTCCTTGCCCCTCCTGCTACTCCTCCTCCTGCTCCTCCTCCTCCTGCTTCTTCTTCTCATCGTGCTCCTCCTCTTGTTGCTCTTACTTCTCCTGCTGCTACTCCCTCGTGCTTCTCCTGCTGCTACTCCTCGTGCTCCTGCTGCTGCTGCTCCTCGTGCTCCTCCTGCTGCTACTCGTCATGCTCCTCCTTCTACTCCTTCCTCCTCTCTTTCTCCATTTCTCTTCCATTGTATCCTTCTCTCTCTTCTCCTCTATTCTTCTGCTCCTCTTTCCGCTTCCTTATCTTCTCGTTCTCCTCGTCATAATTACATTATATCTTATTACAAAAAAACCCCACCACCAGCCTTCCACCAGAAATTTCACGGGCCAGTCTACGGCCGTCCGGACCGGCCCAAAACAGGCCAACTAGAGCCTTGCGCGCCAGTCCGCATCCGTCCGGGTACCGGACCGGTCAAAACAGGTCACGCGGGACCCGTTTGCGCTTTTAGCATGCTACGCGCGGCCTACACCTGAGATTTTACGAGCCAGTCCGCGTCTGTTCGGAGACGGGACAACTGGGGCCCGTTCGCGCTTCTAACATGCAATACTATTATCTAGAACCCAAAAAGAAAAAGTGTTCTTTATAAAGGTTTTTCTTCATCTGCTCTCTCCCCTCCCGCTCTTTTTTCTTCTCCTGTTCTTCTTTCACCTTCTCCTTCTCTTCCTGATCCTCCTCCTCCTTCTCACCGTGGTCATTCATTTTATTCAACTATTCCTCCTGGTTCTCCTGGTTCTCCTTGTTCTCGTTCTCATAGAGCTCCTCCTCCTTCTGCTCTCTCCTCTCCTGCGTATACACAATAAAATATATAGACCACGGATATAAAAGCAGTAAAAGAGCAATGTTTATAACAGTGAAATTGTAGTGGGAAATGATAATAATCACAAGTCCCAGTATATATCTGAAAGTTAATGCATAAAATATAAATTAGTAAGTACAGGTGTTACACAGAATCATCCCAGTGTTCAGAGTCCCTCAAAGTGCTCCTCCAATGAGTATAATGCTCGTAAAGAGAAAGTATTTTTGAGGTGTTTGCAAGTAGCCTATTATTATAAAATTTAATATTGTTGGTTAATTTATTATATATATTAAATTTTAACACTTACTCTCATATGGGAATTAAATGTTTTACTCTTCGTAAAGTTATGACCCTCCTCGTTCTCCTACTGCTCCTCCTTCTCCTCCCGCTGCTCTTGTCCCTCCTCTCCTTCTCCTCTTGGTCTTCCTGCTCCTTCTCATCGTACTCCTTCTCTTTCTTCCTTTCCTTGCTCCTCCTGCTCCTCCTCCTCCTGCTTCTCCTTCTTCTCCTGCTTCTACTTCTCCTCCTGCTGCTCCAGCTCCTCCTCCTTCTGCCCTCTTCTTTCCTGCGTATACACAATAAAATATATAGACAACGAATATATAAGCAATAAAAAAGCAATTTGTATAACAGTGAAATTATAGTGACAAATGATAATAATCGCAGGTCCCAGTATATATCTGAAAGTTAAAGTATAAAATATAAAGTAGTAAATACAGGTGTTACACAGAATCATCCCAGCGTTCAGAGTCCCTCAAAGTGCTCCTCCAATGAGTATAATGCTCGTAAAGAGAAAGTATTTTTGAGGTGTTTCCAAGTAGCCTATTATTAGAAAATTTAATATTGTTGGTTAATTTATTATATATTTTACATTTTAGCACTTACTCTCATATAGGAATTAAATGTTTTACTCTTCGTAAAGTTATGACCCTCCTCGTTCTCCTACTGCTCTTCCTTCTCCTCCCGCTGCTCGTGTCCCCTCCTCTCCTTCTCCTCTTGGTCTTCCTGCTCCTTCTCATCGTACTCTTTCTCTTTCTTCCTTTCCTTGCTCCTCCTGCTGCTCCCCTCCTACTTCTCCTTCTTCTCCTGCTTCTACTTCTCCTGCTGCTCCAGGTCCTCCTCCTCTTGCTCCCTCCTCTCGCTCTTCCTGCTCCTTCTCTTTCTTCTTTTCCTTGCTCCTCCGGCTACTCCTCCTCCTTCTCCTCCTTCTGCTGCCCCCTCTGCTGTGTATATACAATAAAATATATAGACAACGGATATAAAAACAATAAAAAAAGCAATGTGTCATTGCATAAATAACTATTACATGCAAATATAATGATTTTCAAAAAATCCAACACCTGCATTTTCAACGGTTTTGCGTATAAATTACTACATTTCAACAAAGCATAAGGAAAGAATGTACAATACTCCACTAAAACACATTTGTTTTTTTATTATATCTATAACAAATGTTTCTTATTACGTATATGCGACAATTGTCGTCGTGTAGTAAACAACAGGACAAATTTTGTAATTTCCCATTTTATACCACACTCTGTGTAATTACCGGAATCAAATGTCCTATTGCCACTAATTAATTTATCCTCTGAAGTTTACAATATAGTATGATAATTAATTCCGCCCTATTAATGTTATTACATTGATAAACCAATTGCAATGCGATATTTGTAGTCGAAACCGATAGGAATTTCTGATAACATGGTTGTTATTTTGTATAACAAAACACGCAAATTTAACACCATGACTATTGTGAATATACAGTAATTAGATCTGGGCGTAAAACAAACTACATATCAATTAGTGTACCGCTCCAACTCCCGTTCCAAAACTAATAATTGAAATATTTTTCCAAACTAAGTTCGAATCAAAAATCGGTATACGTTTACTGCGTATTCGGCTTGTATTATTAATTGAATCACGAATTGGGGGAGCTAACGTTACGGCGGCGCCATCTGTGACTAGGTGCTTTTACTATACCGACGTTTTCTTCTATCATTCCGAGTTCCGCAACTCGGTATGCGGGTTATCGAAATCCGAATGCAGCGCGCGACATGTCAAGGTGAACTTGTGACAAGTTTCCAGAATTCGGCCGGTGCCGTTTGAATCGATAAATTTAAAACCCGTCATGGCGATTATTTTTTCGCCAATTCGTTTTGGAGAGGTTGAAAATCGCGCCGCCTCCGGAGAAAAATCGGAAGAAAGCGGGCCCGAGAAGTTTCGAGTTTAGTGAATGGCCAATTTGAATATATTTAGGAGACGGTAACGCAGGTTCTTAATACGCCCAAAAGAGCGGATTTAACATAAATCAGAACGCCAGCCTGCCTAAGTAGCTTGCGTGGAGAGAATTTATTTTTACCGGCGTAATTCCTCAGGTTTGTTAATGCAAATTTATTGCGAATACGTTTCTTTTTTTTTTCAATCGTTTTCCTCTCTATGGGTTACGTATTTCCTATGTCGTAGGAATATTTTATCATAATAATCTCTTATACTTCACATGGAATCAAATGAATATTTTTTCCTACAAATCAAAAGAATATTATTTAATTCGAGTAACTTTTTATTTAATTCTTTGAAACATTTACTTTGATTTAAAGAATCCGCCCTATTAGTGTAGCTACAAAATCAATAGACTGATTTTTTCATTGTTGTGACAGTGATTATTCTCGTGAAAAGCCCCAGATTTTCGATTACAAATCACGCACATAGTAGATGCGTATCTCAAAGCAATGTATGATCCTTACATCCAATACGAGGGTTTTCCCACTGGAGGCGCAAGGAGAAGGAAAGCGTAGAGGTTATGCAACCATAACTACTCTGGTCATATACATAAAATCCTCATTATAATGACATAGCGTGAGAAAATCTCTTTCACTGTCAATATTAGAATTCAAATAAATGTCAATCAAATCTCAGAAGAAAAAGAAACAAAGAAGATTTTTCACAATGCTGCCAATATTTCACATGAATAAAATATTTCAGAAAATCGTAATGTAATTAATACACTCCGTGTAATAATCACTGTTGATATATGCAAAATGTTTGATTTATTTTTTTATTTCAAATTTGCTTATTGAAAGAAACATTAGGAAAGTGTGGTATATTAATAGAGGTTATATTTTGCATATTACATTATGTATTTGTTACTATGTGGTTCATTGATTTGTATTTTAGTGTAATTATAATTTTATAGGCACTACTTTACCCACTGTTACACAAAATGTTGTAAATGTTATTTTATGACACTGCTGTAGTCTTGTTTCGTATAGATGCCTATTTGCATCAACATTCAACTGGTCTGTTTGGGTTGGATGATTTATTGGGGAGCGATTCCATTGCTTTACGATTTCCCCTAGATCTATTTGTTTTGAATAAATTACAGCAGATATTTACCAGTGTTGGGCAAGATAGGAGAAGTGAATAAATTTCTACAGCGAATAGATACACTGGTGTTTATTCGCGTCATGAGTGGGGAGCAGTGTTAACTAGTCATTTACTGAGAGCCGACAACACACGAGTATGTCTAACCGCTGTAGAAATTTATTCACTTCCCCAACTTGCCCAACACTGATATTTACCATCTAAAATTCATAATATTATTGCAAATTAACAATTGTAATTTGTCTGGCGCCCTTCAAAATGAGTGAAATAATGTATGTGTGGTATGAGTTTTGATGATGAGGTTTGGTTTGCGAACAAACCCTTAATTCGAAAAATATTGTTTGTTTCTTTCCGCGGTCGAATTTCAAATGCGTACTTTAACGAAAATAATTTACCTAAACTTCTTCATCATTAATATGTACAAATACTTATAGATGCTACTAATTCTAAGTATCCTATAACTTTTCAAGAATGTATTTACCATATAAAATCTATCTGATTAACTCAAAGAAAATATATGCACACAAAATACATACCTGATCTAAAATATTGACACAAATGTTTATTAAGGCCGTTTTACACCTAGCTATTTATTGCGCAATTTATTGGCCAATTTAAAATTTTACGTGTATAACACGTATTAAATCCGTTTTATACACGTAACAATATTAAATTGACCAATAAATTGCACAATAAATAGCTAGGCGTAAAACGGCCTTTTTTACGCCAATTTACAAGCTACTATAAGAAACAGAACTTCAGGTTGTTCTGTGAATAAAACGCAATAGAACAAGTAGAGAAAATTTGTTGACAAGTTTTACAAACTGTCTTTATCAAAGATATGCCATGAAAATAAAGCTTCGAATTCGCAGTAACCTTTAGTATAGGGTGCAGACGTCTTACCGAATTTGAAGGAAACTCCCCTCAAAAATGGGCGAGTGAATCCTAGATATTGACGCATCTATTTTGTTTTGTGACTTGTGTTTTCGATGCCCTGTCAACCAGAAATGTAGAAAAGTATTATTAATTTTAAATCAGCTTTAACAGTGGGCTAGTAGCCCAACTGTTCGTACAGAAGAAGTGATTGTTGATGTACGTAATCGTATAGAACATGACTTCACAAAATGTTTGAGACACTTATCCCAAGAAATTGGAGTTTTACAGGAGTTTATTAATACCCACTGGTACGTGAGTTCACTTCTACTTAAGGATCAACATTGATATACAGATATTTCGAGCAGTACAGCAGTACCAGTTCCAATTCAACAGACGAAAGGTATAGAATGAGCATTGTAACACAAATCCGGTTCAATTTGCTTATAATATGTAGGGTAGACGCTGAAAGATATTGACATTTTTGTTATTAAAATATGATTAATATTCATTGGTGCCTGAACTCCCATCCTAATTAAATCTTTATATAAGATGTTACTTTTAATTAACGTTTCTGGACAGCCAAATAATATATGATTTGTATCAGCCCATTCTGAGCGGAATTTACAAAGGTCTGTATCTACAATCTTAATCTTTTTAAGGTGTGCGCGAAATCTACCATGATCAAATGCTAATCTCGTAATTTGAGCATACATGTTTCTCTCAACATATACACCATCTGTCCAATGCCTATTTTTAATTTTCGGATAAATAAGATAATAATTGGTGGGTCTTTCCTGGTATGCTATCTGATATTGCTTTTCCCACTTTAATTTGCATTTTGACTTAAGTTCTAAAACAGCGTCCGTGTATGGTACATAGTGCTGGTACGGCCTATCACTGTCTCTAGCTTCTTTGGCAAGATTATCAACAATTTCGTTACATACCAAATTGGAATGGCTTTTTATCCAAATGAAAATTATGTTTTTACCCATATCAGTTAAAGTTTTATATAAAGAGATTATCTCACCAATATACTGAAAAGCTTTCATATTAATATTTTCAACGCATTCTAATACACTTCTTTGCATCGGTGAAGATCAAGAAATTGTTGTTATTATTTTTAATACATTTTCCAGCGCAGTTTATAATGGCGATAGCTTATGCTGTGTACATACTAGCTTCTTTTGGTAAGGGAGTTTTTATTTGTGTATGCGATACTAGTATGTATATTGGACATCCTGTACACCTGTCATTTTTTGAACCACCCGTACGAATATGTATATAATTTTTATATTTATCAACTACTCCATAATAAATGATTTTATTCTGAATGAAATTATTACTGAATGGTGGATATATTACCTTTGGTATGCAAAGAACATGATCTAATGGAAAAATCAAAGTTACAGACGTTTTCTGCTCATCATTTTGAAGATAAACTAGCAGTATCCGCAAACGCTTTAGCGATAGGCGGTGAAGTTTTCTTTGACCAGTATTTTCCCGTTAACTCATACATATTTAATCTACAGAAACGATGAAGTAGATGATTGTTCTGTAGTGCTCGAACTTTTAAACACAAATCTGCCTGTTATCAATTCCCGCCGTAAGGCAAGAGGTAGTTCTCTCGCTTCTACATACAATACTTGCACTGGCGTTGATCTCATTACGCTCAAACATGATCTTAGTACATTATTGTGTACAATATCCAGGCATTTCAGTAATGTTGCGGAGGCTGCACCATAAAACATAGTACATAATCTATTATGGAGCTAATACAGGCTCTATAATAAGTAAAGAAGTTTGCCTATCGGCTCCAAACGAAACTCTACTTGCTATTTTTAAAATATTGCATGCTTTACTGTTGTTTCTATATGACTCCTCCGATTCAGCTTAGTGTTCAAAGTCATTCCCAAATACTTGACCTGTTTTCTAACTGGAACATTAATATTATCTAGACATAACTGTTGGATTTCAGTATAATATTATTATTATTATGGCAAGTTTATTAAATATATCGACGAAATACTTTTAGCACCAAATGAACAGAATGATGAAAGATTAATCAGATTAAATGACACCAATCTTATTGGTGGTTATAATGCTATAGATGAAAATAAAATTACAACGATTTAAGGGAAAGAGCAATTGATTTGTTGCGACAAATCTTCAGTGATGAGAGTAGCGACTCCGGAGCATGGACATGATAATAATGTATATAATGTGTTGTAATATAAATGCATTACCAAAAAGTTACATTACATAAAAATTACATATTGATAATTAAATTTTTATGAGCACAAAACTTTGCTCACAAGTATAGTCACCCCGAGTGCAATAATCATTGTTCGTGTTCTATTGAATAACTCCAAGTAAGAATGACGAATCTAGGCTGGGTGGATATTACTTTAAAATTATTGGATCTATGTCATCCCATGGCGAAAATATACTTCTCGATAAATACATATAGTATGTAGCATTAACGTTGGAAGGATCGTTAATCTCTGAGCAGTGTAAAAAAGAGAGTGAAAAAAGTTAATGTATACGGAGTTGCATTAAAAAGAACCAAGTGCATAAATCTCGTTTCATATTTCACTGCATCCAGTAGCAGCAGTGTTGCGGCTAGGATAATACATCAACGTTGTTCCAGCTTATCTGCAACGTAATCTATCATGACCTCATATTCTCTCTCTTAATAATGAACGTTTCTATATAACAGGAATTGATTTATGTTTGTCCTGGCTTTGCTGCAGGGGCAACGAAATTCTTCTATTATCGTCGCCGCCTTGAATAATTTCGGAAATCCTAAAGGATTTTAGGCGATTGCGGCGATATGTGCGTTGCCTCTGGTTCAATTAAATTTACACTAAATAGTTAAAGGACCTCACGGTTGCTGAACCGTTGGCTTTCTGGAGTTCCACACACGTAACAACTGTCAGCGTTAATGACACTCAAAGCTGTAGACCCCGAACTTTTAAGCATATTCGTAGTTCACTTAACCGCATTTCGCAAAAACCGCACCATCATTTAATTGTCAGCAAATTGACAATTAGCGGGAGTCTATTGTTTGCCTAATGGGGGATAACGTTTACACTCAGATCCAAGCGACAACCCTATACATACAAGCATAGTGTGACAAACGACAAAGAGAGTCGGAGGTTAGGTCTCGAATCGTGACTACAAGGCCGAGGCGGCCCCCTAAAAGGATCGTTTATCAGACTTACAAGTATGCCGTTATGTACGAGTATCTGTGCCGCTTCATACGCGTTTTACACATCCGCCCTGAGGAACCATTAGGGTGTCGTGGCGTAATGAGAAGTGGCTCGGGCGGGATGAGGTCTAGCTGTTCGCCCGAGTTGCTTCATATTATATGGATGTGGCACAAATGAAGGAAATAGGTGCAATTTACGCTCAAACGGAATAAATTTCATAGCGGCGCGCACCAAATAGCTCGGAAAATTCCCTAGACTATGTACTAATCCGTAGTAAACTTTAGTTACTGGTATACAATGTAACCACTAAATTAAATTCAATTGGATTCTTCAGCGGCTGGTGCATACATTTTACGATGATCGAATGGTTGAATTTCTTCGTATTTCGGGGAACTTCGATCATTGTAACAGCCCTCCCGATGACGTATGCATTGGCCAGCGCTGATTGGATTACTTTAGGCAGAGTATATATGCATTATATTATAATTCAAGCCCAGCGGAAATAGTTCAAGGACGTAGAAACTCATTCCCCCAGATAACAGTATAATATGCCATAATTAATATAATGATGCTAAAACTCTTTATCCGTGGCTACAAAATACTTTGTCGGGAAGAACCTATGTTTCAATAAAAACAGAACCATCTGCAAAATAATGAGCCGATCAGATATCTTTGTTTTGTTCTTGGTCCTGGACAGCAAACTGACTTTGGTGGCACACGTTAAATCTTTGACACATCGGCTGTCTGTAACAATTTAACATGTTACAAAGTTTAAAATCAACAATTAGTTCTGATGTCGTCTCGTGCTCTATTAATTCGCTTTAGTTATGGCATGGAGAAAAAGGATATTACAACTAATCTAATATCCAGTATGCACTCATATATTACTGTTTATTAGAAAATCATACGGTTAATAACTATTATAAAGTTTGTTGTCACTATTTTTATTATCTATTTTTTTCAGTGTGGGATCTTATTATGGGGCGGCATAGCCTACCAAAAACAAATTTTAAATATGCAAAGGAGAGCGATTAGAATAATTAGTCACAAAACATTGTGATTCCTGTGAGACCTCTGTTCAGAAAGCTTCTAATCATGACGTTTACCAAACCAATTTACCAAACCAGTGCTTGACCCATTGCAAAGATAATGTGGCTTCTTTTGATCGTCAAACAATCCACGACACAAGACATAAACAAATTATACTATTTAGACCCTCAAAAAACTTAGATTTATTTAGATATACGGTGACATTCAAAAGATTGTTAATTCCGCTCCTATAGATAGTAGCAGGGTGTAGGTATATGCCGCGTGTTTGTAATGAAGGTTTGAACTAAGTCAGTGTTACTATACTATTGTTGGTGATATTAAATGTAAATATAAACGGTTTGAAAAAACTTATAAGATAAATAAACGAAGACAAATTACAACACGAACGTCAATGTCACTAAATGTCAAGAAAATTGATTTATTGTATGAAACTTGTATGTAGCTAACTTAGCACTCATTAAAACGGTAATAAGTATGGTTATTTTTTTTTCCGGAAAACAGTTTTTTTATTACGACAATCATTTTGAATCTCACAGTATATCAATTATATAATATGCTGCCCAATACGTGGAAAGAATTAAACATCGTAAAATATAACAATACAGTAAAATTATACCTAAAAAGATCCTTATTATGATATATAGGAGTTTAATGAAGGTATAAAAACAATGAAAGTGTAGTGTACCCACTTCTGTGCCATATCTGAAGTTAATATTAGTGTTTTTTTTTGTCTTTTGTATTGATGATTAGTGTTTGTTCGCTGATAATGTTTGTGTTTATACACTATATGTTTTATTTTGCTATGTATTTTATATGGACATGTGCAAACACAATGTGTCAAGGACATAATATTTGGGTTTTTAATTTGTATTGATACAAGCAGGGTTGGGCAAAATCAGCAGCGGCTGGTGCTTGCATTTTACAAGGGCCATTACAATGATCTAATTTCTTCGTATAAGTTAGTAACATGTTCGTACTTCGGACACTAGCACACGAACTTCAATCATTGTATTGACCCCGCCTGTGACGTATACACCAGCCGCCACTGGGCAACATATGAGAAGCGATTAAATTTCTACAGCTACTAAATATATTCGTGTTTATTCGCATCGTGAGTGGGGAGTAGTATTGATCAGCGATTTTCCAGTAGTCGACAAAACACGAGTATGTCTAATTGCTGTAAAATTTAGTCGCTCCCCCTAACTTGCACAAGACTGGATACAAGCAAATATTTTACAATAGTAATGCAAGAAAATTGCGAATAACTTTAATTCTACTGCTTACCATTGCTTCAATGTAAACCATTAATAATATTAGAAGCAATTGCGTTAGATTATTGCAATTATATTATACTATTACAATTTTTGCTGTTCTATTAGGCTGAATATTTAATCTTCTAGCAATTGTGTGTAGATGAGAGGAATAGTAAAAATTTTGGAATTTTCTCATATTTATTATATTTTGTTGACTTCAACAACAAGCCGCCAACCTACCTTACGTTATATGTACTAATGAACTTATAGGATTTTCTGCAATATCTAGAAAAATGAGGTTAGGAATATATTACTAAAATATCAAAAAATGGTCGAAGCTACATCAAAACTTACATTAGCTAGCGCTATTATATTAAGTAGACTTGAAGAAAAAAGAATGCGGACGATGCGAGCCTAGGCGAGCGATAAAGAAGTTATTGGGTTCCTTCTATTACTAGGGATCGATATCTTCTCTTTTGCTTGCTCAGGGCTGACTTGTTCGGGTATCTCTTTTTTTTAGCTACGCCCAAACTAACCTCAGGCAGATGTATACTCAGTGACAATAAAAGACAATAAATTTATTCTTATTCGATTATTGGTTTAATTTATTGATTCATCAAATTGTTAATATATTTGGTAATTACTTATCTATAGATATTGAAAACAGAATGTTGATTAAATTTGGTGCTTTTAGTTCCACTGATTGCACTACTAGTGCAGCGGTTGATCATTCAATGTTTTATGTTCCTACGACTTGTCATGAAGTATTTGGAGTTATTCATAATTTAACTAATAAAAAATCTACTGGTCTTGATGAGGACCTATAACTTTAATTAAAGAATGTAGTAATGAATTATCTGAATTTCTTGCGTGTGCTATCAATGAATCTGTAATGCAAGGTAAACTTCCGACTGCTCTCAAATCAGCAGTGGTCTCTCTATTGCATAAAAAAGGTGATCCCACAAATATTGAAAATTATCGCCCAATTTCACTTCTAAGTGTATTTTCCAAAATTTTTGAGAAAATAATCTCTAACAGAATATATTCTTATCTTGACAAATATCACTTAATTTTTGATAGTCAGTATGGTTATCGGTCTGGGCATTCTACAGAAACTGCTATAGGTGACTGCATTCAACATATTTATGACCAAATGGATGTCGGTAGATTTGTAGTTTGTATTTTATTTGATCTAACAAGAGCTTTTGACACAGTTAGATGCTCATATGTGTCCGAAAAGTTGAACAAATTAGGTATTCGTGGTGTTTTAAATCAATGGGTGGTCTCTTTTTTGAGCGATAGAGAGATAATCGTAAAACATAACAATGTAAAGTCTGAACCATACTCGGTCAATGTAGGTACACCGCAAGGTAGTGTAATGGGCCCTTTGATTTTTTTACTATTTATTAATGATCTCCCACATTATATCTCTGAAGGAATGCCGACGATGCTTGCATTGTCGTGAGTAGTGACAACAAGTTTGATATTTTAAAAAAAGTTGATACAGTTTTGAGTGAATTTGAGAGATGGTGTTCTGCTAATAAATTAATGATAAATCATGGAAAAACGGTCTTTGTTGAATTTTTTAATAAATATAGATGTTCCTCTGAATTTAATTTTTCTTTTAATGACGAAAAAATAATGTCCTCGTCAACTTGTAAATTTTTAGGTATTATTTTGGATAGTAATTTAGCGTGGGACGATCAAATAGAGAGCATTTGTGTTAGGCTTCAAAAAGCCTATTACGTTATTAGTTCACTCAAATCTGTCTTGGATACTAAGTCATTAATTGATATTTATTACGCATTTGTGTATTCTGCTTTGACTTATAGGATTATTGTTTGGGGCCCAGGCGGGTACAATAAGTCGTGTGTTTGTCATGCAAAAACGAATCTTACGACTGCTGTTTGATTTGCCTTTTAATAGTTCGTGCAGAACAACTTTTAGAACACATGGGATTTTGACCGTAACTTCTATCTATATCTGTAAACTTTTGATTCACTTGCACATCAATATTGAAAAGTTATCGACTTTTGCTAGCGTCCATGGGCACTGCACCCGACATAGGAATAATATTGTTTTAAACAGATATTGCCACTCTTTCTATAGAAAATCGCCAATGTTTGCAGGTTCATATCTGTACACTAAGTTAAAACCTGATATCAGAAACTTGACCTTAAATGAATTTAAACGAAAATTAAAATTTATCTTAATTGAGAGATGTTTCTATGATCTTAATGAATTTGAAACCTATTTGAATAACAACTAGATATTGAGATATATTTGTGGGAATTCGCTTCGCTTGCGCCTTTTGCGTCGCCATATCATTTTTTCTTTACTGTTTGTTAAATTTGTTATATTGTGCTTTGTGTTTTATTATTGTATGTGTTTATATTTACTTTTTTACTTTTTTATTAACATTACGATTATTAAGTATACACTAAATATTTGACGACGGCGAATAAAGTATCTATCTATCTATCTATCTATCTATCTATCTATCTATCTATCTATCAAAACATCAAATTAAATTGTTAACACCATCCAGGTTTTCTAAATTAATTGCTCTAAATCCTTACCATCTACCAAGGAAGCAATTAAGTTTACTACAAAGTTTCGATAAATTATTAATGTTCAACCTCCCGTAGACATTCACCATTACAATACCCACTCGAGAGCAATACAAAGCGAAGGGAAACGGTTACGCTTTATCGGGGCGTGTGTATGTAGGCGTGTAGAGCAGCTCACGAACACACGAACTAAATCCTCTTACTGATATATTAATTGTTTTGGGATATACCTCAACACGTACACGTACAGCATGCAGCGTATACACCCGATTCTTGTAATAGACGATTTTGCAGCGCGAATTCGCCGCGCGCGCTCTGACGGGATTGATTACAACATTTGGTCTTTGTTCGTTAATTTGCGAATTTCGGCCACACGTTCTGGCCATCTAAGCGGTTCTGAAATACCGCCGGAGACAATTAGTCCGCCAGATAGGAGTCTGTTTCGCTTCAGAATTTAATTAATGTCCTTGTCAAAAGCATTTTAATTAACGTAATGACATAATTAAATTAAAGAGAAAATTCGGATATTATATTCTCTTGTTTTTGTGGTAGAAGTTAAAATTCTCCGGATACGTTTGCCATCAAAGAAAATAGAATGAATTTAAATGGAGGCGAATCGAATTATAGAAACTATTTATTAATAAAAAGAAAACAAAAAAAAAAACAAGTGTGAAGGCCGCAATAACTCAAGGGGAGCCTCACTAAATCTTTCATGATGAGTTTCTCCACTAGTCGACGATGAGATATCAGTAAAAAAAACTTAATCGCTTTATTACCATGAAGTTCTTTTAAATTAATTTGACACACGCATTTTTATGAAACTCTCACCAAAACCTGTATATTTAAATGGGAAACAATAGTTTCTCTGGTGTAAAATAAAGGGAACTGAGCACGAAAGTCTTTACAGTTTATTTACAATTGAGTAAACCCGCCCCTAAGAATGTAGTTAATCCTCACCAAAATAAACCACGCCTTTGCCGTAAATTATGTTACTGACCGCAGAGATATTTCCTTTTGTTTCTTTTGAAGCACATTAAAGTTTATTACGACTTGATCTTAAATTAGTTTCATGGAAAGATTTAACTTTTTCTTTCGTTGTTGACTTCAAACAATTTATAGTAGCTACTTCAGACACCTTGGGAAAAGTAAGCATGTATGCAAGTCGGGGATTAGTTACACTGCCTGTAATTAAAAACATATCACCCTTAAATTTTCGGAAAATAATGTTTATTAGTCCCAAAAAAGTTTGTATACCGCCAACCCCAAACACTAGATACTAAGGATTGTATACCGGTAAATTGACCAAAAAACGTTCGGTAAATTTACCGGTAAATTACAAAAATTTACCGGTAATTCGGTAAATGAAAAATCCATACCAGAAATTTTTATCTACGAAATGTTGTGTTTATAGATATGTATTTAAAGGTCTAAAGGGACATTGAAAATGAAAAAAAAAAACAGGTAAGTGTAACTAACAATATAACCACTTATTAATTTTATGGGGAGATGTTTTTTGTTTAAGTTTAATTTAAACTTTCTTGAGATTGAGAACCACTGCAATGCCCTAGAATAGAGAATATAGAAAAGAAAATGACAAAAACTTTTGATTAGAAACGTATAACCTCCATTCCACCGAGTTAGTAAGAAAGAGAAGCAATCAAAAAATTCTCAACAAAAAAAGCAAAAAATTGAAAAAAAGGTTGTGAAAAATTAAAAGAAAATAAGAATAGAAACAAGATGGATAACGCAAAGCAACGCAAAGAAAAGCGAGATTAATGTTCATTTGTTGCTAGGACGGTAGGAAGCAAAACACCCCACATTTCCTACCTGCCTTTGTCAACAAGTGCAACTTCAATTCTCTCATTTTATGGTTTTTTGTGTGGATTTTATTTATCTCTCGAAAAAAGTTGAGTTAGCATATGTGATTTGTGCTCTGGAGTTTTTTAAGATTTTTAAAAGTTTAAAATCGTTTTTCTTAAAGAGTAAATGTCTCATTTTGTATATTTAAAAATAATAAGCAATTTTGAATACACCACATTATGAGAGAACATTAATGCAACATTGTTGTAAAATAACAAAATTTGAACCTTAAATATTTTGTTTTACTTCTTACAACTGTTTAAAATAATTAAATACAACTATTTATTACAAAATTCTAATATTATGCCTTAAGATTGTGTAAAATATGTATTATTCTAGCCCAATTTCTAACCCTACTTTCTTGGGGAATCCCCATTAATGTCACACGTGAAAAAAAAATTATTGGTGATTTACCGGTAAACTGGTATTTTCATTTTCATTTACCGAATTACCGGTAAATGAAAAAAATCGGTAAATTTACAATCACTACTAGATACATCGTGAATTACCGGCATCGCAAAAATCGGGAGTGGGGACGTAATATCTATCGCTCGAGTGGGTGAATAAGCAGTAGTCAAATAGGAGCTGCATAGGGAGGCAGTATGAATTACCGTTATTAGCCGTACATATTCATGCCATTATTTATTACAGCACTTATTTATTGGTGTATTTTTGTTATAATTAATTATATCGTGTATTGATTGTACATTTTTATTTAAGCATTTTTTTGGCGGCACTAATATTGTTTCCTCTAATCACTAATCAAGTTCTAATCACAATTTAGCCGGAGATATTTTCATTACTTGAAACTTATTTTAATTTCCATTTTCGAAACCCTTTTGTTTTTCAAAAAAAAAAAAAAAACAATTTCAAACTAACAGCAATTATTGTGCTGACGTTTACTGAAAATATCAGGGCAATTGCTAGCAAAAGTAGGTACTCAAATGTTACTTGAAAAAACAAAAGACTGTTACGAATGTTAGATACGCCCCTATTTTTTTTATTTCTAACTAGACAGGTAGACACTACGTACATTTTGTAAATCCGCTCTTCCTCAATCAATACGTTGCGTTTCCCAAATAATATTACTTTGGTACATTTCGTATCGTCGCTTCAGCCAGCATAGGAGCGGCGCCCTTCGGGAATAATCGGGTGTTCGCATTTAGAATAGCGCGTATGGTATATAAAAGTGTACTTACTTAAAAGAAATTCTGGATAAAACAGGCTTTTTCTCCGGACATAGTAATGCGGCTGGGCATTGAATTAATTAGGCAGGGTAATGTGTCCTAGAGCATTTCCTGCCATGCTGCATTAACTTACTGCTATAATTCTTTTCTATCGGTAGTACGAAGGACACCTGCGGGCCATAGAAATAAATTTCCATTGCTGGATAGTTTATTGTGGATGTGTATGTATCAAGCATTATGTTATTCGAATGCCGCGTTCTCAAAAGTTTGCATTAAGGGTATTGCAGCTGTTTCAGTGCAATGTAGTACCATCTTTAACAAATTAAATGCGAATCGAAGCTCCACAAATCACCGATTATTTATGCAATCGAAACTACAAGTACTGCGTACCAAGCAATGCATAATTCAGAATTGCTTGAAAATAATTTTTAATTACTATTTCTTGATATGAATGATGATATGAAAAGATAAATAATCACAATTCACCGTAAACCCCGTACTCCACCTGAAGGTACTACGCAAGCCTATCTATTCTAAGTATTATATGGATTGCATGACAATTGAGATGTTCCTGTTCCAATTAAATGATTTTCCCACGATTATTAATAAAAATAACAAAAATATAAAAGATCAGTAAGTTAGCAGTTATTATTATATTTACGCCCGTCGAGTAACTTAAGTTACATCCTAGCATTCGCCAAGGAGTAAGGGAAACCATGGAAAACTTTACTCTGGGAACAGAACCAGCGAAGCAACACCGAGACCTGTTATTGATACCCAGCAAATTATTATTACCATTATTCTTGGTTTGTAGGAGATAATCTCCACCTTTTTTGAGTTCCGATAGCTGAGCCGTTGTCAGGTAGCTCCTCGGTTCTTTTTAGACGATGAAGGCGGCTTCTATATCCTTCATTTCTCAGTTGTTCTACTTTTATTCAATCTTCAGTTGCATCAAATGAATTGAAAGCAAATAAAACAACAGCAATATCTATTCTAATGTTTAACAATAACTTAAACCTAATTACCACTGTTAGTGGAAACATATTTTGAAGTCACATCCCAGCGGCGTACGGCTGACTATAAACTGCACGCCTATAAAATCGGTAGTCAGTGCCCTTTGGTCGATCAATGGAATGATAACAGTCATTACACTACGTTGGTATCGTTAACTTATGTTTCGTTATCAATAACAATTGGTGGTGTACCAATTATTATTAATAACGATCCAGATAAAAAAGCACAAACAATGATTGTTTTTATTTGGCTTTTTTGTCTGCAATGAAGATACCATCTATTCAGAATTATGTGAAGCATTTGCTACGTCTAATATTCCTTTATCTAAATTGCAAAATCCTGTTCTGCATTAATTTTTAAATAAATATGTCAGCAGGCACATCCCTTATGAATACCAAATATGTTTGTTTCAGTGCCACCTCAAAGTAATGGCTTCTATAAAATCTAATATTTCTAATAACTTTATTTGGATATCTGCTGACGAAACAAGTGGTATTTTAGGCTTTTCAGTTGTTATTGTCGAAATATTACATAATTTCCGAATTTACCTTTGCCACCTGCACCAGCTACAACAAAATGAGGCACTTGGTTGGGAACAAGTTTTTTTATTGCAATATGTAAATATTGGCCATATCTGAGACATAGTATTTAATCTAAAAGGTAACTCACGTTCAATAGCAGAATGAAAAAAATATTAAAAATCCTTCTTTAATTAATCAGCTAAACTTTAAACATTTGTCAGATTGTTAATTTCTATATAAAATTTTTTTTTCAAGGTTGAAGTGTTTAGCTAAATAAAGAAGTATTCAAACTAAAGGTATTTAATACTAATACTTAATATACTAATTCGGTTTCGGGTGAATTTAGACAACGTCTACAGCAAAGGATCAAAAAGATATCTGATAGAAACCCCGATATCGATATATTAAACCAATAAATTATTTTATACGTCCGTGCTATGCTTTTACCTAATAGTTATAATTTAACAGCAATTTAGACCATGAAGCGTGTACTATACCATACTACCTAATATCATAATATCATGCCGTAACCTATATCTTAAGCAGCATTCCTAAAAGAATTCTTAGCATTCGATCGACTCGTTCGTAATATCTATTTTGTGTCGCGGCCAATTTAACCCCTTATAGCTTATGCCCCAGCTTCCGTACGCGACTGCCACTCATAAGTGAATGAACATTCAAATAAAACAACATACCCCGTTGTATCTACCCCCACCGCATTCACAATGCGAATCATTAACCCTCTCAATTCTGCATAAATATGATTTAAAATTACCGCGCAATCATACTGTAATTCTAATCAAATCGCTACTACTGTTATGCGAACTGAAACAACTCGCCAATTCCTCGTTAAGACTAGGAATCCACTTAACATTCCCGCACGTAAATACTTCTTTTTGGAGCAATTAAGATGACATTAATTTCTGCAAAGGGTACACGATCGCATTTCCGTCGCGACAGCAATATATCACCGTTACTCTTTTCCTATTAATAACAAGAACCGCGAGCGTAATTACGTTACGAACGGCAAATTGAAATGTATGGGTGCCGAGCCACATCAGAAACACATTCCAATTAAGGCGGTTCTCTCATTTGCACCATTGAGATAACACAAACGGCGCCGCGTCTTCTATGTAACCTTAAACTGGGATCCCGTCGAGTAATTAGGAATAGTTAACTAGAGGGTGTCCGCTAAATAATAAGGAAAGTTTCTTGGGTCGAGCCGCCTAGATAGCTACCCGTCCCTCTCGCTTTGTTCGAAGGGTTTTGCCGAAGACATATGTCTCGAGATATCGAGAGTTTACTCTCTCGCATAGTAAATAATATAACGGCGAAACGCGTAGGCTATAGGAATTCGGTGGATAAGGGATTCGATTTCGCTTCCTATATAATCTAACGACAGATCTCTCTCTTTCACGTGGTGTACCAGAAAACTAGTATAACCGTTACCGCAGGGACGGGATGTAAAACTTTAAGTATCAATCATCCGCATTGACACTAATACTCGTCGCCGGTTTGCGGACGATTTGGGGATAATAGGATTTAAAACTTCGAGCTTACATGTCCGTTTTCAGCGCCAGACGAAGACGCGGTGGGCGTGAGTGAAATGATGTGGTAAATGTGAAGCAATTCCGATCTGTCGTTGGAAGCAAGGTTGATCTGCACTTGCCACCGGTGCTGCGGCATTTCCTCTTCTCCGTCGTTGAATCTGCGCCAACTCAAGGTTTATCAGGCAAAAATAGGTAACCCTATTCTAAGCGTACACTGTTGAAAATTTTAACACTTTTTTGACTAATTTAATAGTCAGGAGAGGTCCACACTCTTTCGTGTTATTTTGTCGAGAACTATAGAAGTTTAAATTTGACGAGCAAAGATAGTCAAGTATTGTCTATTGCTAAGGGGTTATTTTGTCCAACTGACAGGTGGAATTATAAAATACTTCTAGTCACATTTTATTTGATCTAGACTAGACAAATTTACTAGCTGTTTAACTAAATGAATGCGATCTATTGGGTGTTTTAACACCATTTTCTAAACACAACGTCTTTTTAATATGCAACTCCTATTTCTTAGTGCTATAATATTCTCTCTTTAAGACGTTTTCTCAATTATAAATATGCAAAACCACTCATTCACAAGTTTTGGTTTCAACTAAACGTACCAATTTTAAAATGATTTTTTGAGAACCATTATAAAATTAAGTGAATGTTTATGCTATTTGATTCAAATCTGAACTAATCACGTAAATAGTTGTTCCCAATACATCTTTAAGATGTTGAAATTTTTTATGCCCATTGGAATTAACGTTTAATAACACGAAGTTACACTTTGCAAGTCAGTCACATTTGGTGGTTTGTTTGGATATGTTAATACGGAGAATCAAACACGAAAACAGATACACGTGTAATGCAGGTGGTGCGTATAATGCAATACTGTATCAGAATAGGTGGGGTTTCTATATTTCTATTCGAGGGAAAAATTCTGATTTGTTGACGCTTCTGAATGTCTAGAAAAATAGTCAATCCTCATATCTGAACAAAGAATTCACACGAAATTCTAGTAATTTCTGTTCTGTTAAATACACGTAGTCAACTCGTCTGACAAAGTTGGAAAATCAACACTAAAATATTTGACTAGCGCAAAATTAACGCCAACACCGTAATATTTTCAACAGTGTATAAGCACATAGTATATTCTAGAGTAAACGTGCCAATTAATGATCAACCACCTAACTTATTTTTTGGAATCAAATTAACACAAAATGTGCAATTTTTAAGCAACTCATTTTTTGTAGTAAAGTTATTTATTTTTGAATAAATTTGTCCTGAAAAAATACCAAAATTTTATTGTGCGAAAAGTCTAAAACTCTTATAGTCTGCCACTAAAGATCTAATGTCATCTAATTTAAGTAAACACTAAAAAATGACTATTTTTTCAACACTTAAGACTAGTCATTTAAAAGCTTTATTAAGCAAGATAAAAAAATAATAATTATATAGTAATTTCACAATAGATCGCTTTTCTAACAGTAGTTATACAGGGTATATCAGATATAGAGGTAAATATTATAGTATGTAGCAGCTGTAATCATATACAATCAAAAAGTCTTAGTGCACAGGGGGTCTATCTGTAAGCATTAACGAGAAAAAAAATAATTTATAAATGCCGTGAGCTAGAGCCGCACCTGTGCCCAACCTAAATACTGTCCCGAATATACCCCCACATACCACTATCATTCAGTCATTACCGCTGTTAGTTTTGTGTGGATCCCGGCTTGGAGTGCAAGCCACTTCGAACATTTTATTTAAATTCTTCCCGTCTCGAAAAAACTATCCTTTTCAGGACCATCATGATTTCATATAAAGAAAATCGAAGCTTGATGCATCGGTAAATGTATAGAATCATTTTCGCGCGACATCATAGTAAAAAGACGTGTTTGCAAATTTTCTGTATCTACATTTATTTCTATGTAATTCGATTCAATTTATTTTGCGTTATATGATTAAATAAATCCAAAAGAAATAACTCAGATTCATGTGGTACCGTTTATTAACAACTAACTCTCCATTCGACAAAGCAAAAGAAAAATATTTACGTTTTTTGTAACTACTGAAGTCACATATCCGGTGAAACTCGAACGTCTTATCAGGATATTAAAAATAATACTTTGTAGACGCACGTAGAATGCTCTTAACAAAAAAGGAATGTTTGTTTTATAAAAAAGAAGAAATTTAAAATGCCTCAGTTTTGCTATTTTTCCAAGGGCCTTTATTTATTCAGAATGACGTTAAATGAACTTACGGCATACCATTAAGAATAATACTAAATGAGTGCAATGTATTTATACATAATACCACGTTTAGCGGGTGCTTAACATTACGTTTCCTTGCATCAGGCCCAGACTAAAGAATTTTTGGCTCTAAATTTTACTTTTTTTATTCTTTAATGACGAGATCCGGTTTCTGTGGGTTTGTGCGTTATATGTCGTGTAGTTAACACCCAAGCAAAATTTACTTTTTTATTTGATACACCCTGTATATAAAACTAATCCAAACGACAGAACCTACAAATGAATACTGAATCCTCGATATCTTTATAAAAATAACCAGAAATGGGGTACATTTTAAATAAAGCTGTTTTGGGCACTTCTTGCAACCAATTTTTTGAAATTATTGTCTCATATATCACTTCTTCCCATTACAACTTTACCGCATGCTTCTTCGCATTCATTTCTGTGATAACTCGTTGTTTTTTCTTTAAAAGATCCTGCGTTGACTCTCTCTTTCTTCTAAACGTTCTAATCCCCTTCATTTTCAGGCTTTTTTTTCATTTAAATTAGTTTGTTTCGTATCTATTTTGTTTTCCAAATATTTTCTGAATTCCTCAGAGTATATATAGCTGCCGGTAACTGTTCATTGCTTCTTCTCTTAACACCTTTACCGATAAGGCTATGATTTAAATCTGCTTTGCTTTGGTTTAATAAAAAATAAAATTTTCTTGTATAATATAATATACAGGCTCTAATGTATCTATGTAATACATGTAGAAATAAGGTTTTATCAAATTTACAAATGCTTGACCATATGGCTGACTATTGATTTTAAAGATATTTTATTAAGCCGCTTCGAAAAGATGTAGTTCTGTAACATGCCGAACCCTCTTTTAATTTTTAAAATGTTAGTTAAACCATATTAATAAACCCAACAGCTCATTCACTTCTTAATATCAATTTACCAGCTCTTTGCAGTTTGAACGAACTTGTATCTAAGTTTTGTTTCTTCACAGCCTGCTGGTATTCAACAATGCTTTTGAAATTATTTACAGCTATTTGAAGGAGTAATGACTGATTATTGACAAACATATAACACTGGCATATACTGGCATACTTATGCTAACCTTATTTAATTGTTAAGTATACAGTAAATGCTTATTACTAAGAATTATATAACTAACAGGGACTGAGAACTGGAAGTAGCTGCACTTAGATACATTTACCCTAACTATTAGGAAGGTATGCGAAAATACTTTTAACGTGCGCTTGAATTGCAGTGAGTGGTTTCCTCTCCACATAATCTGTGTATTTTTCTGTGAGCAAAATAAGAAAGAAGAATAAATGTGGTCTTAAGAAAAAAGAAGATATCCCGAAATATTGTCTTTCCTCGTTTTAAAAATGTACTTCTATTTTAGTACATGCCTGCAAGATGTTGTCTAAAAGAAAGTACTAAATAATAACAAATAATGAAACAGAGATTCAGCTATTCACTATTTAATTTTGGAAGCTCGCCAATAAGGATGAGTCATGCTCCTAATTTTGCCGTCGTTTCTGAATTTAATCAGTAAATGAAGTAGCTCGAATAGATTTGGCAACGAAGTCCGAAGTGTCTAGAAATATTGAAGTTTTAACCTATATAAATTGTAATAATCATTAATTAATATTCGCCTTTACTAAGTGCTGGAGCGTGTTCCATTAAGTTCTCATATCTTAAAAAGTAATACCTGTAATTGAAATTAATGAATAGCGAAGTGAGAAAGCAGATTGGAATGTAACTATTTTTTAATAAGCACCTATTAGAATAGGTGCTGGAAAAAAAATACTAGAAAGGAAAATACACAAAAACAAAAAAAATAGAATATAATACGGCATTTCTTGTTTACTTAACGTAATACATATGAAATTTTAATAAAAAAGGGACAGAAGATTTTTTTTCGAAAAAAAAAGAATATAACAATTAACAACTGTTATTTAAAGGTTTTTTTTTTTTTTTAATACAGCAAAGCTTGAGCGGCCATACATTTCCTATAAGTCTATAATAAAACCAGGATATATCAACTTGCAACTATTCTCTAGGTATCCTGGTTTAAACGTGATTTATTTTATTAATCCTGGAAACTTATAATTGCATGTTAGCCGTGTTTTATTAAGCGGATAAAGCAGAACTATAACAGTAAAATACATAAACTGAGCTTAGGAAAAGTGGATATAAAACATTTTGACTCATCCTCTTAGCTCCCAGTAAGTTATGATTCTTTTTTTTTTGCCTGACGCGGTGGAAATTCCTAATGTTAATACAGTAACTTTTTAATATACGCGATGCACTGGGCAGTCATATAACCATTACCTGCATATATACACCTACTGAAAGATATTATTCCTCAAAATGCAGGGCATTTCAGTCCATCATTTCTCTTTTAATCTGTAACCGCTCGACTATCAGGATAAAAACATAATTACAAAACCCTTTTTCAACAGTACCGAAAATTAACAGCAGTATTTTAACTTTGTCAATACCCATAATTATTGTTTAATTTCATACCACTAGACATTACGCCTTCCAATGAAGAAGTATTAATTACAGAGCCTGTCGAAA
The DNA here is from genome assembly GCA_004143645.1 of Protaetia brevitarsis. Taxonomy (NCBI): domain Eukaryota; kingdom Metazoa; phylum Arthropoda; class Insecta; order Coleoptera; family Scarabaeidae; genus Protaetia; species Protaetia brevitarsis. The sequence continues at coordinate 1,038,795 of RXPK01000136.1, forward strand.
GATTAATTAAATTTTGTACCGACAGTAATATATTATGCTTATATTCAGCAAAAGCTGTGGAAATTCTATTGCATTTAGCACTTGTGCAAATAGTAATAGTTTTACAATATAATAAGATTCCATTTAATTCCAGTGACAACATAGTTACCTCATACATTCTAACTCCAATCAGACTGCAGATTCATTATTAGATTTTCGCATCCTTCGGATTGCAGTGAAGGCGGCTACCATCTATCACTAGAATTGATTGTGTCGAAAAACCACTTCAGATGAAACACTCGCATGAGTATCTCCCATCGCTGTCTGCCGCACATAATCCAGTTTGTCGACTTTGTTCATTATCGAAAGTACACACACACATTCTCTTGTGGATTTATGCCCAATGAAGTTACTGTTGTATAATTTCCCTATTCGCCATATGCGAGCTTCGCACATAGCGACACATGTGCACCTACCTATACGAGGATATCACAAAATAACGAGACTGGTGCTATAATTTATTTCACAAATAGAATTTATAACACACACAGAATAGAACATGAAATCCTCACCTTTAAGGTACTATTTCTCAAAGAGGCTTTGACTTAACTTTCGATGTTTATTACAAACTAGTTACTGAATTGTGAGTGTTTCGGCTATCCATCGAAAAATGAGGTGGAGCAAAGATATGGGATAAAGCTGTAAACTTCTACTAAACCCCTCACCACAAACTGCACTAAACTGGACGTACGTTTCGATAGCAAAGCGATCATCAGCAGCAGAAACACTGAACTAAATAACTACACTAAAACTACCCTAATTTATACCTAAAAAAGTCATGGTACAATGATCATGGTCATGGCTGACTGCCGTCATGCTTAACTAGTCACTAATCCTAACTCCGCCTAATTTACTACTTAATAAACCGTAAAGACAAGAATTTAATGGTCCTAAATCTGAATTCATTAAAATATGTTTGTTTTTATATATTTCCATACCCTCATAACAATTTAATTGCACATAGTTGTTTACCTTTTTAACTAACCTTATATTGTCAACTTTATGATTTTCTTCAAGCATATGTAGGGCTACACTAGATTTGTCAAACCTTCTAAATTTAAGATGAGCCAAATGCTCCTTGTAACGCGTTTTAATTGATCTTTTAGTTTGCCCAATATATACATGATCACAATCTTTACAAGATATTTTATAAATACCTGATTTGTCCAAATTATCTACTTGATCTTTAGGGTCACCTAAAATATTTTTAAAACTATTATTTGAAGTAGTAACTATGTCAAGATTGAATTTAGAGAAATTTTTTTGTAGACCTTTCGTGTAACTTGGATAAAATGGTAATTTAACATATTTCTTATTCTTCTTGTCACTAATTTCTAAAGTACTCGCATTTTTAATTCTTATTTTGTTTTTATGTTTTCTAATGGTGTTATATACAACGTCTTCTGAGAACCCATTAAATGCAGCGATTTTAATAATTTCTTTAAGTTCTTTATTATATCGGTCTGTAGATAGAGGGAAATTAAGTAAGCGATGTACCAAAAACTTAATAGCTGCTAGTTTGTTTTTCCATGAATGGTTTGAATCTTCTGAAATAAATCTGTTATTAGTAGTGGGCTTTCTATCTATGTCTATTTCTAATTTATTTTTATTTCTTATTACTAACATATCGAGAAAAGCAATCCTATTGTTTGTTTCCTCTTCATGGGTAAACTTAATGGAAGAAAATTTTGAATTTAGCTGTTCAAGAAAATCTCTAATTGAGCACTTACTAGTATCAAAAACACAAAAAATGTCATCGACGTATCTAACCCAAACCCGTGGAAAATATACCAAAGTATTCTGAAGATCGGTTTCAAATTTTCCCATAAAGAGGTTAGCTATGAAGGGAGATAAGCTGTTACCCATGCTGCTCCTTCAGTTTGTTGGTAAAAAGTACCGTTGATTTGAAAGAAATTTTGTTTCATGCAGAGCTTCGCCAAAGAAATGAAACTATCAACTTCATTTCTGCCCAATTGATTATCTTTCAAGAAATCTTCTAAATAAGTCAAAGTGATATCAACGGGGACGATGAGAAACAGTGAGCTCACATCAAATGAAACTAAAACTTCATTGTCAGTAAGTTAAATGTTTTTAATCTTTTCAATGAACGCGTATGAATTTTTAAGGGCTAAATCCGGGGGTTGCACAGGTAAGTGATTGAATTTGTCAGATAGCCATTTGGACAGTAAGTAAGTTGGACTATTGATATTGTAGACAATGGGTCTCATGCTCTTCCCTGGTTGAGGGCATGGAAATATATAAAAACAAACATATTTTAATGAATTCAGATTTATGACCATTAAATTCTTGTCTTTACGGTTTATTAAGTAGTAAATTAGGCGGAGTTAGGATTAGTGACTAGTTAAGCATGACGGCAGTCAGCCATGACCGTGATCATTGTACCATGACCTTTTTTAGGTATAAATTAGGGTAGTTTTAGTGTAGTTATTTAGTTCAGTGTTCCTGCTGATGATGATAGCTTTGCTATCGAAACGTACGTCCAGTTTAGTGCAGTTTGTGGTGAGGGGTTTAGTAGAAGTTTACAGCATTACCAGTACCAGAGTTTGGAGTATTTTTGTTATATGGGATAAAATTTTGTGTTCGGTTGGGAGTTCGGATATAGGATATTTGAGTGTCATAACAAGTTAAAAGATCCTTGCGAATCAGTTGAAGATGGATCAGGACTCGACCGACCATCAATTGCACAAATTGATTCAAAAATTGTAGATATTAAATTATATTAATTGATTATTGATATATTGACTTAAAATGATCGCCAGATTGACATACATGGACTTTCTGTTATTGCTAATTGTATTATGTTCACTCAAAGATTTATTTTACCGGAAACTCGTGACAAATTGGGAGTACATGCTCATTGAACAAAAGGCCTATAAAGTAAGAATTTGTCAGTATAGTAAAAAGCAACTGCAACATAATCCACAATTTGTAAACAGTATAGTCTCTTAGCAACAAAGGCAGTCGAGATAACAGAAGGTCAAAACTGTAATTTGCAATTTATCAATCCATAGTTGCAGAATTGGCAAGGGAAACTATAGTTGCCGCCTCTTATTCACCTGAGCTTGCTTCGTGTGACTTTCAATTGTTTTCTGAAGTCAAAAAAGAATTGAGATGTCTAAAACTTGAGTCAAGTTGTGGGGAATATACTAAATTAACTTCCAAAAAAATTGTTTTTGCGAAATGATGGAACCAATGTATTTCACAGAGTGGAGACTACTTTCGAGGGTAATTGTTGAAGTTTTCTAAATTACTACAGCACCAGTCTCGTTATTTCCTGATATATCCTCGTACATAGAACGAGGTGACTATAATCAAGGGATAATTTAACTTTCTGCGCTGAACAATTCCGCCCGGAGTTCTAATGTACTGCTTTAATTGCTCTTAAATTTGGAGAGTGAAGTTCGGTGCAGGCGGGTTGAAACAATTTCGACAGATGGCGCCGTAAACTTCTGCAATTTTAACCAAATTAAACCCTATAATAGAAAGGAAACGCGGTCATTACTTATTGAAATAATTTTAGCGGCTTCGATTAAATTAACAGAGTAAACTTTTCCATCATCCAGGAGGTAATAAATAATTCAGATACCCTCACAGAACCTGCGGTATTACAAAATCGTCTATTCTTCTGCGAAAGTATCCTCATAGGAAACTTTCGACGTAAATACCCTCACTGCTTTTCGAAAGTTTTCGATGGCTTTCACGACTTCGAGCGAATGGAGAACACCGTAGTTTCGGTAAAAGCATTTCGAATTTAATTATGATCGACAGTTCATTAGGAGCTGGAGGTGTGAATACTCTTTTTAAGTCTCACGTATTCAGACCTAAAAGACTTTTAATTATTTGCTTCCGATTGCCTTAACACTCCTTTCTAAATTTATTAAGCTTGAATCCGAACATTTGGGGCAAAAGAAAGTGTTTGTTCAACAATTTCCTTTGCTATCATAATGGTGATTGCTTGAAGAAGGGCAGAAGGTTAGGAGAAATGATTTCAAACGAGAAAAAAAGGCGAAACTTTAAGAAAACTATCCACACTCATTTTTCGTTTAATTTTTTTTAAATCCAATCAGAAAAAGAGACAAATTAAATTTGCAACCTAGGCCTTTTAAATATATTACGTAGAATGTGGAAGCAAACGAACGAATTGATGTTCCAGACAGTTTAATTAGAGCGGCTCCTTCAGTCCTAATGAATGAATATAAATTAAAATCAGGACGCCAACTACCCTTCCGACTAAAGAATTTAATTTGTCCATCCTTCTATTTCTCTCTTTCTTTTGGAAATGTAAATCAAGAAAACGAGGGAAAATGCCCACCGCTATACGATTTCTGTTTCTTCCGTAATTTTCGTTAAATTCGTTTGACGCGTTGATGTTTGACGTGTCCGCATGCGATTCATTAACGAATCGCGAGAATTTACGGCGGAGAAAATATTGAGTCCTCGCGACTAAAAAGAAACTTCGAATTTCATTACCTCTCGGGACGCTTCGTCCTTTCTAACGTGCGCACCAGAGATTTTATATTTAATTTTTGTCAAAAGGAATAAAAATTACAAATAAAAATTAATTTAAATACGCGAAGATTAATTTTGATCAAATTATCGCACAAAATATTTAATATATCCCTATTGAATTTATAATTGACAATTTAAACGTTTTGTAATTATAAATCAATATCGTTGCGATCAACGTTTTTAAATTGTTATTTCCTATATCGCAGCACCATCTATGGGCGAACGGTGGAATTCGAAGCAATGTTCTAGGAAATCGAAGTGAGGTTAGTTCGTCGTTTTCCCGTATAGTTGGTACATCTTCCGATAGAGGGTGGCGTACAGATAACTGTAAGGGAAAATTTAAGCAGAAAGGGAGTTATTGATCACACATTTATTTCTCTGTAAAAGTAATGTAAGGACATAAATGTAGATTAATCAATGTCTTCGACGGGGATATTAACGACGAGATAATTTAAAATTCGGCATGTAATTTGTGCTGATGGCGGTGTTTAGAAATTTTGCAAAACTCATAGGGTCTACTTGGAAAGTTTTAAGCGCTTAGTCGTTACTTAACAATGGTTATTTTGAAACAAAATCAATTAAAAAAGACATAATGACGATAGAGACGAAGAGGCTTGCACTTATATGAAGAAAAAAAAAACATTCTAGGTTATCCAGTTTATACCATGCTGGCAAAGTTTCATCTTCGGTCGCAGTTTAAATGTATGGACATGGGCAGCTGCCAAATTGTACACACGAATATATGATATAAGCGACAACTATACTACTTTAAAAAAATCATTAGAAACATTGATGTTAGCACGGTGGATGTCAGGAGGTCGAAGACTATGATCTACTTTGTCGTTAATAAATATCGAGATAAATATTGCGCATTAATAGAAATAAATTATCAAGACTGAAGTCAGTAGTACTTACTAATTTACTTTTTTTTTAGATTTACTACAGTCCCAGTTAACCAAATTCAAATTTCCCGCAATTATATTTAGTAACTTCAACTTAAAGGTATTCAAATAACTATTAATGTATCTATTACAAAATCGTAGGTAATTTGATGCTTTAATGTTGAAGTTACTCAAAATAATTGCGAGAAATTTGAATTTGGTTCACTGTGGTACTTCTGTGCTAAATTACGTAGATCACTACTAATTTCGGTTCTCTTAAAACCTTCTTCATGCATACAGAATGTACCGCAGGCGAACCCTCTCCAACACCACAACAGTATTGTTTGAATGGTAGATGTCCACTTAGTTGTACCTAATTGAGGACTATTACAATTTTAAATAAATTAATCTTTTAAATAATTGCGCAGAAATATTCATTAGGTACTAAAAACAATTACTAGAACCAAACAATCGTTTAACAAGGATATTTCTTCTTTATGAATGAACACAGTTATATATTCAGACAGAATTCCTAAAGAATATTGTTGGAATAGTAAAATCTGTTTGATCCTATAACTTGACAATTAATATTTAATTAAGTGTAAGAAAGGAAAATATTTGAAATTAATGAAGCCTAACCTTAAATTAGTAACTTGTTTATCAAATTCTTTGCGGGAAAGCATATTTTTCTGAGTGTATATTTTATACTATAAAATGATTAGCATCTCCAGAGTTAATTTAAATTCTTTCCACATAAACATGATGAGTTTGATATGCGTACGTATTCTCCTCTTGATTACCTACTGTATTTATTTAACCAGCGAAGAGATATGACATGAAGCGACATTTATCATTCTTGACGGATCCGCGTGCACGACTTTAGCGTTCTGTTAATTTACACAGAGGGCGCCACTACGTCATTATTTTGACCTTTATCTTGACGGTCGTTGGGAATAATCGAGAATAATTAGTTATCCTTGAAATATTTCTAACACCTCAATTCAACAGTTTATTTGTTATTTTGCTTGTTTCTTACTGTATTGTTTTTTAATAATAGCACTAATCATGTTTTTATCACTGATCAAATTCCGTAAAAGATGTAGTTACACACGTTTATGTTTGGTGTAAAAGAATAGAAAGACACCTGACGCAGCTGGTATTAAAATAATGACAAGTGGCGCTTCTTGTCTTATTTTTTTGCTAATTTAACTTCATTTGTGTAGTGGAGAACAGTGTAAAGTCTTTTTAGCAGTAATTTACTAAACAAGACCTGTTTTTATCCACACTGTTATGTGATATTCCTGAATAGGTAACTCAAAAAAGACACAAAAAGTTATAAGTTGGTGATTGGTCTGATACATGGATTCATAGAAGAATGAATGCATATCTGATGATTTACTTCTTTGTTGTTTTGTCTCAGGACGAACAGTACCGTTTACGTATATGGATAAAATTTTCAAAATTATAATATTTTAAAATATTTCAAGTTTAGGTATTAACAACCAATCACAAATTTATGAATACATAGCACCTCTATTAAATGTTAACACGCTTTTTATTAGTATTAAAGGTTTGAAATGATTAACAAGTGTTATTAAAGACTCAATATAAATATGTGCCAGAAGTTCTGTCGATCCCAATCGATTGTATCCAAATATTAACGATTGAAAATGTTGGTAGCTACCCTAACTCACTAATTATTATCCTGTAGTTATTTTTTATTTGTAGCTATTAATGTTATTAATATAAAATGCTGAATATATTCTTCGTTTGCACCATTTTAGTGTAGTGTAGGAGTAAACATTCTGTATATTTATATACTGAATTACACCAAGAGTAAAGTTTGCCTACTACTACTGTGGTTCCAACAGGGTGGAACCACACCCCCCTATTGCAAGGAACGCAATAGTTCTGTTGCCAGATTTACCTACATCTAGTTGCTTCCTGTGATGAACTTCAATAAGCAGACAACCATCTTCAATTAATTTTCGTAATAGAATCCTCGAAATAACACTAATGATTTTGGGAATTTCTGAGATTTTTCGTAGCAGAAAATCTTGTAATTTTCCTCATTTACATGCAACAGTTAAAAACAAATTTATTTAATCGAATTAATAAAAAAAAAAGGTCAAACCATAACACGTAACACACTCCTAAATATAAAATGTATAATAAATCTGCCACCCTATAACATAGTTTTAATAAAACTATGATTGACAATAAAATAAAATAAATAAATTTTATTCGGGGTGAATAAGGATAAAGTTGACTTTTACACTACAGGAAATGAAAACGAAGACATTTCTCGTGGTATAACAATTTAGTTTCGAATTGAAGTGCCAACAAAGCTCGTATAACATTCACGAAGAACTGTGACATTGACGTATGTAATATACAGAACTTGTTTTACCATAAACCAACGCTGCAAAGCTCTGGAGTCCTATGTACGTTCCACATTTTTGCATTAAAACACACATGCAACTGTGCTAGGCGGTCGTAAGCCCGCCCATATGCCAAACGAACTACGCTCGTCACAAAAGCGACGCCGGAAATGGATACGACGGCATTTTCGGCACCGCGTCGACGAGATACATAAAGAGGAAACAACGTGCAGTATCAATAGGAAATATATTTTCATTGCCTTCTCCTTCCGAACTCATGTCGGATCGACGTCTCTGGAGTATGTGGTGGCTAATATATGTCTGTGTTGCGGATATGGGAATCGTCAAGAGCGAGGATTGGTTTCGGTCCCGGTGATTTGCATATACGACGCTCCTTCAATAGTTATTTGTTTGCGTTACTGCGGATATCTGATCCTATTGTTGAAGTTTATGGATTCACATGCATAAGTAAAAATATTGCTTGCTAGGTACGTATAAAATTACGATAGATCATCGTCGAAGATCCAATAATTTAAAACAGAATCAAATAAAGAAGTTAAGGATGGGGATCCGGTGAATGAATGCACATACCATTTTGATTAAATATTGAAACTTGTGCTCGTAAATTTTCCACATGTTGTAAGTTGCAAAGTCTTCAATAGATGACCCGTATTGAAATATAAAATGCGCCCTTAAATTATGAAACAAATTCTTTAAAACTGAAGCATTTAATTTTCTGAAAAAGACGCTCAAAGAGGTCGATTTATATTTTTGTGAGAAAATTTAACATTAATTTTTATATCCAACAACTTTTGAGTTGTGACATCATCGTACACATCGTGTTTTTTAATAGCCATCCATTTTTTAATAATATCAATTATTTTTTTTTTGTATAGGTAAGAGTAAATATGCTATGAGAATTGCATTGAGATTATGACATTAAAAGCATGACATGAAAATAATAAATAAAGAAAAATAATATTAGTCAAAAATCAAAGAGAACACACAAGTACACAGTATCACAAGGCGTATTTCAAATGACAGTATAAGCTGTCCTTGCCCTACCAGTACGCCTTGAAGCATTTGATAAAATCCCATAAGATTTACACAGGGTGTCTCAATTCATACTTTATCCCTACCATTCCCACCTTCCGCGTCGACCACGCCCATTTAGCATCATCTGATTAGTTGATGAAAGTGCCGGGCTTCAAAGTATGCGAAATCTCAATATTCGGGTAGGGCTGCACAAAGGGGAATAGCCGTTCCCAGAACAGCTTAAAAAACAGCTCCTGGAACGGTAACAACAGCTGGAGCAGCTTAAACATCTCCTAGAAGAGTTTGAGCAACCCCCAGAACGATTTAATCAGCTAACACTGCGTAGGCTTTCACGGCCGGTGTAACTATAACTAACAGCGTCTTGCGGGTTTCGCCGTGTGTCAAAACTTTCGCTCGACGTTTCGCTGTTCATACTGACAGCTTCTTCAGGATAACTGAACAAGAAGCTTCTTCTGCGACTTCTGGGCTTTTCTTCGGATTTCATACGGAATCCATTTTTTTAAATCCTTTCCATTTTGTGCTTTATTTACATAGACTATTTTAAATAATATGTCAAGATAAATCATGGGGCAGAAGGTTTAGGGATTTTGTAGACACTCTATCGAACCTGGGCTTCTAGTTTACTTCTCAGGAAAGCAGTTATCTAAGAACTTGCAAATTGGACGTGCAAAATATGGAGGGGCACCATCTTGCTGAAACCGAATACCGTCATTTGGTATTTCAGGATCACCGTCGTTCAGAAAAAAAAAAATCGTAAGGGCCGAAATACGTTTATCCCAAGAATTCCGAATATCAGTTCCGTGAAAGTTCATTCGGAGAAGAAAGCGCCAACGAAAAAAGAATATGGCAATTAAAATTTGAACCAGCATTGCATAACTCCGACATAATTATACAGAATTGCATTTGGCGGTCGTTTCGTTTTCATTTAGTTGCTGTGATTCTAGATTATTTTCTTATTCATCTTAAAATCATATGTTGACAAATCATGTTGACCTCATCAAACAAGCGCTGTTGCGAATATTCTCAACAAAGGTTGTTGAATAGTATAGTAAAGTAGAGCTAGCGCAAAAACAGAACAGGACCATGGGCCAAAACATTCCTATCCTGGCTTCTGAAGATCTCTCAGCAAAAGTAATAGATAAACCTACCATTTTTGCGCTGGACTTTTTCCAAAGTTTGTCACCCATTAACTATAAAATTTATACATTTATACATACATATACCTATTTACATTCTTTTACTATGAAGGGGGTGTCAGGAAACTTCTTTCGGACTAAGAATAATAACATGGGTTACCTACTTTATTCAAGTGTTTTTCATGAGATACGTGCTTTATTTTTCTGGAAAACAAAATAATCCACCTTGGCACTCTCCATGCATATGCGGAAACAAATGACACATTTATAATTGAATGTTATTAATATGTTATTTAAAAACAGAATGCAAAAAATGCATGACTAAACCATGTGGAGAATTAGTAAAAAATTAAATTTGGAACCATACATGTAAAAAAATGGGGTCATTTGCCTATTATATAAATATAACCAAAATAATAGAAATCCATTAAACAGTTTAATTTTAATAAACAACTCGAAAAACATAATTGACTCTATGCCCCTGTGCATGCATGCTTTACAAAAACCTGCCTCAGGGGAAATCATTTTAATTTGGCTTTCGTTATGCAGATTGCGACGCAAGCAGTATGTTTTTGTAATATTTACTAGAATTTATTCGTTTTGAAACTAACATCATAGTACAAAATAAATGCACTAACGTAACAGCTTTGTTCGATTTTCGTCCAAATTGAAAATAAAAAGATGATAGCCCAACTAAAACAGCTTTTTCTGGCATATTAATAGTAAGTTCTCTATGATCTAAATACCACCTTAATATTACAGAAAATAGCGCCAAAAGTTTTCTTTTTCTTCTTGAGAAGTTTTCTTCCCTTTTTTAGGGTCACTAATTTATTTGAAGAACTAGTATATGAACTATGAAATTACATACACTGCCTTACTAAAATGTTTACTATCCAGTTTTAATACAAATAGACTAGAAACAAAAATTTATTTAAGAGCAGTCAATCGAGGACAGGACGAGTTGCTTATTTACGAATATAAAAACAAAAAAAAATAAATTGTAACTTCTGCTTCTTTCAGCATAAACTTTATTATAGTGAATAAAGAAAGATAAGATAAAGAAAAGGAATATAAAGAAACCCTACACGTAACGGTAAAAGAAGTCGGCAAGATAATAAGCAAAAATATTCTAAATGGACCATTTCTAAACTTTAGAAAGTGAGAAGGAAACAGTGAAAAGAAAAGAAAAAATGTATAACATTTATATACCATAATACAGTAAGTTATGCACACTTGGCTCAGCTGAAAACTGCATTCGTTATGTAGTTTATGGTAGCATGAAAATCGTATCAGTTAGGGTGAAAACTGTTAGTTCAAAGTGTCACACTTTATATTTTCATCATATTTTTCTTATTTTATATGTTGTTTTTTTTTTTTTTTTTGAAAATAGAAATTATATTTGATTAAGAACATTCATTTTTATTCTCGTGCTTCATTTCATAAATGATACAAACCATCCACAAGTACCTAAATGTATCGAATTGATATTTACTTCTTTTCTTGATCATCTATTTAATATCAAAAAAAAATATGTGTTTCGAATTTGTAACTGCTTCTTAACTATTCATTCAGAGATTTATTCTATTGTGTTCGTTCTTGATAAGAATAAATAATTCTTGAAGTACCTATATATAAGTGGTCTACTAAATTTTATAATTGCCAACCTTAATTACCTTATACGTCCTTTGTTCGAGCGGAAAAGTGGAAACCGCCGGGAAAAAGAATACAAAATGTAGTACTAATCCTCCCTGAAAATCCTCCGTTATTTAAAATTAATTTTGAACGTGGGAATCCTATATTATAGCGGCATGGGGAATTGTTTACAGTGTGGACTTTGTTTTATTCACCCTCGGTCGTGTTTCCTTTGCAAGCTTCGCGCCAAAAAACAAAAAAAAAGGATTGAAAAAGCGACGGACATCATTTCCGGAAAATTTACGAGATTAGAGGGGACTAATGTTATGGCAGTACGGGCAAAATTTATAACCTTTCCCGGTGTGCTACATAAACATATATGGTGGTAGAATGCGTTATAATCTAGTGTCGCTCATATAAGGCAGAGGCTGTCTACAGGTGCACCTGCCCGGGTAAAATTGATGTATTTTCCTTTCGGATATTTTTGCTAGAATATAACAGGCGATAGTTCGCGCTATAGATAAATTACGATGACACGTTCGTGTATAAATCATGCTTAGGTAAATAGGGCACAGATATTTCGCAAATCCAGTAGATACAAAGAACGATTTTTTTGGAAAATACGTTGCAAAGATAAATGTATAGATAGATAGATAGATAGTTTATTTTAACAACATGTACAAAGAAAACATGTTAGAAACAAGTCACAAAAAAATTAAAGTGGATTGCAAGGTATCTAATAAAGAAAAATAATTTTAAAATAAGAAACAAAACTTAGCAAAATGTATTAAAACATCGAAGTAGCTGACCAAAAATCATTTAATTTATAGCAATTTATAGTTAAAAGAAACTCTTTTACTTCTTTCTTAAACAAGATTAACTTGTTAATATTTTTTTTTATATGTGAAGGTAGATGTACTCTAAATTATGTTGAAATTCAGCAGAGTGATGCTTGGTGGAAGAAGGAATCCTCTTGTCGAGTGGAGTAACCGTGCATTACATTATTTTCATTATGATATCGAAATACAAAGCAAAGACATTCATATATGTAAATATCATAAAAGGTTAATATTTGGTAATGTTTAAATAGGGGTTTACAAGATTGTCTGTGAGGTACATTCCATATTAATCTTAAAGCTCTTTCTTGTAGTATAAATATTCTTTGCGAGTATACACATAAGCCCCAATGAATGATCCCATAACGCATCAGGGAATAAAAATTGGCATGATAGAAAATTTTTAAAGTTTCATAATTGCAAGGAATCTCCAAAGTGTGCAAGGCATAGAAAACTCTAGCAAGCTTCCCACAAAGTACATGTATATATTCAATCCACCTCAACAATGGGTCAAAAATTACCCCTAATAAACTTATTAGGAATCTCAACGAGATGTTGCGAAACAAAGAAATGTAGACTTATCTCTATTTAATATAAGTTTATTTGTTATTAGCCAGTTATCTAAACATGTAATAATGTAGTGAGCATTTAATGTAACTTCATTTAAGGAATGCCCTGTAGGGATAATGCTTATATCATCTGCATAGGTTATTATTAACTATTAATTAATTTTGATAGTTCTAATCTTATTACGTTTGATTAACAAATACATTACAATTATATAAGGGGTGGCGTTTACCCTTGGACAGTTTATTATGACTAATTCATCCACTTAACTGAAATACGTGATCCAAGATCAAATACTTTATACCGCAAAATTATTTTTATGTATACAAGGGTGTTCAGTTTAGCCTGCGCGCTATACAACTTTGTTATTTTAAATAGAACACTCTATAAATTATTGCATTTTTGAATTCCTTGATGCAAAATAATGCTGATTTACTTATAAGCCAAGGAACTTTACAGCAGTATATAGTGTTTGAACGTTTAAAACTGTTACACATGGAAAAACGATTTTGTTGTTTTCAACCAATCTTTCTTTTAACATGCATTTGCTTACAGTTACTAAATTATTACTTAATTTAAATAATACTTAAAAATATTCCTGTATTCAATCGAGCAAATAATTTGGTTTATTTGAAGCAAGCGTAGTATTTATCAATTTAACTAAGTATTTACATGGAAGCAAAAATAACTATCGCGTCTTATTTTCACATAGCAGTTTTCTCCCGATATTGCATAGCAAATATACTTATGTGTAGTACAGAAATTGTCGCATAGATGGCACATTTCCTATTTCATTCCAGTAACAGAAAATATTTCGCACAAATAGGGTGGAAAATTCGAATTGAAGACACTAATCTGGTATATTTGCCAGATCAACATCTGATAGGAATCATCGCCATTGAAAGGACTGTTTCCTTAACGGTACATTAGTGTGCTTGGGATGGTCACTGCGCCCAATTTCCAATACTAGGGGCAAATGCTTGACGATTCACAACATCCCTAACAGCATGTCCCTCTATACATATGAGTGTATGAATTTTTGGGGATAATTCATTTTCATTTCGACCAAAAAATGATCACGGCATTTTGTTGCGTTTACACTTAAGTCCAAAGTGAATAAATGTTATAAGAAAAGGAAAAAGTTTTGAATCAAAATGCATAGTTTTTAAGATCGAAATAAAGAGGACTTCAATCAATTCTCAATATCTTTCACTTAAAAGAATGAACTGTTGCAACGAAAACTATATTATTTACAAAGAAATGCGTGAGTTTAAAATTATATTACTTTTCAAAGAAATACCAAACATGTTGGCTATATAGAAAATTGGTTTAATGCAATTCCTTTTAAATAAAAAGGATCCTTCTATCAGTGTATAGAGTATTTGATCCTGAAACACTTTTATTTAAAACATATTTCTGTTAAGTGTATGGGTTAGCCCCAATAGACCGTCCACAGATAAAAATAAATATAAATATAATAAAGATAAATTTGACATCACCGGCAAAATGCGAATAGGCACTATAAACTCGGATTTAAACTAAAATTACAGAAAACATAATGTTCCCTCACATTTTCATGACAAGTGTCCTTTGTTAGAATGAGAATAAATTATATACAACCAAAGACGCATTAATTATTCTCTACCATACTAACAAATTAAATTTCAATGATGGACGCGTTTTTACGTACATGAGGGGTTTTATGCTTGAGGAATTACTTGGAAAACCTAAGGTATCTGCGACCGGCGAAGCATAATAATGTGCGCTAAAATATATCTTGCATTACCTTAAACTGTACGTAATCTTAGAGATGCAGCTCTTGAGGAACAATGCTACTTTTCCCAAATTTATGTACAGCGACATCCATTTAATTTCAGTCAACCTAAACCGAACATTTATTAACTGGGATTATAGTCGCTTACGTTAGCGTGCGCAATACTATTTTGGCACGCAAATTTTAAAGGATTAACAGAAACCGTTCCCCCACATACATAATGCATACACAAAACAAGAAATCCGCCATCACTTACATAATCCATTACACCTAGGTTATTTATATACTCGTACTTCCTGCGAAAACGAGATTTAGTGAATGCGCGGACTTTACAGCATTAACAGTGACCTCTGTCGTAATTCTGTTGCGACTCACGTACACCGGGCACATTAAAAGACCCTCGGCAGTGAATTTTAGGCGTTATTTATTGATTTTAAGGGTACAAAGTGCACTTTATGGTCCATTTAGTTTTTTATTAGATTAGAACTTCAGTTGATTTATGGAAAAAAAAAATAATTCGTTTATGTGATAGAATAGTACTCGAATTTTTGAAGTTAGAAGTTATCCTAATTGATTAAAATTTCTTAATTGTAGTGGAATAATCAACATTTATGATACTCCATTATCAGAAGATATGACCAGCTACTTTACAAAATTGAAAAACTTAATGTTTTTCGTCTTTGCTTTCTTTTCCAGCACTTTTTTTAAGTCTTGCATATTGTTTCTTCCAATATCCTCTGGTTCCATTCTTATCTACTTCTTGCGCTTAACCTGATTTCCTCTAAAGTCTGTTTTTTTTCTTCCTCTTTATTGTACTATTAATTTTTTTTCTTCTTTTGATTACGTTTCATTGTTTTCATTGTAATTCTTATGATTCTATCTGTTTTCATTCTCATGTTGTATCTGTATTGTTCTTGTTAGTTTTTGTTCTATTCTTATTCTCCTGTTTTCTTTTTGAATCCTACTGCATTTTTGTTTTCTCGCTATTCTTCTTAGGCCTATGATCTCAAAAGCGTTTATGTTAGCTCTTTTTGTTCTTTTGCAATGCTTTATGGACCCTAAGTTCAATATTGTTCAATAAGTAGTATATTTTCGTTGACTTGTTGCCTTTGTTTATTATTTCCGCATCTACTTATCCATCTTTCGTTACCAAGCTCAGTTACTTTTTCCGGTATCTCATTTTTTCCACCTTTGCCATGTCGACTATCTGATGTTTCATATATCATAACTACTTGTTATCGATTACAATAAAATAAGACCTAAAATATGTACAGAAGTTGGAATGTAGTTATTTATTATTTCTTCATTGAATTCTTCCTCTCCTTTCCCCACTTTTTCTCAATTTTCTACTCATTTTGCAAAAAGCTCTTGCCGTTTATTAAATTCATAAAACGAATTATGACAGTTAGAAATGGCATCGATGTTTCAAATCAACACATGCGTAGTTATTTTCCGGAAGAAAATTGGATGATTTTTTGTTTGTTACTACCCTATGTTACATCATTTATTAAGTGTGAGCGTTGCCATTTTTCGTATCTTAACGGACCATTAACTATAGCATCAATCCTGATAAAATCCTTGTAATAAGAATTGTAATTTCTGAAGTGTAAGTGATAAAGTGTTTTAGATGTCCAAAACAGTTCGCCTAGGCGTATAAAAGGAAATGCTGAACTAAAATGAATTAGTAAACGTTATGTATACAGTATGAGCAAAAAGTAAAGAATAAATTCAGGAAAAACATGAATTCCTATCTCTGAATTTAGCATTGATTCATGTAAGTTGATGACGTCATCCTTTATTTCTGATGACAATTACTTTTGCTTCGATATTTTGGCGCCCCATCTAGTTGTGGAAGTAACAATATAAATATTTGAACATTTAAAAAAAATTAAGAAAAATAATTCCATAAAATAGCAAATATGATAGAATTTAAAACATTTAAATCACATCAAATTAAATTAACTTAAACCTATATACTAAACACTTATCGTTCTATATAAATTGTATGTAAAATATTAATTACCCAAAAAACATATAATTCATTTAATAACAAAAAAATGCTTTAGCAAATGTTTGAAATCGTGGGTAGGAAGTGCCACTTTTGACAACTTGTCATGTTAATTTACTTTAAATGCAAATGGTTATTTTTACCAAGCTGGCACGTGATATTTTTAATTTTGAACATTAAACTTTAAAGGTTCTTAAAGTTAGCTATGTTAACTAGTTAGTGATAAAACTAGAACGAAACAAGAAATCGTTGCAGTTGCACTCTAAGTATGGATATATATGTATATCAATACAAAAACTCTGAAAACTGAAACTGCATATCTGGGCGGGGAATAATCGTCATAGGGCCATACTTTTTCGACAGATCATTCACAAGGTGCCTCCATCTGAATTTTTACAAGATTACCTAATTGCACCTAATATCGCTATTTCTAGTAACATCTAGCTGGCTGTTACAACAAGATGGAGCACGACCTCATGACAGTAGATTGGTAAATGAATACCTAAATAACGTTTTTCGTGATCGCTGTATTGGTCAAAATAATGGTCCAATGGAAATCACCTGGTAGGTCTCCAGTTATAAAACTTTTAAGGTGAGATTCTATGCATATCTGTAGCGCCTGCAAGGTTATCTGCAACTCCGTAAGCATCTAAAATACATGCTTACAGAATTACATATAACATCGCAAGTGCTACAGATCTGCATATTTAACAGGTTACCTTTCAGAACTGAAAAAAAGATAAAAGACAAACAACAATAAAGTGAATAATAATAATATTAATAAAAATGGATAAGAGAAGGCATTATATTAGTAATTTGTGAACGAGTTCTTAAAAGCAAAATATAATTTTGTTTCATACATAACTTATTATTAATTATAAGTAATTATAATTATCTCAGTCTGCTGTTTAATCAGAACTCAGAAATCCGAAAACTTCTAGGGAGCTAAACTGTATAACCATCTTCCAATGCAGATAAAACAACTACCGTCTTTAACTTTTGTCAAGCGAGTGAGAAAACTGTTAGTGGACAAAGAGCCGTACTCGATTACAGAATTTTTAAATTCTTGATTTTTGCTTTTACTTCTGTTTTGTTAGTCTTTCTCTATGTTTATTATATTATAATTATTTTGTTTGTTATATACTGAATTCCTTGCGTGATATTTTTAATCTTTATTATATTTTATATGTATGTGTATGTATTTTTTAACTTTGACCATTGTACAATGTACAAGATAAAAAATTTCGACAATGTATGTAATGGTTAAATTACACAAAATAAACTTAAACAATAATCTAAGTTTACATAAATATAAAATACATAAAACACGAATTAGATAAAAAAAGCCGGAATTGAGGTCAAATTTTTAACAGGTAATAAATCATTAATGACACGACTGTTCTAATATCTGCCTACTTATATCAATGAAAACTTCAAACCTCAGTTGGGCTTCCTCATTATGATACAAAGGATTTTTAACCGCAGTTCAGGTGCATCGATCCAATTCTGTATAACTGGGGTTACTTTTATTAATGATAATAATAAAAGCACACCATCATCCAGTTTATCGGGTATACTTATCTATGAATCGTAAATTAAACCGCAGGTAAATATAAAATATAATATTCATATCTCCCACCTGCGAATCGGAAAATAGCCGAAGCACACGCCTTAGAGCGTGTGGTGGAAAGTGTAGATATATAGTCGTAAGGGAGAGACATTAAAAAAGAAGCCGACTATACACTGCCCGACAAAATTAATGTCGTCTCACTCCGTATTTTCCTATCCTATTTTTTTAATTGCCAAATGTACGTAGTGCCGTGTACCGATGGTACAAGCATAAATGCAAAGTGAAATTGAAAATGACAAAAAATGAAAATTTAAATTTACTAGCTCAGCGGATAAAAATTTAAAAGGGCGCAAAAAACTTAATAACCTCAAGGTTATTTTCAGAATTTAACTATTCATGAAAAATAAAATGTGGGCGTTTGAAAATTTGACTTTCTTTAAAATCCCCAAAGATTAAAATGGTTGATTTAAAATTACAAGAACAGAAACTATGGGTGACATTAATAATCATTAATTTTATTTAAAAAAAAAAAAAAAAACATTTAGTTACAATTTGCAGAAAATTTAACCTTGGACTGAAAGTCCTGGACGAAAACAAAAACTGCATGAATCTACAATTACGAGAGGACAATTCAAAATCCTCTAAACAAACAAAAGACAGATTTGTTCTAGAAGAAAATCCAAATCGCACAAAAAATCCACGTGGTCTCAAAATTCAAACACACAAAATTAACTTAAACGTGGACAAACAAATGTATTAATATAATATATATAAATATACAAGCACAAAGCTTCTTTTCACCTAATCCGAAGTGATTAATTACTCAAAACTAAATTGAAGATTAAGAAACGGAAAATTAAACTCTTTAAACTAAAAAAACAATTTCTTCTAAAACAAATTACAATAACTGATCTTATATCCAACATGTGCACAATTAAACACAACAGCAATTATTAATTGAAAGAATTCCTTGAAAGATGATAAATTATCAAAATAACGAACTACATATTAAATGAAAATGGAAATTACCAAAATGGCATCAAAGAAAATAAACACAACTACTTACGCCGGCATCGTTTAAGGAACTACCTATTAGAGGGCCCAAACATCGCGTACAAATATAAAATAGATGCGTGGCTAAGCAGCGCATAAAATGCAAAGATCATCTCTTGAATATTACAAAATATACAATACTGAAGAAGGCAATATGTACAATAGAATAAAATTAATATACACAACTGAACAATAACATTTAATTTAACAAACAATTCTATTAACAAAATCTTTTCAAAATAAAATATTAAAACTGTGGAAACTCTATCATTGCATTGATAAAAATGAATCGGAATGAATAAAAATACAAATGTGAATTTCCGGAAACCCGGGTGCCATACCACAGCAGAAGGTACACCAATAAACCTCCTACCGTGCATAAGCCGATGGCAGCCGAACGCGCGCTTGTTCAAATGATGAGCAGTTTTTATAATCACTGCGCTATAGACGACGACATTAATTTTGTCGAGCAGTGTACATAACTTTTCTATTTGCCTTATATTTTATTCTCGAATTTATGTTTTTAAAACGAATAAAATGTTTGCATGGGAATAGTAATTCGCTCGGCCTCCTAACGAAGCACCTATAAAATGCGAGTTCGTTTTTATTCCAATATCCTAAAAGTCGCTCTCGTCTGGTTATAAAGCTAGCATGAGTTATAAAACATAGATAAACATTTTATGTTAAGCAATTTTGAAATATGTTTATAAGTAAATAAATTTTCAAGTTATTGACATAAGAAATATTGCAAAAATATATTGCGTGCTAATAAACTTATAGTAGCTCTGGAAAACTTGAAACTAATTGGATATTTACTTTACAGCTTGACGCCTTACCTAAGCATTCTGTTTCTTTAATTAGTTCGTACGATCAACGCCAGAGGGCGCTACTACTTCATCGCGACGCTTACACGCTCCTCGTATACAGCCGGTAAACCCACGCTCGTTCTAAATTAAATTCGACGCGAATTAGCGGTAACGAAGGGGAATTGCTTCGACAGCTGATGCGAGAAATACGCGAATTAGACGTTTTATTTCGTACGTCACGTTTTTAACTACGACCTATATATGTTAGGTGCATTCGCGCCCAGATTTACGATACAATCACGGAAAAGGCATGGCGTGTTGCGAACGTGCGAACTAATTGGCGACGGTATATTTCTTCTTGCGCCTCTGCTCTCGGTGTAATTAACCTTCATTCATATTTGATTAACTAAGACGGAAACGTTTTGCTCCGGGGTAGTCTCATGTTAATTGTATGAACTCCGAGGACGCGCGGATATCTGAATAATTGAGGAGCCGCAATTGGTGCAGGTTAATTTGGAGATTTATAAGTATGGGATGTATTATCTTATCTCATTCCCGTTTTTCTCGAAGGATGTTCCTTTAACCCATATCATCCCACGGAGTGTAAAACAAAAAAAAATAAAGTTAGTTTTAAATAACTTTATTAATGCGGCTAATAGATTAGTATTTGAATAATTTACAAACAAAATAAAAACCGGATCACAAAAAAACATGTTGGTGCGTATGTGCACCACTGGTGGGAACCATGATACAAAGTGTAACATAAAAAATAAAATAAAACCAATTTGACAATAGAAAAATGCCGAAGTATGTGCGAAATTGGACTAAATTGCCGAATATGCCGACTAAGCTGGAACGAAAAATAAAATATTATAATCTTTTAATATTTCTGACTGGTGCATAAATGCACCTCCCAGTGGTGCATTTATGTACCGCTAACGAAAAAGAATTATTTGTTGTGAAACTCCCTAAAACAAGTTACATGTAAATGCACTTTGCACTTTTCGCAGATGTAAATAGTATGTTTATGACATACCCTGCACCTTTTCTTGCTTTAGACTCATGCGATACGATAGTATGCTCATGCTGATCGTAGCGAAATTCATCAATTGTGGGAGGAACATTTCGCGAGACGTAGGTTTTTTTAGATTTTTAGAAGATATAAAGCTATATACGATTTAAAATCTAGTTGTGATATTTTAGTATCGTTGGCGATGTTATACAACCAATTGTACTACCACTTTTTCCCTAAAATCCTGTTTCTATAGCTTGCAATTCCATTGTCATGTAAGTCAACCCCACCCATATACTTATTATATTCAGCAATGGCATGGGGTTGAATTACATATGTGTCCTTTTTCTCTTTCCTATTATATCGCTTCACGCGATTTATTGGCTGTACATTTATAGCATTGATGCAAATGGTAACAGTAGAGTTGTCGCTCCGGCGCACAAGAGAAATTTTGGTATTAGAGTCATATGCCGACTAATACCAACCCCTCTCACGCTTAGAAAATATTTTTGGATGTTCTAGTGGAGAGTTCTGTATTCTGTTTTCTCTGATTGCACCTTTGGCGAAGAAACCTTTCTTTTTTAGATACCAAGACCTAACTCAGAATGTTTGCTACCACTAGCTCCTGCATACGATAATGAATAAAACAAATATCCATCAGAGGAACTGAGGTACTAAATCTTGAAGCCAAACCTTACTGGCTTTCCTTTGATAAACATTTTGCAAGAATGCCTACCAAAATATGACACCATTTGTTCATCAATTGAAAGGTTGTACCCACTGTAATTTTTCTAAATATGGTCTTAGTTTAGCACATTTATCATTTTTGTCTAAGTTATTGTTATCTGAACAATGTAAATTTTGCTTATATTTTGAAACCTATTTCTGCTCATACACTTTTTTATCAAGTCATCCCTTGTCCTCATCATTTGACCAATATAGGGCATTTGTGGTAGTGATGATATCCGAAAATAATAATATGCCGATAAAGTTTAACAATTCATGTCTTTCTAGGAGAAAGTCAAAGCGATTGTTGTAAGCATATTTTATGGAATATTCTATGAGCATATTCAGCACGTCGTCGTCAAAGAAACGAAAAAAAACTTCTAAAGGTGTCTTGCCGAAAAGTTCTACCTTGATTCGTTCTTTATCAATAGCTTCGCTAGAGACAGATGAATGGGTGTAGATAATCCCCTCCTTTATCCATTTTGGCGCAGGCAAAGAGGAAATTGAGGTCGATGGAGCTAAATGTTTTTTTGAAGCCAAATATATAAAATAAGTAATAAAAACTATAATAATAACGTATATGCGTAATCTAAGCTCTTATATTACATATCGAAATCGTGTTACAATGTGTTTCAAAAATATTGAATCACGCCAGTGGTGCATAAATGCACCACTCAACTATTTGTTGTAAAAATTTTGGTATTATTCATTCTAATAGAAAAATAATATAATAATTAACATAAAAATTATGCTTAATAACGGTATACTAAAAGACATTACGCGTATATAAGCAAAAATTTTAAATCCCATTTGCAAATAGTGTTTTTTCACTATTGATTGACCCCGTGTTACTAACTGATTTTTTATGTTATTTGAAACGAAAATAAAACTTCATAATATTCATACTATATGAGCAGATTTATTTTTTCCAAATATAATAGAAACCATGTAACACATTTTGAGCCGCAAATGAAATATTAATACCGCTTAGTGTTGGAAAAAAAAATTTGAAAATGTGGTGCGCAAACGCACTACTGGGATGAGATGGGTTAAAAGAATATTATATTGGGACTATACTTTATTTAATGCAGTAAATGAAATATTTACTACTCAAGTTAAAATTTGTTTCCACCCTTCTAAACTATCTCTTCATTGATTATTCTTTTTCTGCATTGCAGTAATAAACATAGAATTCATCTGTACAAGCTTAATGTTTCACAACATCGATCTTTTTAAGTAGCAGAAGCTTTCTTAGCTTTAGCGTAAACGCGCAAAAGGTTTTTCTATGCAGCAACCGCTAGTTCATCTCAAAACTCCAAGAAAACTAGGTGTACTTTCATTCGCTCACTGATCAAAATAACAGACGCTATATACTCAACTTTTTACAGGAGGTTTCTGTAGGTTCTAAAGTAATGCACTTCACTCTTAATCGCTTTGATGGAAAAAAATTTAATCTCTAAGGAAGCAGAAAAACTAAAATAAATCGCATTTCCCGTTTGTTGGTAATGCGGACGATGGCTTGTGGGTATCTGCGCAGGCAACCGAATTAGAATTTTAATGAAAACTCTAGAGGGAAAGATGTTGCAAGAAGTAGCACAAAAAGCGAAAAATATCTCAAAGCTGATGGGAGGATTTTCGACGGAGGATAAATTGAAATGCCTTAGGTTTATTTGATGTGCCAAATTAATTTTGAAATATAAATGATTGATGTAAGAAACAGCTAACAAAATTTTGTGCAGAGAAATTTAGCATATATACTAAACTATTTCTATAGTACATTCTGCAGCCTTTGACTTACTGTTAGTCTTTTGTTAAAATTCTGTTTGTAAAGAAGAAACAATAAATTACTATGGTAATATATGCAAAATAATGCCTGTGATTTAAGTACAAGAAGCATTAACTTATATGAAGGGTTATAATGAAACGGAATACAATATCATGTCGTATTGTATTTAGAGAAAACTTATCTCATAAAGAAATTTTATCGTCTTGGAGCCTGTACTGGAGACGTATTATATTCTAAAATACCGTCAACCCTAAACTGTGCGAAAGCGTAAAGGATTATCGTGCAGCTTTATAGATATTTAAACCTTTTACGTTGTAATTACTGACAATGTTATACTTATTTGATAATATTTTTCGAGTATGATATTTAGCAAGGAGGTTAATTGATTAACACAACAACTAGATAACGTAGAAATAATAATTGTTACATTTACATGATGAGCGTAGCGAGGACAGGAAGTAGTAATACAGAATTAACATTAAGAATTAATGTGTAATCCAAGTAGTGTTGGTAATGAATGAAGCTTTCATTGTGTACAGTGTCCTATTAGGAAACCTATTACGATGCAAAGATAATTCCTACTGAACTCCAGTGGTTCTTCACCCTTCTTCTGGTGGTCCCCTAATGAACGTCTTACAATGAGTTTGCCTAACTTTATTCCAGTGTTCTTTTTGTTTCTCTTTGACCCAACTTCTCGCCTTCTCTCCTGCTATGTTTTTAGATCCTAAATAGATTCTACCTATAGTGAACAGATGATTGCCTTTTGGCCAATCATTGATTTTCCGTTTCTCGATTCCTGAATATCCTCACTCAACAGAAGCAACTATATGCGTGTGTAGGCACTCCGTTTCCGAATATACCCAAATCAGTCTTGATTGTTTCTTGGGATTCACTAATGCCCTCAGTATCGCCTGACTACCTGTAGCGGAAATATAGATCCGCTTATTTTCCCTCTGATTGTACATATGAATCGAAACTTGTTGCAAAACTAAAAAATTCTCGAGATCACATAGTAAACAATAAAATAAAAATTAGGAAGTATTGCCGTTGATATATGGAGTTTCCACTTATGGGCAAGTGAATAGGGTTGGTATATAGAGAAATTAGCGCCAGCAAATGCATATCCAGAAAGAATATGTGGTGGGATATAATGAAAATTTAAAACCTGGCAAGACCACTTCCTACAATTATTAGTTATAAATTAAAATTATAGTAAATTTTAAAATAAACTTCTACACTTTGTATGATTTAAAGCCAGAAAAACGTGTAAAAAGCTGTCCCTTTGATTAACCTACATACGTGTTTTATCTTGATCAAAACTGCAACAACAAATAAAAATCTATACACAGCGTATACCAAACATAGATACTGCACAGCTAAAACGTATTGCACAATAAATAAAAAGACTGGTATTTTATGTTGCACAAGACTTACAAACTATTTAAGCTTTTCCACCACTCCCACGCTGAACTTCACACCTTTCAGCATTTGATGCTCCACTGACCATTTACCAATTCACACTGCAGTCTATTAGTTTTACGTGCCCTAGCGCTACCTCGTAGCTATAATACAGTTTAGTGTCGCCGCATATACGTCTACGACTACGAAAAGTTAATACACAGCGCCGCTATTTAGTAAAACCATCGAATCTCGAACACATTTTTATGGATCGAAAATAAATAACCCGCTCTTATACCGGTGTCATCAGTAGATAAGTAGCGAATCTAGTTCTATCGACGCAAAAAAAAGCCTGGCGATAAGCGAAAGGAGAAAGCACACGTCTATTGTGTTGTTGCCGTTGTGTTTCTTTACGGAGCGCATAAAATAAACCATTTACTCCGATAATATAATGAAGGCTGGGTGGAAAATCAATAGATTAGAAAATCGTTTTGGAGAAAAATGAGAGCCTTTTGTATTTCGAGAATCGGTTACTGATATTTTTATCTACTTTTCCTTTAAACGAACGAACAATTATAAGACAGAAAACAGCAAAATTGTTAAATAATTGTTGATATAAAATAAAATTTAGGTGTAAAAATTATTTTGGCGCCCAACGTGGGAAAGCAAGAATTGGACGTGATCCAAACGCTCAAAATATTTACGAAAAGGTGAGAACACAATCGACCCTTTTCCCCTTAGAGCTATTTACCGCACTAAGATATTAAAGGTATTGGTCGTGTTGTACCTCCACGGTAAGAAGACCATTGCCCGAGGCCCGTAACAGTTGTGAAGTGAAGAGTATTGTGAACTTGCCCGGATATAACTTAAACAAGCTTCTCCCCCAATATGAGTACCTATACACTACCAGTGTATTCCTGCTCGATTCGCTCTCGTTTCTTCAAGGCACAGATGTCATTATATAAGAAAAGTAGGTCGTTTTGTGCTTATCAACAAAACTGGCCATCGTTAGAGATTATACACTTGCTCGAAAATAACCGGAGTGTGGAACGGGGGTGTTACTGTCTGTCGCGATTTTGTTAGGAAGTTTGCTTTATCTTCCGACTGGACCCGATGCCTGATGTTAAGTTTTCGGGCTAAGATAGGCGTCTACTTTTCCGAATACATCACAAGGATCGCGGAAATTTTCGTCACGCTAGTGAATTAATTTTCACGTTGTCTGGGAAAGATCGAAAAATATTTTCTGTATATTCTCCTGGACATTAATTTGCATTGAAGATTTCTATGCATGCAAAGCTGCTAACATTGAGTTTTCCAGATCTTAAGAGATATGGAATTAAGTGTTATGCGAATGGAACACTTCTACGGGTTTTGCAACACGTAGAAGTGCAAGCAAATAAAATAATGGATAATCTCGATAAGGTGGGGTCATCATTTTTAGGATTCTGAAACCTTTTTATGGGATGAACTAAATAACGCAATACCCAAAACGAAAGTGTGAAGTGAGAGGAGAGAAGATTCCAATATTAAGAGAACATTGAAGGAATGATGTCAGCTAAATGCTTCTCAGAATTTACAACCGGAAGAGATCTATTGAATTCATCAATCCAAATAGAAAAATAACAGCATATTAATAACGACCCTGCAAATTGAATGGACATTTGGATAGGCTTCAACAATCTGAGGAATCTAGATTCTGTGGAGAAGAAGATGATATATCTATGCACATTCTCACACTCTTTCTTTAGATCACTACACTTGAGAGCATATAAAATCGAAGTGGATGATCTACCTAACTTGGGGTTCTCTCACATTGTCCACTTTGGAAAAGGAATAAAATTGAACGCCTACCTTTAAATGCAGCAAGAATATGGGATATTGTGGGTCTTTTATACACCCTGATTGTCATAATGTATCTTTAGTGCTATTTATGCATAAGAAATACGAAGGGCTTGCAAATATGTATTGAGAAGGATGTTATGCGTTCGAAAAACGGCCTCAAAGCGCAAATTCCATTCAGTTTCAGAGTGATAAACATTTGACTTGAGCGATCGTGTATCTCCATGAACAAGGCGGTTGTGCATGAAATAAATATTTCTTTCTAGCCTTCAAAGAGCATAAACGGCTATCATTTTTCCATGTTAAGTAATGTGATGTTATGCAACAATCGATACGTGCTAAGGTATCGGATGAATAGAATAATCATTTTACGTATACTGAAAAAATTCAAGCCAAAAGAATGCGAAAACTATAGAGGATTTTATTTGCTGTGTAAAACAGCAAAGGTATATGAAGCCATAATAGAAAGAAGAATAAGAGATAAAAACACACAAAGTTGAAAAGCAATTGAGGGTCGAACAAAGTGGATTCATAGTATTCAAAACCACATATTCAGCCTCCAACAAATCGTTGAGAAAACCATAACCTTTCACGAAGAATGGTAGTATTGCTTTATCGAAATGAAGAAAGCATTTGACAGTGTGAAGAATGACACAATATCGAAAACCTATACAAAAAAGAAGTTGACGAAGATCAAGTAAGGCCGACGAAAAGCCTATACGCTCATACAATTAATCAAGTGAGGAAGAAAAAAGCAGACTCTCGCAGTTCTTCATTACCAATGAAAGAGTAAGATAGGTGGAGTATTAGGCCCATTACTGTTTGTTAGCAGATTTGACTAAATTGTTAAAGAAGCAAGTAGAAAGGAAAAAAATGAAAAAGGCACAGTGTAAGATGGCTAAGTATGGAACAGGTGCAGATAAATATTTATCTATGTGTTTATTACATTATAATCTTTGCTACATGTTTCGCTCTATCATGAAAGCATCCTTAGACAACTATAAGATAAATGGATTACAAATTAATTAGGTCCACAATGCAAGATGGTGAAGAACATTAAAACATAAGTTACGAAATAAAATTAATTGAATTAAACAAGTTGGGTTTACAATATTAACAAATACAAATAATCCAATTAAAATGAAATTAATTTAACACTTTCAAAAACCAACGTTAAAAATTCTAATTATGAATCAGATAAAATGTCAACAATATTATAATTATGCGAATGTATGTTGTGTGTCTAACTTGTTCTCAACTGTGAAAATGGTATTATTTATCAGAAAATGCGGTACAAAATATGTATAAATTGTGCTTTTGTGTGGATGTACGTGTTGTATATTTATCTGTATTGCTGTGTGTGTGTGTTTGTATATATGAGTGTGTCTATATATTGTACATATTTGTATCTCAGATTGCAAAATACAATTAATATGGGAGATATAAAATTATACATAAAATATTATACAGGTAAAACCGAGCCTATCCCAAACACTAGATACGTTAGATCTACGGTAGATCGACTTCGCACAAATCAGGAGTGGGGACGTAATATCTATCGCTCGAGTAGGTAAATAAAAAATAAGCATGTCAAGTAGAAGCTGCAAAGGGGGACAGTAGTATGGGTTACCATCATTTGCTGGATCTATTCAGAGTATGCCTTTATTCGTACTTACCTATTAATGTAATTATTTATATCGTGTACTAATTGCTACATTTTATTTAAGTATACTTGCTTGGCTCGGATTGAATATTGTTCCCTTAATTCTTTTATTTACTGATTTTATACGTTCTAATTGCAATTTTCTTGGATTATTTTTATTACTTTAAATTAATTTTAATTTCCATTTTCGTAATTCTTTTGCTTTCCTTGTTTTTAGTTATTTATTGTTACTTACGATTAACTTATAAAATCACTTATTACTACATATAACACCAATTATTGTCCTGATATTTACTGAAAATATTAGGGCATTGCTAGCAGAAGTAGGTATTTAAATATTGCTTGAAAAAACAAAAACAAAAGACAAATAATTTATTACCGACAATTACGTATTGCTGTGAACTGATTGTCCAAGCATATATGTTTAAAAATTTAAAAATGACAAAATAATTTGCTAGCTCAGCAATATGAATTAAAAGGCGCAGAGACTCTTAGATCTCAGAGTAACTTTCATGAAAAGTAATTGTGGCGTTTGTAAATTGACTTTCTTTAAAATCCCCAAAAATTTGAAATGTTGATTAAAAAATAAAAGAACTGTAATTTTAAAATGATATTTACAATCATTAAGTTTATTGTATAAAAAGAAAAAAGAAAAAAAAAAACATTTAATTAACAACAACAGGACGAAAAAAACTTAAGATTCGTAAGGGTCTTGGATAAAATAACCCTTCGTGAATTTACAATTAAAAAGACAATGCAAATCCTTTAGCAGACAAAATGTAGATTCGTTCTAGAAGAATTTCTTATACCACAAAAAAAAAATCCACGTGGTTTCAAAAAATTCAAAGCAAACTACCATTTAATTAAATAACGTGGAGAAACAAACAAAATCAAAATGAAATTTAAAATACAAGCTCTAAGCTTCTCTTCACCTACCCGGGGTGATTAGCAATAAATTTTGAAAACTACAAAAAAAACGGAAAAATTAAACTCTAAACGCGATCACTTCAAACGAAAATTATTAACGCCTTTATACTAATTGTGCACCAAAATTATAACGCCAATTAATAAGCGAGATGTTCTGAATGATGATCAAAATTAACAAATAACGAAACCAAATCCTTACAAATGAAAAATCGCAAAATGGATGCCAAGAGCTCAAAATTTACATTACTTACATTTGCGACAATGATTCAGACACTGAGTTCCTTAAGAGGCCTCTCAACGCTATAATACAAAATAACAACTGCGCGCGCTGCGACAGCCCGCAAATCACAGAAAATGCCTTTTAAGAAGACCTAACCACTGAACAAAACTAAACATATAAAGAAAGAAAATAAACTAACTAACTGAACATAACATACATCAAACAAAACTACTAATCTTAGCAAATACCAAATACTAATTACAGTGGAATTGCGCGCGCATAGCCAAAGCTGACTTCGAAAATTAAC